>CM046377.1:47272361-47505820 GCA_025413485.1 Ficus microcarpa | reverse complement strand
TTGAGGGAAAATGTTGCCGTGGTCCGTATATCTAAAACACGTCAATAAAGTGAATAAGCACGTGCTATGCCTTCAAATAGTAAAACTATTAAAAGAATGTATAAGAAATTTGTAAAAAATGATATATAAACTATTGGAAAATCTGAATATGGTTGTTGTACGACATTGCAAGCTTGGGATTGGCGAAAAACTACAAGCGGACGGCATAAGGGTCGGAGATATTTGCCTCCTGGGAGATGCGTTTCCAAGATTGCAGCAGAGGAGAGAGTGGGCTAAGGAGGCATAGTCACTAAAGCTATGTTTGCCTCATCATCTCATTTCAACTCAAACTGTACTTTTTTTTTGGTCTTTTTTTCAAAAAGTTTTTTGTTTTTTTTGAAAATTCAAAAAAAAATTACTATTACAACTAAAATATTTCAACTTAAACTAACCAACCAAACGGACCCTCAGAAGTAGGGGCGGAGCTAGAAAACGATTTTAGTTCATACACCAAAATTTATTACCAAAATTTCTTTTTCAAGACAATAAATTTTAAAGGGGACTATATGAGATTTTTTAATTTTAGAAGATTTATGTGAGAATTTTTAATTTTAGTGGACAACGTAGTAAAAGTATAAACTTTTTTTTTTTTTTTTTGTTTATAAGATCAAGTGTAGTAGGGATTATGTAAGAATTTTTTATTTTTAGTGGGGCAAAATAAGGACTATATAAGATTCTTTTTTAATTTCAGTGGGGCAAATTGTAAAAATAATAAAACTTTTAGGGTGAAAATAAAATAACATAAAATTTCAGTAACCTGCCCCCACTGGCATCCTGTATCCGGGCGGAGAATTCGATGTTGTTGATCCCAGTCAAGATGCGGAATGGTGGACAGAGGGAAGGGATGAGGTCTAGATCCAGGTGGATAAATGGAACGAGATCTTGTCGTAGGAGATGGAGAGTAGAAGAGACGACGTTGCATGCGGTTGGAAGCAGTTGATTCCATAAGAGTTTATATTGTGTTCTTCGTGGGAAATAAGATTTTTTTTTTCTTTTTTCCTTTTCTTTTTACACCAAAAAATCCCTTAAAATCTTTAATTGATATTTTACTGGTATGCCCTTAAGTTTCTCACAAAATATATGCCACATATGTTTCTCCGTCAAAAACTTAATTGAGACGGGTAAATTTGCTAATATTTCAAAGTTCATGAGGAACGGATGTTACAAATCAAAGTTTGAGGGACATTTTACTACAAGATCCAAAGTTAAGAGAAAAATTGAAATTTGTTCTAGTAAAAATTAATTGCAAAATTTTTTTTTTTTGGTGATTGCATTACAAATAATGTATTTACAATACATTAGTTAGACAAAATTATCTTAAAAATATTCTTGTAAATAAATTATTTCTGATAAGTATCATACATATAATAAATAACATAATTACTTTAAAAATACCTTAAAAATTATCATAAATAAATAAGTATCATAAATATGTTATTTACTTCAGCAATATATTTTAAAAAATGACATATTTATTGTAATTTCATATCTAATTATAGCGGTTTTGACTTGATTAGGCTTGGTAGTTTGAATACTAGATTGTAATTTGACTCGTTTTAAGACAACATATCTCTAATGGGAAAAAAAAAAAAAAAAAAAGAAGGTTAATTTAGACATAGTCAAAATATTTTAACTTAAAAAGTTCCAAAGACTAAAAACAACTATAAATCACTTAAACAGTAGAAATATTTAAAGCATAAATAAACCTTAAGCTAAACTTGTTATTAGGAACATGAGTTTAAAGGCCTGATAAAGAAGCACTCGTACATAAAGTTGTCCAATTTATAAAGAGTATGAGCATCGTACAAACATTTGTCAGAGGCCACCATGGTCATTGAATAAGAGTAACATTCTTCCTCCTCGTCTAATTACTGCCACTCACAAGCTTTTCAAATATTACATTTGTGTCCTGTCAACGCAGTTACGTCTTTTCTATATCCGTATTATCGAAAATGAAAAGAAAAATATTTTGTGTATACATAACTTTTTTTTTTTTGAATAAAAAGACTCTGGTGGTAGCCCCATCATCATCGTAATTTCATCTCACAATTTCATCTCACAAAACTATAAAGAGAAAGCAAGAGATGAAAATAAAAATGGAAAAATCACACAAGCAGAACACTCTAAAAACTAATAAGCTAAAAAAAAAATATTGAGGGGGAAATGTTGCCGTGGTCCGTATATCTAAAACACTTCAATAAAGTGAATAAGCACGTGCTATGCCTTCAAATAGTAAAACTATTAAAAGAATGTATAAGAAATTTGTAAAAAATGATATATAAACTATGGGAAAGTCTGAATATGGAGACTTGAAATATGTAACAAATATGCTTTTCTTAAAGCATTATTTGCCCTCTCTTGAAAAGAGATTGCTTCGAGTTAAACAGCAAATCACTTCCAAAATATGATAAGTCTTCTTAATGAATTTTAACACCAAGTGAAAATGAAAATTCAAATAGAAAAAGAACACAATTTTTCTAGAAGAATAATAGTAGGAAAGAGAGAGAGAATTTGAATTTTTTCAATGAATGAAATTTGATTTCTCTACAACACTTTATAGAAATCTGTCAACTTTCGATGACATCTTTTGCCCAAAAAAAACAAAAACAAAAACAAAAAAAAACAAAAAAAAAACTACCATTAACGTATTTTTTTTTGGAAAAATTCAACTCTTCAAGAGGTTTGAAAAAACATATATTTTTTTTTCTGAAAAAATACAACCCCTTCCAAAGGTTACATCTTTTTCAAATTTAAATTTAAATTTAAAATTGTATTTATTTAATAATAATTTAATCACAACGCCTCACATGTCACGCATCCCGCACCTAAGTGCACGAAATAAGCACCTTCAGAGTCTCACTGCCCATGCCACACACGCATATGCAAGCCATATACGTACCACATAGGCAGTCTCACATATCACTAAATTAACTTCTCAAGGTGAGGAACACTTATAAAGTTCTCGACATGGTCTCATTCTTTTCCCATGTGAGATTTTTTACACTAGTTATCCAAACTCAACTGTAACGACCCGACTTTTCAAACCGTTAACTAATTTACTTATTCTTAATTCATTTAGTCTTAACACTTATTTATGTTAAGTTCTAAAAATACATATTTTTTTATTATTTATTTTTTACATACTGATTATACTTCTACTTGAAGAGTTTAATAAACTAAAATTTTAATAAAGGAAATTGAAATTTCTAGATAATAAATATTCTACTCAAATTCGTACTTAAATAATATTTAAAAAGCTAGAACATCATGTGAGTTAAAAGAAAATACTCTAAAGTTTTTTTCTCGTAAAATACTCCTACTAATTTAGTAGTACTAAAATATTAAAAATATAGTTATAAATATAGTCGATACAAAATAATTTAAGAAGTCTAAATGTGGAAATTAAGTTTATGGCGATATCCCACTCTTTCCTTCATCGCCTCAGCACAGCTTTGCCAATCCAGAAAACATTTAAGTAGCCGACTGCTTACCTATGTTATCTACAGCATGAACACACATATATGAGTTTTTGCTCAGCAAATACAAGCAATATTTCACAAAACATTTTCATAAAATCATATCATCACACATAACATCATGAATATTCAAAAATGTATGTGACCTATGTGTGTTCAATTATATATCATTATAGACATGTCTTGTTTATTTAAAGACCCATATGCCATACACATATGTGTGCAAACAATGGGGAGTTGGGGAAGCAACCCTCCAATCAGCTCCAAAGTCATAACTTATAATTTTCATTCTTATCATATCTTCTCACTAATTAGAGGTTGATACGATACTTATTCCTATCTTGCATTAGACTCTTTCTTATTAATTGTGACAATGTGAAGATTTATATGTCACTATACATCTATTATTATGGCATAGATATCTGTGAGGCATGTCAATTATATTAGTACAAAAGAAATTATGCACGCCAAATGCTCAATCAAAGCAATATTTATAATTCATATACCCATCACATTATCAAAGCAAATCATAGCAAACGTAGAGCATCAACAAAGAAAAATATTTTGTTCCATGCTGTAGGTGAGATTTGTACTTACTTATTTATGTGCTTAAACTTCCGGAGTTGTGTATCCTACTACGCAAATTTGAGAAATTATCCTGATTTAACAATATCTCACTATTATATAGGATTATAGTTATATTGCTTTATTTATTTATTTACTTAATTTATAAATTAAAGTGAGCTTAATTTACTTATTTCATAAATAACCTTAATAACTAATTCATATTAATTATTAAGTGTTAAAAAAATTTCTACTAATTATTATTTAATTAATTTTATTTTATTTTATTGATTAATTAATCAATTGAGTAATTAATTGATTAACCAATTAATTAAGTTGTAGTTAATTATTACTTTATTTAATTGAGTAATTATAATTAAATTACAAAATTTTAATTGACTAATTAATAATTTTAATAATTTAATTATGTTACTTAAATATTCTTTCTCATATAATAATTATCAATTATTAATTCTCAAATTAATAATTAATAATTAGATTGTTCTAATAATTAATGTTTGATTAATCTCTAATTAGTCATCCATAGTCATATTAACAATTATATCAATTATTAAGGATCAATTAATTTCTAATTAATCATGTATTATAATTATATAGTTACTCAAGATAATAATCTTACTTATATAACTAATTATCACTTATTAATTTTTATAATTAATTAATTAATTAATTACTTAATTAATTACTAATTAACTTTATTAGTATAATTACATTTTATTATATATTTATTAGTTTATTTATTTATTTATTTCTTGATTGATTAATCAATCAATGTAACAAGGAGTCATCTAAGTATATACCTTCTATCTAGTATTGGCCTTGTAAGGTGTAATCCTATTAGTTATGATCATTTAATTGGGCTAAAGTAGTCTCTTGGTATATGCCCAGTAATCATATGGTGTACTTTATCTTGGTTTATTTAAAAACTTGTGATTCAAATTTATAAAATTATGATTTTTTACATTATTTGATCATACACTTAATATAATATCGCCAGATCTTAAAGGCAAGCACCACGGCTGCCAATTCCAAATTGTGGGTCGGGTTGTTCTTTTCATACTCTTTCAATTGCTTTGAGGCATAAGTTACGACTTTCCCGTTCTGCATCAAAACTGCTCCTAAGCCCATTTTTGATACATTGTTGTAGATATCAAACTCTTCCTCATTTGATGGAATCATGAAAATAGCAGCACTAGCGAGTCTTTTATTCAATTCTTGGAAATTATCCTCGCATTTCTCCGTCCATTCATACTTATTCCCTTTCGAGTAAGTGCGATAAGAAATGCGGCTAATTTCATGAATTCCTCAACAAATCTTCTGAAGTAGCCAACTGGACCTAAAAAGCTTCGCACTTCAGCCACACTCTTCAGTGCTGGCCACTTGCTCACAGTTTCGATCTTGAATGGGTTGATAGATACTCCATCCTTGGAGATCACATGTCTAAAGAATTGAATCTTGTCAAGCCAAAATGCACACTTAGAGAATTTTGCATAAAGCTGATGTTTTTTTTAGAGTTTGGAGAACGATCCTTAAATGCTCTTCATGTTCTTCTCGGGTCTTTGAGTAGATCAAGATATAATCAATGAACACAATGATAAACTTGTCCAAATATTCCTTGAATACTCGCTTCATCAAATCCATAAAAGCTACAGGTGCATTGGTTAATCCAAATGGCATGACTAAAAACTTATAGTGATCGTACGAAATGCCTTCTTTGGGACATCGCTTTCTTTGATCTTCAATTGGTGATAATCTGAGCGTAAGTTAATCTTGTAGAAGACTGATACTCCTTTAAGCTGATCAAAAAGGTCATCAATTCTTGGAAGATGATACTTATTCTTGATAGTCGCCTTGTGAGCTCACGGTAATCAATGAACATCCTTAACGTGCTGTCTTTCTTCTTAACGAACAAGACATGTGCATCTCAAGGTGAGTGACTCGGACGTATGAATCATTTGTTCAAGAGGGCTATGCGGTATGTAACCTTTGATATCGGTGTTCTGCCGGGCATCAATTTGATTTCAAACGAGATCTCACAATCATGAGGTATTACAGGCAAGTCTTCTGGAAAGACTACAGCAAAGTTTCTGACTATTGCCACATCTTCGGACTTGGATCGTTCTTCTTTCGTCGTATCCATGATATTTGTTAGGTATCCAATACATTCACTATGTAGCATCCTTCACCCTTGGCTGTTTCTCAAAAATGTTGACATATTCGAGCTATTCTACTCTATCAGGTTTGAATGTCACTTTACGCGCCCGACAATCAATGTTCACATTGTATTTTCCTAGAAAGTTCATTCCTAAGATGATGTCGTAGTCAAATATTTCTAAAATAACTAGATTAATGAATAGTTCTCTATCAGCAATATTATTGGCACATGATGTAACCAATAACTTGACAACAAGGTTTGTCCTGAAGGTAGGTCTATTCCTAAATTGAGTGAATTTCCTAGCAAACATATGTGATGCAAAAGAATGAGTTGCTCTAGAATCAAATAAAATATATGCATCTTGGTTGACCACAAGAGCTGACCTGTTACCATATTTGAAGTTCCAGCTTCAACATCATTCTTCGAATAGACAAAAATGTGAGTGTTCGATGCTTAAACTTTCGGAGTTGTATCTTTTTTCACGCAAGTTTGAGAACTTATCATGATTTAACAATATTTTATTATTAGAGAGAATCATAGTTATATTATTTTATTCATTTATTTATTTATTTTCTAAATTAAAGTGAGCTTAATTTACTTTTATCATAATTAGCCTTAACAATTAATTAATATTAATTATTACGTGTTAAATGAATTTATACTAATTATTATATAATTAGTTTAATTTTACTTAATTTAATTTAATTGATTAACTAATTAATTAGGTAGTAGTTAATTATTACTTTATTTAATTGAGTAGTTATAATTAAATTACATAATTTTAATTAACTAATTAATAATTATCTTGTTAATAATTTAATTAAGTTACTTCAATTTTCTTTCTCATATACTAATTATCAATTATTAATTCTTATATTAATAATTAATAATTAGATTATTCTAATAATTAGTGTTTGATTAATCTCTAATTAATTATCCATAGTTATATTAAAAATTATATCAATGATTAATGATAAATTAATATCTAATTAATCATGTATTATAATTATGTAGTTACTCAACATAATAATCTTACTTACATAGTTAAGTATCACTTATTAATTCTTATAATTAATTACTTAATTATAAATTACTTTATTAATTACTACTTAACTTTCTTAGTATAATTACGTTTTATCATATATTTATTAGTTTAATTATTTATTTATTTCTTAATTAATTAATCGATCAAGGTCATCTAAATGTATACCTTCAATCTAGTATTGGGCTTGTAAGGCGCATTCCCATTAGTTATGATTATTTAGTTGGGCTAAGGTAGTCTCATGATGTAAGCCCAGTAATCCTCTAATGTACTTTATCTTAGTCTATTTAAAAACTTGTGAGTCAACTTTATAAAGTTAGGATTTTTCACATTATTTGATCATACACTTAATAGCAACTCATTTAATAAATAAATATGTCCATATGTTATGACTTACCCGTATATCATATTTTAATGTTTAATCGTTTTGTCAGTGTGGGATTTTAACTTGTAAGATTTATTTAAATTTGACTATAATCTCGTTTTGAACACTTGATAACTCGTTGGAAAGATTGAAGTATCTAGTTTCTATCTTTATAATTTTTTTTTCAAGATTTCAAGCATTTCAAACATTAATGTGGATGTTTTTCTAAGTGTCTTTTGTGAGATTTGTCTTTTTAAATTTCTCTTATAACTCTTCCTGAGTCTCTACAAATAATAGAAAATCCAGTCTTAATAAAGTAATGAAAAAATCAATTTGCTAACACTTTTAGTCTTTATATTATAAAAACAATATTGTACTATTAACTGTATCTGGGTTGCATGCATTCACACAAAGATCTTTGTGACCATAATAATAAAGCATGCAATTTCGAACTTATCTTTTAGACCTTTTAAGCTCCTTCCAAACTTTTATAAATATCATTATACTGCTGCAATATATTTTTCAGATACGCATCAGCTTATTATAAATTCTTAGGCCATTGCTTATTCATTGTATATGAGTATCTCTACTCATATTCGACATAAGTTTTCTACAAGAGACTTATCGCTACAACTGATAGTATCTTCCATAATCTATAAATTTCCACATGCACTATTTCATATCGCATCATCAAGTAATTATTGTCTGAATTTGCATCTTTTACTTATTAGCCAATTTTATCGATATCGATACTTTCGATGGATTTTATAGATAGTCACTCAGTTCTTTTTTTAAATATCAAGAATTCATGCATTTAGAAATAGTCAACAAAAATTCAATTCATTCTTACACTATATTGACAAATATGGACATCTCTCTTCAATCATTAGTTATGAATTTTAGGTATACCCGTTGAACTGCTTCAGGAGTTCAATAATTTTAATGATCTGCTTAAGGAATTTGACATATGACAAGAGCATCAATTTCTAATGTCAATAATACTTTATGAGTAAATCCTCTTCAAAAAAATATTAAACTCTTCATGAGGATAAGAATATTTATCTTTCTCTTCCAATAAATATGGTGTTTTATACCAACCAAGTCTTCAATGCTTTGGACGTGTCTCAAACTGAAAGCAACATTTGGAGAAGTGATTATCCATTCACTTCTTCTCATATTAATAGTTATATATTGCATTATAATGCTCAATTATTTAAGTAACATTACCTGAAGGGATTTTTGACTTACCCAACATTAGCAAACTTCTAGTTTGTCACAACAATTATAACCAGGGAAGTGAAAGTGGAAGTATTATCATGTTTAGCATTATTGCATGAGACATTATATAAGTCACAAATTTACACTCACGCATTTCTCTTGATTGCATAAAATCGAATACAAAGAGACATTTCATACTATTTATCACCACTATGAGTAATAATTTACTCATTATTGTGACAACAACATGATGTTTCCAATTATACACAATATTTAATTTGGGTTCTCAAACAAATTTGAAACCTCCAAATATCATATTCAATTGCCCATTGCATTAGACCGTATG
The DNA here is from genome assembly GCA_025413485.1 of Ficus microcarpa. Lineage (NCBI taxonomy): Eukaryota > Viridiplantae > Streptophyta > Magnoliopsida > Rosales > Moraceae > Ficus > Ficus microcarpa. Next base: position 47,496,595 of record CM046377.1, on the reverse strand, counting down.
TAATTAGGAAAAACATATTTATCCTTTGGACTTGTATCATGTACGTGATCTTTTACCCTCCATTTAAACCTCAAAAAGTTTTATATCACAAGCTTTTCAGCTTTCATGTTATATCACTTTTCCACATTTATTAGTGATCAATTTGACTTTTTTCAAATTGGAAGATGCTTAGGAGAATATTAGCATAACATGCTTAACAGTTTTATATGATAGCCTTAAAATAAAATGAAAAAGAGGTAACGAATAACTCTACTCTTGCTTTGACGTTTCTCCGTAAAAACTTTTATAAAGATCATATGTCTATAATCATAGGTGTAAGCCCTTTCATATGCCATTATAAAATTCTTGATAATAAATTGGTAACCACAAGATTTCTCCTTCTATTTAGGCTTGATATTAAATGTAATTTATATTGTACATAAGTTATAAAGCCTTTCTATGCCGTACTAATAATCAAAGGGAGTTTGTAACTTTTTGAATTTTCTCATATTAATATGATTGCAAATTTCCAGTGTTCATAAAAACTCCTTAACCATCATTTATATGAAATATTCACTTCGTGGAATTTGTAAAGTTAATAAGATAATATTGACGGCATTTTCATAATGCATGGCTCATGATCTTTAATTATCTCATCATAATTACATCCACATTTGCAATATTGTATAACATTCATTCATAGAATATGTAAAGCCAAATGAGCAATTAAATAGTAGTGGCTCTATAATTATTGACTTATAGATACATTCCAATAAATATCCACATCAATGCTTGTAACTTTATAAAATTCAATAGTATATATTACTTCTACCAAATAATATCAATAGAATATAAAAAAGTTCAAAGACTAAATAGTAGAGTTGCATCAATAAGTATCATAAAACTCTTTAAATCATAAAATGCTAAAACCAAAAGCAAAAATCATGAGTATGAAGAAAAAAACTAAGGATCTGTTGTTTTCTATTTTAGACTCACCTGAAGTTGTAAATAAACATTGAAGAGTAGAAGTCCTCCAAAACTTGTTGTCAAGACGATCAGAAGGCTATATGCTATATCAATAAAATGTCACTTATGGAGTGTTAATTAGAAGATCATGAAAGGTCTTGTAATATCAAAGACAAAGTAGAGATAATATAATCCATGAGAGAAATTTGGAAGATGAACAGTCATACACTTAATAAATTATTAATTTGTTCATAACAAAAGACAAGTTATACTTTCTTAGTAGAAACAAAATACAGGTTATAAAAACAGGGAATAACTATGGTAGAGCTCCATTGAAGAGCACTATCGGTAATTATTATTTTATACATCGTTAAGATGATTTATGTACTGAATAAAATTTTAGTAAATAGAAACTTTTTTTTTTGGCTAAAATGTGAAAAAAAACAAAAAAAAAAACAAAAACAAAAACAAAACAAAACAAAAAAAAAAAACAAAAAAAAAAAAAATTCAACCACAACCCATAAAAGCCCCCTATCGTTACCCATACTCGGCCGCTAGAGAAGCCATCGGCGACCATGTAGGGGATTGGGCGTTGGAGTCTCCTTCCGCCCCTCTCTCTTCTCTCTTCTCGGCCATCACCGTCTAGGCCTTCAATCTCCATCGCGATATCCATTCCGTCCACTGTTATTTCCCTATGAGGTGATTGACAAGTTTAGGTGAAACGACAACAATATGGTGAATCCGACCACGAGCCCTTTTGCCACGATCACGGCCCATTGAATCGGAGGTTTGTGACCCAACGTTGCAATGGACCTCCCAACCACGTCGTCGCATTCCGCGGTGTAGTACTTCGATGGCTCAACGAGGCTTAGCTACGAAACCTTTGAAGACCCAATCAGGGAGCTCTGCAAGTATTACCGGAGTCTGGATGACACGAACATTTGACGGTAGTGATCTGGAAGCCACAGCTGTGATGCGATCTAGACACAATAGCCGCCGGTTATGATCTTGATTCCAATGGTCAGAGAGAGAACGAGGCCAGTGCCAGAAAACCTCTGATGATGGCGATGAATCGGAGTCTCCATCTCCAACAGAGGGTTGGCGCGGATCCGATCAAAAATGTATATATTTTTTAAAGCATCAGATTTTGGTTTTGGAAATTCTTAGAGAAAAAAAAAGGATCTGAATTTGAAAGAAAGAAAATAAAAAAATGTAAATCTAATAAAAATAATTTTGTATAGACGAGACTCTAATAACATTAAATGTATCTTACATCATAGCGGTTCATTTAGTTACATTATTCTTTTTAAATAGTTAGATCGATCGGTATTAACAGTGCTTCTCAATTGACCTCTACTGCGCTCTTTCCCGTTATTTAAAAAAAAAAAAAAATTGGTAGTAGTAGTAGGAGGAGGGGCACTGCACCCGACGGTGCGTTTTGACTATTTAACTCCGAAAATTGTTGCAAGAGCCATTCGTCACCTTGGGGTTTTAGGATTTGTTTTATTTGAGAACTTCGGTTTCGGATCTCTCGCTCCGAACCCTAGAGCCGGCAGCCGGCAGTCGGCCCGTCGTCGTCGCTGGTATCTCCGACACATCCCCGAGCTTTAGCTCCAGGTCCGACCGAAACCTACAACCTTAATCTCCCCGGTCTTTAGCATAACGAACTCAACTCCAGGTCCGTTTTCCTTTGATCTAACCCTAACTTTTGGTAGTAATTCTCGTTCTTTAATTTTAGGGCTGATTCGGATTTGTATGGTGGATGACTCCGTTTATTTGGGATTTTCTTGGATTTGTTGAGATGGGTTTTTTTTTTTTTTTTTTTTTTTTTTTTTTTTTTTTTCATTTGTTTGAAATTACCGAAACGCTTTGGTCCTTGAAAAGAACAAGAACATATAAAAATGTGAACTTGGGGATCGTTATTTCGGCATTACAAGGAGAAAGAGGTAAGTATACAAAAGATTCAGTACTATGAATTTCTGAATTGTACAAAAAAGTTTTGAGTTTTGATCCTTTAATGAAGAAAAAGACTGCTTTTATTGGGATTTGGTGCTGAGGGAGAACTTCTATCCAGTAGATTTTAAGATTTATGTATTTGGGATCAATCTAGAAGATGGAATAAAAGGCCAAGTACATTTATGCGGATAAAACTGAGTACTTTTTTTAATAAAACACTTGAAGAAAATCGGGAAACAACCCCTCCAATAGACATGTTTATGTTTTTTTTTTTTTTTTTGGGCCTTCCTTAATGTTTGTGTAGATTTTTTTATCTTGTTTTACTTATTGAATTGAAGGCAGACAAATTGAAGCTATTGTAACTAAGAAATTAACTAAGAGATGTGCTTTTTAAAGAACAATTTTACAAACCACTGTTATACTTAAATCCAATACGTTGTTAAGGGGTAGTTTTTGTTTGTTATGAACAAGAACTAGTACTTTCTCGGATGTAGTTGTAAATGTGGGATTCAATCTAATTCATAGCCTAAGGCCACAAAATTCTAATCCCTTTTTGAATCAATTTGCGTTTGCTAATTCTTTAATATCCTAGGATCAATATTAAACTTTGTATTGTTTTGTTTTTCCTTCTATGGCTTTCCTTCATTGAAATTCTTCTAAACAAGTAAAGAATTTAACACGGAATGCTCTGACTTTACTAGTGTTTTCCCTATCTCTACATTTTAAAATAATTTAAGAATATGCTTGAATACATTGGTTTAGGAAGTAACTACCAGCAACTAACTTCAATTTGGAATGGTTTGGAATGATTTATGTTTATAGTTTACGTTGATGAAAATTTCCAAGATATGAAATTTTGTGCTTTCTTGGTACTTCTTTGTTCAATCTCAAGCCATGATTTGATTGTTTACTTGTTGACATTTGATCTTTTAGGTTTGATTTTGATTTATACTCCGTGATTAATTCCCTTTCTTAATCAGTTTTCTTTTGCAACTTTGTTTTGGTTTTTCTCCTTAAGTATAGAGTTTGACATGGAAGCGGAACCGTGCTCCAACAATTGACCCATTTTTTTCTCTATGTCTACGCTTTAAATTTAGTAAGTTACTAAAATGATTGCGTAGATAGATTGTTAGGGACTGATTTATGTCAATATTTCAGATTGTTGAAATTTCCCAAGTTGTTAAATTTATGCTTTCTTGTGCTTATACTTCAATTTCAAGTGATTTAGTTGTTTACTTGTTGAAACTTGAACTTTTAGGCTTGGTTTTGATTAATACACTGTTATGCTGATTTGGACTTGGATTGAGGCTGGTTTCTGCTGTGGGATTAGGTTGAGGCTCGGTTGTGCTCCCTAGACCAGAGTAAGCTAAGAAAAGAATAAAGGCAAGCGATATGTCTTCGGAAGAATTCTCCTCAGAATTCGAGAGGCAACGCTATCTTTATTACCACGTCCACAACACTGATCCTTTTGGTCATTTGAAACCATATTTTGGTCTCCCAAAACCATATGAAGCTGACAGACGTGATAGGAGTGTGATTATGGCAGCGAAGTATGCGCTTGACAAGTACAACATTGCTGAGGTTCTGTATTCTTCTTTTTCTTCTTGGATATTCATAGTTCTATTTGAACCAATTGTTTAATTATGATTTTTAATTCCAGGGAAGCTGCCTTGAGTTGATACGTGTGGTAAAGGCGAGTTATACACTTAGTAGGGGACGATGTTATACTATGATCTTGAGAGCGTCTGACTGCCGCTTCTATAATGCCATGGTTTATCATAGAAAGGCTGTGAAAAGGGATTTCTTTATGTACTATCATTGTGAACGCCGTTAGTGATTTATGTGCTGTTATATGTTAAATTATTCCAGTGGATCGAGTAAGGATGTTACTTTGTTTTCGAATGTGGTACATATTTTATGTTTGCTATGCTTCAAATATTGGACTGGCTTATCATTTTGTGTATCATGTGTCTTTTGTCTTATAATTTTTGTGGAGAACTACATAGTTCTGTTTCAAAGCATGTTGTCAACACTATCTCAGAAAATTCTTTCCGTATGCCAGTAGCATTTTTCAGTAAACGCACATGCTGTTAAATCATGTTGTGGAAATGGTTATATGCTTACTAGCAGCCCCTGAGCTTCTACATTTATCGTTGAAAATAATATTTGAGCAGTATGATTCTAAAAGAATTCCTGGATTCATCAATAATTTGCAAATCAGATTTAATAACGTTCATATAACAAAAATTATAGGTAAATATTTTATCTTTTTTTTCCGTACTCTTTTTTTTCCCTTATTCTAGTTGCTAAGGCTATTTTTTAAAAAACGGTCAAGGAAGATGGCAAAAATACGTGCAGACTACCTCTTATAACTCTTATAAAAATGGTCGTAAAAATTGTAGATTCCACGACCGTTTTTGAAAACACTTGTGCCAAAAATAATCATTCTCTCTCATTCTCTCTCTGAATTTGAAACTGCAGTTTGCAGTTTTAAAAATTAAAATCTCTCTCTGAACTTGAAACTGCAGTTTGCAGTTGTAAAAATAAAAGAAAACCCTTTTATTTTTAGAGCCTTTATTGTCCCTCAATTTCCATCTCTCTCTCGAAACTCTTCTCTCTCTCCTCCTCCCAAAGTCAGAATTAAATTTAAGAATTAAATTATAGTGTTTACTAATCTATTAAGGAATCAAGTTATTTGAGAAATTAAATCTCTAGTTTAATGTTTTCTTTTGAAGAATTGTGAATAGAATAGCTGTAGAAATAAAATTATTCTTAGATATGAACGGCTAATAAGAATAAGGAAATATTTGGAATAGTGGTTAGTTCTTATCTTTTGGAGAAAGAATTTAATTTCATGGGAGAATTCAAGTTCCCATTACACCCATTGGAGAAAGAATAAGGGTGGATGGTTTGGCAAAGGGAGATGATGGCTTCCTTAGTCTCTTCCTCCGTCCACCAAGGTTCGTATCTTGTGGAACTCCCATGAGATCCCCATTCGAGCTTAGACTGTGGTAGTATTGGGTTGGTAATGTTCTGAGTATGACCTTGGTTGACGACTAAAAGAGGCTGGATTAAAAGCTCATCTCTTCCTTATCATATTCAGGGAAGTGGATCCTGCCTGTGGGGTTAAAATTGAAGTGATGATGGGGCCACCATCAGAATATATATATATATATATATTTTTTTTTGCAAAAAAAAGAAGAAGGAAGTTTCTACTTATTTATTTATATTCTAAGGACAAATTCCCCTTTATCAAGGAACTTAATTCTCCATTTTTAAGTAAGATCCACATAATTTAATTCCTAACTATAAAAGTAAACATTGAAATTTAAAATCGAGAATTAATTCATTTTTTTTCAAATTAGATTAGTGATAAGTAAACACGTCTTCCTCTTTTGTGGTTTGGGTTTTCAGTTTGTAACGGGGTGAAAATTTTCAATTCAAAAGAGGAGTTCACTGCTTAAGCTTGACAAACGACACTTCCTTTTAATTCTTACAAGGAGGAATTACATCTACTAAAGAAACTTCTAAGTGCAAAGCATTGGACTGAAAGCAATTACTGACATCAATCCTACTTGAATTGTTGTTGAGGTCTTATCTGTATGAAAGTGCTTTGTAGATATGATGATGTAAGGGGGAAAAACGATCAATATGAATATCTAATATTCTCCGTTAGCATACATATAGAAGAGTTTTCAATTATTACTTTAATCTTTACTCATCTATGATTATCGTTGGTTTAATCACATGATATTAATCAGATGATTGTAACAAATTGAGTAGTTGATCAAAAAAATTTAATGACAAGTAATGAAAATGAAACATAGAGAGCTCATTCAATGTTATTTGGATAATCAACTTGTTGATAACTTTCTAAAATGATTTTTAGAAGTATTTTTTAAAATAAATTACCTATACATGTATAAGAAAGGAGAAACTAGTCAAAAGTTTTTCCTGTACACAACTCCTTCATCCAAAATGATTCGTTTTGAACAAAAAATTTTTGTATTTATTTTTTGATCATCTGATCTTTTTTTGGACCATTTTTTTTTTCATTTTACTCCTTTTTTATTTTTTTTCTGGATGATTTTTTTTTTCATTTTTGTCCTTTTCTTATTTTCTTTTTAGACCAAATTTTTTTTTCATTTTGGTCCTTTTCTTACTTTTGTATTATTTTTTGGTCCTCCGTTTTCTTCTAGATCATTTTTATTTAATTTTAGTCCCTTTTTCCTTTTTTTTTTTTGCCCAATTTTTTTTTTTCATTTTAGTCCTTTTTATTGTTGATAATTTCTTTCATTTTAATTCTTTAATCTTTTTCATTTTTTTTGTACCTTTTTCTTGGGTCCTTTTATGTGTTTATGTATATAATATTTTTAACATATCATTTTAATTTTTCATTACTTGGATAAAATTTCTCAAATTTATCCCACATGTGCTGTTGATTAATTATTAATCAATGATTAACTGAATGATTAATTAATGATTTGATGATTTTTATTATAATTAATCAATAATTAATTGATTATTCAAATTAATAATATTATGTAAATAAATATTAATTAATCATTTAGGGTGAGTTTGGACATAAGTTTCATCATAATTTTTATATTTTTCTGAAAAAGTTTTTATTTTTTTTAAAAAAATTTTTTGTCTTTCCTGAAAAATTATTATTTAAATTTAAAAATCTTAAACTAAACTCATTCACCAAACACTCCCTTAAAAAATTGATTGATTGTATTTAAAACAAGGATAATTTAACTAATTTTTAAAAACTTTTATTATTTGTTAAAAACTTATTAGTAAAGACTATTTACTTATAAATCCCCATTTTTATTTTTTAAAAAAAAAATTATTTATTTACAATTTTGTCCTCTCTGTCCTCACTGTCTTTCTCTGTTTACTCTCTCTCTCTTTCTACTCTACCACCGGCGCATGAGAACGACTCCGACGGACGGCGACCGTAAGATCCCGACGAGGGAGTTTTTCGCCAGATGCCGCTGCGCCGGCGACAGAGCGATTTGGTTTTCTTTGCAGATCTTGTCGTTGCAATGGCAAAGAGCAACGGCGAAGAGCGTGATGTCACCTAGACCGCGACAGCCACGATTGGGATGGAATTGCGACGGTGCCCGGGACGGAATCGTGACGGAGACGAGATGGCAATGAGCATCCGGAGGTTGCGTTTTCCGTCGATGAGTGATCGTGAAAGTGCCGCGCCTGAGAGACATTCACAATCTCCGGGAATGTTCGCGAGATCCCGAAGCCGGCGATGAGATCACGGAGCCGTTGTTGTGAGCCATGAACCATGAACCATGAACCTCCGCTCTCTCATCGATCTTCACTGTCTCTAGCGGCAGCAACAACATCTAGGTTTTGAGCTGATTTGGCTGGGCTTGGGGTCTGATTTTGGGATCTAGAGATTTTGGGGGCTTTTTTGCACTGGGGTACTCTAAACTTGTCGTTTAGTAGCAATTCCACCCTTAACTTTAATTTTTAACAATTTAGACCCTAAATTAAGAAATCTATTGCAATCCCCACCGAATTATAAACGACGGTAATGGGTTAACAGAGATGAGCACTTGGGCAAAGGGCATTATTTTCTCTTATAAAGCTCCCTCTTGTTGCAATACACCAGTAAGCATATGTCAGATGGTGATCAAAATGGCGAAAACTAAGCATAGACACATTATTCTTTCTCTAGCTCTAATCTCTCAATTTCTCCCTCCAACACGTTTGTTGTTTTCAGCTTGCAAGAGAACAAATTTGCAGGTCATGCCAAAAACCCACATCCATTCTGCAGCAATGCTTTTTTCTTTCTTTATTATTATTATTTTTTTTCTGCAATGATCCTGCAACAATGTTAAATAGCCACATAATTATCTACCAAAAGTCAAAATTATGTAAACATTTAGAAAATCCCAAAAGCAAGATATAAGGGGTTCCATTTTCTTCTCCAAGCTAGGAACGTAAAACCAATAAAATCATTTTTAAAAAAATTTTCAATATTACCTCGACTCTAAGAATCTTAAGAACCTGAATTTCAACATTCCTCAAAATTCTCCCAAATCCTATCCCTAATTTTCGCACCCTTAAACACTATGACAAAATAGGCCTTTCCAAGGAAATTATTCGTCGGAAAAGATCAAATTTCATCGACATAAGCATATCCCTAATTTTTTTAATGCTCCTTCACCAAATATCTGCGACCAACAAACCAAAACACCCATGCTTACTCAATTATTCCGGCAAGTGGTGAATCTCCTAACAAGATTCTGATTTCTCCACAAAGTGAGTCTCCTACCTGCCATCCCACCATAGCACAAGGCTGATGGGTTTTCATTCTCCATTTCCACTGGATAATTTAAACGAAAAAAAAAAAAAAAAAATGAAACCTCATTCACATTCCTAGGCAGCGAGGGTGAGTTTTATGAGAGAATAATACACCCTTTACGTTCTAGTTTGCTCACGTTCAAGTCAAAAATAAAAGTTTGAGGGTGTAAATTACTACTCAAAGACAAGTTCAACATGCATCAATATAAAAAAGGCCTTTTAATATTTGTTAATTTAGTGTTTTTTTATTCAAATTATAATAAATAATTTATTTTTTAAGAAGCAGAAAATAATATAGAAATCGGAATGCCATGTTAATAATCGGATTTATCAAATTTATACTAGACTTACCTATGGATACCATAACATCGTGAATACTTGATTTATAGGTTAATAATCAGATTTCTGTGTTAATAATCTGATATACCTTATTAATATCGGATTACCTTGTAAACACAAAACTTGGCAAAAGAAAATAAAAATTGAAAAATCTCAAAAATAAGCTGGTAAATAATTAAGTAGCATATTCTTTTTTTTGTTAACTTATTCGTAAATATTGTTGATTAAGTAAGGGAAACAAATGGATTTACATAATATATATTGGATTTACCATTTTCAGATAAGGTAAATATCACTACTTACAGTAAATATTTTTCACTTTTTATTATAAAATGTTTACAATTTTTTTTCATTTATTCTTTATTTTTCAAATCAGATAAATATTACTATTTACTTAATAGTTACAATTATTTACTGATAAAATTGTATTTACTGGAACACAAAAGTATACTTTAATATGGAAAACAAGTTAAATATCAGTAAATATTGAATTACTTGATAAATATTGGATTTATTATATAAATTAAATAATGAAATTAAAGTAATTACTTGATTTACTAGAAAATATTTTTTTAATTTCAGGGTTTTTCTTTTAATTAGGCTAAATAATCTTTTAGTTAGAAAACCGTCATGGAAAAAATATCACAACGGTAAAAAACAGTCATGGTATCCTATTTTTGTACTAGTGAGAGAAAATGATTGATTCATATTGAACAATAAGGATAAAAATAAAAATAAAAATAAAAATAATTTATTTTAAGAAAAAAGGGGAAATATTCTATTAACTACTAACATAAAAAAAAAAATAGCACATGCATAGAATATATTATTTACTACAATTTCCTTAAAAATAAATGAGTTCATTCTATTCCTTAATATACATTCCAGATATCAATTACTAATATTAAAAAAAAAATCAATTATAAAATGTTAGCAGGTTGCTTAATCTGTAATAGTAAATCACATAAAATGATACATCATTAAATATAATTAAGTATTGCATTTTTTTTTTTATAATTTTGTCTGTGATTATCTATGGTTGCAAAAAAAAAAAAAAAAAAAATCATTAAACCTACATGTATTTCGATTTATATGGCTTTTTTGCACTGCACCCTGAACTTTTCGATCAGTAGCAATTTACATTCCCAATTTTTGTTTTTGACAATTTACACCCTAAACGGAGAATTTTGTTGCAATCTACACCAAATTAAAAACAGTGTCAACTAAGATACGAACCAAACCATGTGAGGCACACATGAGCAAACTAAAAGGGTAAAGGACGTCAACAAAACCCACTGTCGTTGCCTTTCAATTCGAAAGATGGTTTCACTTAGCCCCTTTTCTTTTCTTTTTTTTTTTTTTTTTGGTTTCCTTCATCTTGCAAATTACCCATAAAAAATGAAGATTAAAAACCCTGTCTTGTGCTACTATTGGATGCCAGCTCGGAAGTTAACTTCGTGAAGGAATCAATCCGGGTAGATCGGAGCTGGAACCTATAGGACTTTGACAGGGCGGTGCTATCATCGCGGCCGTTGGATGAGACGCAGCAAAGCTAGTTGTTGCGTTCCACCAGGGAGAAGGAGAAGAAGAAGAAGAAGAAGAAGAAGAAATATGTGGATCTGGACTGTATCATCGTCAGCCGGAAGATCTTTGTGTGCACCGTCAGAGCTCTCGTCGCCTCCGCCCTCCTCGCGGGCCTCATAACCCTCATCATCAAGACCATCCTTTGCCACAATCATATTTCTTCGCCAAAAATCTACAAACGCAAACCAAAAAAATCCCATGCTTACCTATTATTCCAGCAAGTGTTAATCGTCTACCTGGGTTGATTCATTCACGAAGTTAACTTCCTAGTCGGCATCCAATAGTAGCACAAGACTGAGTTTTTAATCTCCATTTTTTCTGGGTAATTTGCAAGATGAAGGGAAAAAAAGAAAAGAAAAGAAAGAAAAAGAAAAAGCAAATGCAACCTCCTTTGAGTTACGACAGTGAGTTTTTTGAGAGAAAATGATGTCATTTGCCCCTTTAATTTGCTTATGTGTGCCTCACATGCTCTAGTCCGTTACCTTAGTTGACACCATTTTTAAATTGGTGCGGATTGTAAGAAATTTCTCAATTTAGGTTGCAAATCATCAAAAAAAAAAAAAAAAAAAAGGGGTGTAAATTGTCACTGAACGACAAGTTCAAGATGCATCAGTGCAAAAAAGTCGATTTATACATTTATGGATATTTTAAGAAGTGATCATGTTTCTTAGTAGCTGGGTTCGGGGAATGAATAAGAAAATTGATTTTCACTATATATATGTATATATATTTGTATATTTTTATATCTTGAGCGAGATACGATCGGCCAAGCTAATTCAAACCCCCAGGGTAACATTAGAACCATTTCCACATTCAATACCCCTTTTGGTCATTAGAAAGAGCTTGTTTTAGTCTGCATATCATGAAGAATTTAAACAATTGCTTCTAACACAGTATCAGTAAGTACCGCTTGTAAAACCTCGATATTCCTTATATTTATTTTGATATTAACAGGTGAAACAAAAACAATTAATAATAACAAATCTAGCAACAATGAGTAACACATATTCAAAATTTTTTCAATCGCCTTGGGATTTTGACTATGAAAGACCTCCTAGCAGAGAATAATAGATGCAATGTTCTAAAAATCAGAAAAACATTAATGCATACATACATACATACATATATATATATATATATATATAAAGGAAGATATGTGGAGAAATATGCATTGCTATAACATATCCTATAATAACAAAACAAATTATAAATGGCAATTGATACTCAAATACGACCAATAGCTTCTCGTGGACTTTCATATGTACCATACATAAAAAGAACAAGCATTTGAAACAAAGGCCAAAGTTTAGTAGCCATTAGAAGCGATACGGAGATAAATTGAAAAATCTCTTCCTTTATCCATAAAAAGGTCCACAATTGTTGATATTTTATGGAAAATTGATTTGTCTTTTGAATTCCGTTGCAAGAAATAGTAGGAAGAAAACGTTTGTTTTTACCCATTAGTAGCAGGAGTAAGGGAAAAGAACATATGGTGTTTACCTTTTAAGTTTTTATTGTATGAACTATAATAAATCTTATTTGCAAATTTTCGATGAGGTACAATATTTAATTGGGAAGAAAGCACGTCTGAACTCACTTTCAGCAAATTCATCCAGAGGACTATTTCTAGAATCAAATTGCTCAAAGGTTATTTTCAATGATGAATGTTTAATTTCAGGCGATGCAAGTATAGCATATCACCATTTCCACAACTGAAAAAAGCTAGTGGTATATGACAGGAATTTCTAGGACAATATTAACAACATGCTTTGCATTGAATTTTTTATAGTTTACCCCAAAATTATAAGACGAAGACATATATTAAACACAAAATGATAAATTTCAATAAAATGACAAGACGGTCCAATATTTGAAGCATAGCAAACATTAAATATGTGCTCCATTCGAAAACAAGAACATACTTACTTCATCCCGCTGAAATAGAAAACAAATACACCATCATAATTAAACACATAACAGAACATATACTAGTTAATGGGATTACAACGACCGTATAAAAGGAAACCCCTTTTACCAGCCGTTCTATGATGAACCTGGGCTTTATAAAGGCGACAGTCAGAGGCTCTCAAAGGTTATATTAATACCATCGTCCCCTATTTTGGGTATTACTCACGTTTGCCACACGTATCAACTCAAGGCAGTTTCCCTGAAATTAAAATTCATAATTAGACAATTGGTTCAAATAGAACTCTGAATATAGAAGAAGAAGACAGAACCTCATCAGCAATGTTGTACTTGTCAACTGCATACTTGGCAAACATAATCACGGTCTCATCACGTCTGTCAGCTTCATATCGTGTTAGGCGACCAAAATATGGTTTGTAATGACCAAAAGGATCAGTGTTGTGAACATGGTAAAAGAGATAGCGTTGTCTCTCGAATTCCAAGGAAAATTCATCCGAAGACATATCGCTCGCCTTTATTGTTTTCTTAGCTTGCTCTGGTCGAGGGAGCACAACCGAGCCTCAACCAAATCCCAAAATCAGCAGAAACCAGCCTCAATCCAAGTCCAAATCAGCACATCAGATTATCAATCAAACCAAACCTAAAAGTTCAAGTTTCAACACGTAAACAACTAAATCACCTGAAATTGAAGTTTAAACACAAGAAAACATAAAATTAAATTGGAAAGTTTCAACATTACGATATATAGACAGAAAACTACCCCTTAACGTCGTATTAAAATTAAGTAAAAGGGTGGTTTTTTAACCTCCAATTGCATAAGCACAAAGGGTCAAAAAGCCAAAAAAAAAAAAAAAAAAAAAATTAAGGGCAAAAAAAAACATAAACACGTCTATTCGAAATGCTGTTTTCACAATTTTCTCCAAGTGTTTTTTAGAAAAGTAGTACTGAGTTTCATCTGGATGAATGTGCTGAGTCTTTTATTTCATCTTTTAGGTTGACCACAAATATACACAACAGAAAATCTTTACAATTCAGAAAATCATAATAATGAATTGTTGCATAATTATTTCTCTCTCCTTGTAATGCCGAAATAACAATCCCAAAGTTTCTATTTTTATATCTCCTTTTTCTTTTCAAGGACCAAAGCGTTTCAGTAATTACAAACTACTAAATTAAAAAAAAAAACCCATCTCAACGAATCCAAGCAAACCCTAAATAAACTGAGTCATCTGCCACAAAAGTCCGAATCAGATCTAAACAAAAAAAACAAAAAAAACAAAAAAACAAAAAAAAAACAAAAAAAAAAACAAAAGAAAATAAAAAAGAACTTGAATTACAACCAATAGTTATGGTTAGATCATAAATAAACTGAGTCATCTGCCACAAAAGTCCGAATCAGATCTAAACAAAAAAAAACAAAAAAACAAAAAACAAAAAAAAAAACAAAAAAAAACAAAAAGAAAATAAAAAAGAACTTGAATTACAACCAATAGTTATGGTTAGATCATAAATATCCTAACAATTTTTATTCCTAATCCTAAAATCTCTTACCTATATATATATATATATTATATATTATTTAATTAATTAATTTATAATATATATTAGGGATCTTCTACAGTCCCCCGCTCTAAATTTATGGGGGACTGGTCATGAGACATAAATCCATCGGCTAGGATATGAGAGGGGCAGTCACGGCATTTGTAATATCTAATTTTTCAGTGTTCATAATTCCTTTTTAAGGAATAAATTTTTACATTATGAAAGTTATTCATAAAAAGCTCGATTTATGGCTTTTGTAATATTTTGAGAGTTCTTATAGGACGATAAGACTCAAAATTGATTGTTAAACTCAGAAACGGACCTTTCGAGTCGAAAGGGATGGAAAAGTACATAATTTTACAAAAGTCAACGTTGACCGAGAAAGTCAAAGGTTGACCAAGAAAAGTCAAAGGGTTGACTTTACAATATGTTGAAAGGCAGTATGGGAGTATACTGCGGAAAAATATTTTTGTGAGCTAGATGGCAATAATAGGCTTTAAAAATCACCCTAGAAAATCAAGCACACTAAGTTAAAATTAAGGACAAAAAGGATTCGAAAAAATAAGAAAAAAATTATATTGTCCAATTTCACACAGATAAATTTTTGTACTTTGGTACAGTATAAAAATACTATGTATTAGTGAAACACAGTATTAGAAATATCTGTGTGACACAAAAATGGACAATTTTTGAAGAAAACCAATCAAACAAGGCCCTTGTGTGAGGTAAGGGTGATGACCTCATATGGCATCTTAATTATGATGTCATTAAGCTTAATTAAGCTTAGAAAAAATTTTTAGAAGAGTCTAGACCCCCTTTGGCCAGCCACCTCATTGGCTTCTCCAAGAAATATCAAAAATTGTGGGGCAAGTTCACAATTTACCTAAAGTTTCCAAACCTCTATAAATACCCATGCCTCCTATTCATTTTTATTGAAAATTTTGGGGAAACTCTTGCAAAATTCTCTCTTGAAATCCGACAGCCAAAGAGTGAGAAAGGGAGGAGTGAAAACCAATAATTTGTTGAGGGCTTTTGTTCATAGGAGATCAAATTTGAGCTAGGAGAAAGCTAGAAAAAAGTTTGAAAAATTTTGTAGGTCTCTTGGGTGTGTGGCCGAGTGGGTGAGGACGGAGAAAGGGAGAGGAAAGTTGGAAATTTTTGAGGGCTTTTACTCAAGAGGAGTTCGGCTTTAGTGAGGTTCAACCAAGAAAACCAAAGCAAAATTTTGGTGTCCCAATTTGGAGGAGCAGCCGTGGGTCAAGGGAGCTAGGGGGAGGAGGAGAAAATTTTGACCAAAACCTAACTTTGGTCTAGGTAAACCCTTGAACCCTAACTCTTCAATTTTAAGTTCAATTTTGAAGTTTAATTGTGGTTCAATTTGGTTGTAAGGACATAAGTCTACTTTCCATTTCTTGCCCTAGTTTGGTTGCTTGTGCTTGATTTGTAGATCTAAGGGTGTATGGCTTGATTCTTGCTTATTTTGTGCTTGATTGTGGATTGAATTTTATGCTAGATGCTTAGGGTTGTGTGTCCCCTGATTTGGTCCGAAAATCTTCCCTAAGGCAGTGCATGATGGTGTGTTAGTCTAAGGGTGAATGGTTGATACTTGTATGAGATGTATGCAAAATTCTAGAACCATGTAACCTAGGTTTAAGGCCCTCGGATTTTGGTTTGCATGGATCCTTTTGAGCGATTTATGGGTTCATATGGGGTGTTAGAAACGCTGTGTGTTTGGCATGTAGGCTCCTGAAGTGGTCGGTCGAGTTAGATTCGCGAAATAGGACGTAAACCGGACGTAAACACCAAAACTGCCAGTTCGGATCCAAGACTGGCCAGTTTCAGGAAAGTGAAAATTTAAGGCCTTTAGAGGCCGAATTGGGTAAAACTCGAAACACAAAAGTTTCTTGGAATGATGTTTCCTAGGGGACAGCATAGACAGAATCCCAAAATGAGGCTCCAATGGCCTCCGTTTTTATGAAAACCCGTGGCTGGTCTGCCCAGACCCAGATTTCATGATCAGCCGGTTTCAAATAAAAAATGACGCAAATGCAAGTAGAATTAGATTTTTCATAAAACATGAAAGTTTTATAATTTTTTGAGAGCTACAACTTTTGTGAAGACAAGTTTTTCAAATTATGAACGGATCTTTAAACTGACACTGTTTTCTGAGAGGTGTGCAGGGAACCGAAAATTCCTGCACATGAGTTTTTACAAAGGTTTTCGAAAAACTGTATTTTGTTTAAAACTGTTGTTTTCAATTAAGAAAACTGTTCCAACCGTAGTTTTCGACCTTAAACGACTTTTATAAAGATTCATTTCAAAGGTCGGAATTTTAACAAAAAGTTTAAAGGATTTTAAAGTTAAATTCCTCCAAGTAGCAAAAGGATAAGAAATGGAGTTTTTAAGATGAAATTGGTAATCAAGCCGATGACGAGCCGTAACCGGGAATAGTACCCGAGTTACCGGACTTAGCCCCAAAGCCCAAGATTAAGCCTAAAGGGTTGACCATGAGTTGACCAAATGTTAGCTATGATTGACCCATTGTTTATTTAAGCGAAACCTTAAGGGTTATCCAACGTAACCCTAAGGATTTCCTAGAACCTAGGAATGGGCTAAGAAATGAGGGTTAAGGAAATTAACCCAATAAACCATGTTTTAAGAATAAAGCCCAAGGTTTGGAGAAAACCTAACAGTATGTCAAGAGCCTAGTCTAAGAGGTTATTCGATGTAATCTCTTAAGAAGTAATCCATGTCTGTGGATTCATAAGCAATAGGATGACAAATTGTGACCAAATCAGATATCGAGCATCGGGGACATACAACTAGGTTTTAATAGACATGTTGGTAGGACACCACCATTGCGCAATGAGAATTAAATTCGCACCTATGTTCTTATTCAAGTAGGAGAAGGCCTGCAACTGTATTCTGTGGAAGGACAGCATCAAGCCGGACATAGGGAAAGAGGTAAGTACAACTCTGCCTACAGCATAGGCTTTAGTTGATACTTGCCTAAGTATGCTAGATGTATGCTAGGGGTGTATGATATGCAATTATATGCTTTATGCTACTATGTCCTATACTGTCTGCCATGTTATGTGCGAACTGTATGCTATGCTACATGTTGAAAAATAATAATGCTATGAGGTATGAAAGGTAAGAAAGCATGTTAAGATAATGATGTTAGCATGAATTAAGATTATGTGACATCACGATGCATGCTCACTAAATCTTGTAAGACTGATAAGCTTAAGAAAAAAGATAAGAAAAGAAGAAAGAAGGCAAGCAAGCTTGCCAGTGTCGTACCACCGGTCCGAGGTCGGGTAGGATTATGGTTTGAGTTGGACTAGGTTGGCCGTCCCAATCACTCCATAGTTGCGCGCCGGGTACGAACACTAAAGTAAGGGCCCAAAAGAAAGATAAGAAAGTTAAGTAAGATAAGAGTAAGTAAAGAAAGTAAAATACGAGCATAACCGGACCATGCATATGTTAGGCATTGTAGGGTTATGCTATGATGAATGATGTATGTGTTAAAATGTGATGCCATGTTATGTAAGTTAGGTCGTGCTTGATGAGGTTAATATAGTATGTGTATGTCGCGGATAAGACAGTTGTACTTGCTGAGCGAAAACTCACTGTCTTACGTCTATGCTGTAGGTAAGCAGCCTGTCAGTAATGCATGATACAGGATGACCGAGCGTGGCAGGGCGCACTGTGAAATCGTGGGAAGACAAGTCGCTACGCGTTTTGCTTCTAAGTATTTATATTATGTTGAACGCTTTTAATTAAGACATATTTTATAAGTTGTATGCTTCTAAATATGGTATAAAAAAAATTTTCCGCAATGTTTTACAAAATAAGTAAGTAAGTATGTAAGTAAGGTAACGGCCTGTGCTACGCGGGTCGTTACAGCATTCAAGTGCATTTTTTGATATCAACCGGTTCAATTAAACAATTTTTTAAAACTTCAGTTAAAAAAATGATAAATCAATGGTACCTTTTGTTATATAGGCAACTGTTCTAACGCTGGGTCCATGTTTTTGAAAATAAGGGTTGGCCTATATTTGTATCCAATACAAAATGAAATAAGGGTGATTAGTCAAAATAGCATAAAACATAATATATAATGTTTTAAAATAATTACAAAATTTAAACTATTGCTACAAAATAGCATAATTAAAACGAATAACAAAACACAAAACCAAATATACCCCTGACTCTATCTCTCATCTATCTCTGTCAGATCAGATATTCTAGTTCCGACCACGGTTGATGTCGCGAGCATTCTTGCCATTCTGATCGTTGTCGCCATTGCGAGCAAGGTCGTCGTTCCGGTTGTTGCTGCCATCATGAAGGACCCCAAGAATCAAATCGTCTCACTCCCCATGCCAGAAAGTCACGGGCTCGAGAATTGCACCATCGATAATTTACCTTTTCTCTCCCCCATCAGAGATGTTGTTGTCGTTCGTTGCAAGGCTGGATCTTGAACTTACCTTCACGGAGAAGCTCTGGGCAAATGATGAAGCTCTAGAGATTGCGTGAAATCTCCACCTTCATCTTCATCTCAATCTCCGTTCACGTCATCTCTTGCACCGGATTCTGTCGACGACGGCCATCGCGGGGAAAAAAGATTGCAACTTTGAAGGTTGACGGTGGCGCGATCTCCTAAGCGACGATGATGTTAGGTTCGACGAAGTGGTGTCGATGCTATCTCCAAAGAAGTTGAAATTGATTTAGGGGGTGTTTGTTTATGAGTTTAGTTTAAAATAAACTGTACTTTTTTCATCATTGTTTTTTTCTTTTTCTAAAAAAGTTTTTTGTCTTTTCTGAAAAAGTTTTTTGTCTTTTCTGAAAAATTATTATTGAAACTAAAAAATCTTAAACTAAACTCATTCACCAAACACCCCTTTAGGATTTTGCAATTTGGGGCTAGGGTTTTGTAATTTGGGGTTATGTTTTCTTATTTTTAGGGGTTGAATTGAAATTTTTGTAAATATATGTGGCAAAAACATATAAATCTTGGTAAATACATGTATTCATCATTCTCTCTCGCTCTGTTTTTTTTTTTTTTTTTTGGATTGAACAATAATGTTTGTAAATATGGGTTATGGTAAATACATGTATTTACCATTATCTTATTTTTGGGATTGAACTATAATGTTTGTAAATATAGGTAATTATAGTAAATCCGTATATTTATATTATAGCATTTACTTGTAAATACAAGTATTTACATTATAATGTTTACTAGAAAAGGCAATGGTAAATCTAATATTTACTCGATAAATCCATTAATTGATTTAGTTTTTAATTTTTGTTATCCTCATGGAAATCCAAATTTACAAATTATTTTTTAAAGTGTTTTGTACACTTTTAGTATTTCTCTAAATCCTAATATTTACTATGTTAATCCAATATTTACTATGTAAATCCGAATATTTACAACATTTTAAATATGTCATAAATTCAATATTTACATATTTTTTTCAAAATCAGAGTAAAAGGATTAATTAGTAAATAATTGGATTTATAGTTTTTTTTTCTTTTCAAAATCTAAATATAAAAAGGATTTACTAGTAAATATTTCGATTTACAGTTTTTTAAATATTTACTAGTAAATAATTGGATTTTCATTTTTTTTTTCAAAATTAGAGTAAATAAAGGATTTACTTATAAATAATTAAATTTAGAGTATATAAAAGGATTACTAGTAAATAATTGGATTTGTAGTATTTTTTTTTCCTTTCAAAATCTGAGTATATAAAAGACTTCCTAATAAATACTTGGATTTACAGTTTTTTAAGGATTTACTAGTAAATAATTAGATTTAAAGTTTTTTTTTTTTAATTGGATTTACCAAACGATCATAAATTGAAAAAAAAAAAGGGTAAATAATTGGATTTATTAAATTTTTGGGTATTATTGTAAATAAAGGTGAAAGAAAATTTTATTAATTATAATTTCTACCACTAGTTTAAAAAAAATGGAAAATTTCCCAAATTGGAAATCCTAGGAAATTGAAACAGCCACAGCCACCACTCCTGTCCCCGGAAAAGAAGAGCGACGGTGGTGAACAGCAAAGCGAGGTTGCGAAAAAGATCCGCCATAGTTGCCATATTGTCGGAGAAAGACGCGTGACTAGTCATCACGATTGTGCTTGCGACGTCGTCGGGGAGTTCACGATCGATCTTTAAACCTCAGGTCCTTGTTGGTCGTTGCAGACATCGAAGCTCGGGTCCTTAGGTCCTCGTCGGTCGTGAACCTCAAAAGCCACAAAGTGATCAAATCTCGCAGAGCCCAAAGATTGATTGCTTGTGAACCTCATCACCGCATTAGGGAGATCCGAGAAGTCATCTGGAGCAGCCTCATAGCCGTTGCGATCCTTCGCCACCGTTCTTCGTCGTCACCATCAGTTGCCGATGAGCACCTATGGTGGTAAATTAACGAGAGAAAGAGAAAGAAAGAGATAGAGCAGAGACAGAGAGACTGAAGGGAAAAAAGAGAGAGTGAGCGAGAGAAAAGGGTAAAATTGTAAACAAATAAATCCGCTTTACTTGAAAAATAAAAATTTGCTATAATTAATTATGTTTTATAAAAACTGCTATTTATTTAAATAGTAGTTATCAAAGATGCTATGTTGTATGATTTCCAATGAGAAATAATTACACAAAACATCCATTTTTAGAGTCCCGTTTTGAAATGTGTCTATTTTTCAACAATAATATATATAAGTCTATTTAAAAAAAAAAATGTCTGTAGTACCTATTTTACCATTTTACTATAATTTACATCATTTTATTTTTATATAGATTCTTTTTTTTTTTTGTTTTTTGATTTTAATGATGAGTATTTATTGTTGATAAATGTGGATTACCTTGAATAAACCAAAATTAATTATAAACATCAAAGTAATTATAATAAATATAAAATATTTTATTATAAAGATGATGGTTTCAGACAAAATAATAAACACAATACAAAATATTAATGATAAAGATTGATAAATATTCATACTTTTCATGTGAAAAACTAACGAATTCTTTATAAAAAAACCTATTTATTTATGTAGTCCACTATAAATTAAAGAATTGTCATTTATGTTTTAACCAAATAAATTGAAAATTAACACAATAAATGGAATGAAATTCATTATGAAAAAAATACTATTATTTATATAAATTAGTAGAAATAAAATCGAACATATGTTTATGATAAAAACAGATTCATTATACAAATTTTTTTAAAAGATTTTTCTTTTTCTTTATTTAGCTTTTTCTCATTAATGTGAAATTCTGATTT
Source organism: Ficus microcarpa (assembly GCA_025413485.1). NCBI lineage: Eukaryota > Viridiplantae > Streptophyta > Magnoliopsida > Rosales > Moraceae > Ficus > Ficus microcarpa. The sequence goes on along the minus strand of CM046377.1, from coordinate 47,474,680 downwards.
TGAGAAACTATTCTCTTTAACACAATAAATGGAATCAAATTCTTTATGAACAAATTACTACTATCTATATAAATTAGTTCAAATGAAATCGAACATATCTTTATGATAAAGAAGATACATTATACGAAACATTTTATTGAGATTTTTTATTTAGCTTTTTCTCATTAATGTGAAAATCTGATATTGAGAAAATAGTCTCTTTTTGGTTCATTATGAATATTTACACCCTCTTTACAATAAATAAAAAAAAAAATTTAAAATTTTATTTTCTAATCAATTCTTTTTGCAATTTCATTAAATCAATTTTAGCCCTATTTGGTAAACATCTTAGATTCCTTTTTTTTTTTTTTCCTTTTTTGTAATTTCTTTATTTGTTAATTCTACATTCTTTATGAAGGGTAAAATTCTCTTCATAATTACTCTTTTGGCCGTTTATGTAAATAAAAAGAAAAATATACATATTTCAAATCAATACCTCGAATTTGGACATCTAGGTAAATAACCCTGGGTGATTTGCAAGAATGCCACAAATTTGACACCTCCTGATAATTTGCCCAACATAAGAGTAAAGTTGATAATTTTACCATTTAATAACATTAAATTAAATTATTAAATGAAAAATAGACAAAAGTACGCTTATCTCTTTCTTTTCTTCTTTTTTATTTATTGAAATATTTTTTATATTTCTCCAACTCCATTCACCAGTCGGTCTCTGATCTCCGATGGCTAGCCACCAGCCATCGGTCACTGGAGAGATTTTGTTAGAATCCAAAATGGATTCTAACATTTTTTTTTTCCGTATTTCAACAAAGATGACCACATGTATTCAGTTCTAGTAAATGGCATCGATGCTGGTCGCTAGAAAAATTCTGTTATAATCTAAAAAGGATTCTGATAGAATTTCTTTTTCTTTCTTTCTTTGTTTTTTGTATTTGAACAAAGATGATGGGGTGTCTTTGGCTCCGTTTACTAGCACTGTTTGCAGAGAGATGCTGTTAGAATCCATAATGGATTCTAACAAAAAAAGTTTATTTTTTTTTTCATTTTTACAAAAATTGATCAGACGTCTCCAGCCCGGGTAACCAGTGTCGATACCAGTTACCGAAGAGATTCTATTAAAATCCAGAATTTTTCTTCTGGATTTCAACAAAGATGCTGCTGGTTTTGATTGTTGAAGAGATTCTTTTAGAATCCAAAATAGATTATGTCATTTTTCTAAATTTCAATAAAGATGCCGCAAGCTTTGGTTGTTAGAAAGATTCTATTAGAATCCAAATAATACTTTTTAGATTCTAAAGAATACATATTGAATTATACTATAATGCTCTTTGAATTCTTCTAGAATGCTCTTTGAATTATCTTATGATGCCTTTTGAATCCTACTAGAATGCTTTTGATATTCCACTACAAAATTACACCAGTAATAATGAAAATAATCAACAAAAATACAAAAAACTCAGCCATCAAAAAAAAAAAAAAAACACCAAAATCACAACTCTTAATTAAACTATTAAACATTATTGAACATCGGATTCGAACAATTGAAATCCAATTCAAAAACATGATAGTTTACATAAGGCTTTTTTCATCACCAATAGCATATACGGACAAATCTGAAGCTATATTTAAGGTGACTGTCAACTTTTTGACAGATGCAATAGGTTTAATCAAATTAAGGACCTGCAAGAACAAATTCAAATTTATCAAACCAATAAGCTCATAGAACAATTGAGTATCAAGTAACTAATAATTCCAAGAACACGTAAATCTTACCTCTCTAAATACAGAATGAATTAGGTTAAAAGTTCCTTTTTCAAGTTGAAGGCTACCATCCTCAAGCTTTGAAAGATCTAAAACATCATTTATATGAGTGTCCAAAAGGTTACTACTCTCCAACATTGTTTCAACCATCAGCCGCTGCTCAGGAGTCAACCCAGTTTCCCGCAGCAAGGAGGAAAGTGCAACAATTGCATGCATAGGAGTTCTCATATCATGATTCAATACAGCCAAGATTGATATTCAAAAGTCTTTCTTCTTTCACTTGAACGACTAAACTGGTTAAAATAGGGGAACATAATTTGCTTCTTTGACTTCCTACTAACAGATCCATACTAATATATACACACAAACACAAAATCAACTGTAATAATCAAGCGAAAAAGAAACTAAAATAATTTTAAAAAATTATAGATCCAAGAAGATTCATAAAAATTTAAAAATAAAAAATAAAATCAACTGGATCTCCAAATCACTAAAACACAAATGTCCCAAGAAGAGGAAAATTTTGAGGAAATCAAATCTAGAGACAGACCAAATCACAAGCAAGAAAAAAGTTTGTGTTTCAAATCGGTGAGTGCAAAAGGAATAAGAAGAGAAAGATCGGTCGGAATCAAACCTCTACGCCAAACTGGCTGCACATGCACGTGGAAAAGATAGAAGAACGAAAAGAAAAGAGATGGCTAAAGAACAAGAAAAATGAAGGAAAGAAAAGAAAAGAAATTTTAGTAAACCCAAAATAAATAAAAACTAATTACAGATCCGTGGTCCCGTATGTCTAAAACACTTCAATAAAGTGTGTACGCGTGTGCTATGCCTTCAAATAGTAACTACTAAAAGAATGTACAAGAAATTTGTTAAAAAATGACATATAAATAATAAAATCGTAAAAAGTTTTAGGCAAAAGTAATAACAAGAGAGAGATGTCACACAGATTAATTGATTAACGAAGCCGGGGCCTTACCTACCCAAAAAAAAAAAAAAATGATTAACGAAGCCGATGATATAACCCAATAACATCAACTTGATGAAATTGTCCTGAAAAAAAAAATGAAAATCTTAACTAGAAATATGTGAAAATAGACTTATTTTTAAGTATGTGACGAACATTAAAAAATATATATATATATATATATATATATATACACTACAGTTCATCAAACAAATTAGAGTATTGCCTTTCCAATTCAAACCTTCTATCCTGTTGTTTCCTGACTTTGTGTTAACATATACTTATCTTGTGGAAGACGTGGAGGTAAAACATCTTTTCCTGTCGCTGAGATCATGAAGTTTGGAATATATAATTTTGACTAAAGAAGGATCCGGTCACATTATTGAGTTGGTCGTGATTGTTTAGCTGTTATTTTTTTAATATGTTTTATTAATTCTATGGAGCGTATTATGAGATTTCTCAGCAGTTTTCTACTGTCTTCCTTCTCTTCTTCATAAAGTTATAACCGCTTCTGGCTTCTTTATGTTATGTAGTATAACTATGTAATACAAGTTTCTGTTTTTCTGTTTTATCTTTCCATCTCTTGTAGTTTATTTGTTTTTGTTTATGAAATGTACATTGACTTTTGTAGTTATAACAAGTCTCTTTTTAAAGATTTTAGGTCTCATTCTTATACGAGTTTCAATAGTCTTATTTTTATGAGTTTCGATAGTCTCTTCTCTATGAGGGTCCGTTATCATTTTTATATATAATTGAGTAAGTTAAACAGTTTAGCATTATTTTTTCTCACTCTCCCTACAACTATTGCACTACCCGTAAGATAATTATATTAATCGATGAAAGACAGTCGAATGACTTTTACTTCAAAGATAAGTCCTAAAGTTGGATTTCCATTTTTCAATTATTGTCCATGATTGTCATGGATTATTTTATTTTAATCGTATTCCTTTAATCAGGATTATAAAGATTTCTAATCCTTTGCCTATTGATGTTGTAGGGTAGTGGCTAAGGAAGTGGATTTGAACTTGGAACATTTGAAATACATATTAGAGATCCTTAATTAAAATCTCCATTAAATAGAGTCAAATACATTGATAATCATCCAAATTACAAACAACTTTACATGCTTCAACTTTGAGTTTGGTGCATTCTTGTTAGATGTATCTAGCACATTATCTTTTTTCAAGAATACTGTCATATTGGTTACTTAAACTCTTTAATATAGACGATGAGTTATTTTATATGTAGAATTTCTCCTCTGCTTATAAAAATTGTTATTGTATCATATGCTTCTCGATTATAATAACAGATTCCATGTCTAAAAAAAAAAAAACACAAATTACATTTAAGCAGCTCTCAGTGTCACTTAATAATCAGAAAAAACAAAAGCAAAATGATATATAATCTCATATATGTAGTAATCCATTGGTTTCAATTTTTCTAACAAAAGTAGAAAAAGAAAAAAGACGTTGACATTTGAAAATAGTAATAAAACTCCTAGCTAGGACAAACAAAAATGCTCAGAAGTCAAAACAAATAGGGAATCCATTCATCTGGAGGCTTCCAATCTTTGTCAATATCAAAAACAATAGCAGCTTTTATTGGATTCTTCTCGGAACACATCAAAAGTCGTCCAAATCCATTCTCTCCCCATTGTCTTCCATAAGAGTTTAAAACTATCCAATAATTCTTCGGATTCTTGAGGTCGATGTAATATCCAACCACAATCCTACAATGAGCATATCTCTTTTCAGAATCATCGCGAGGTGCATATATTCTCTGTAATAAAAATTTCATGCTTTTAATATTCAAAAATTAATAGGGAGGTCTATTGGCACCCCTAATCTACTTTTCCCACATTTTTTAAAAACCATCTAGTGCTTGCATTTTAAATTTTAAGTTAATATCATGTTATTCCAAAAAATTCTATATAACTTAATTATATATTTCTCTTCTTTTTAACCAGCAAATCAACACTGTAACCTCCTTTTTAATTTTATAACTGCACGTTTTCAATTTCTTTTTCTTTCACGATTCTTACTTGATAAACAGAAGCTAAGTTGATGGAAGATATATGTGTATTTATAGTTTTATTTATCCTTTTCGTAGAAGATCATATAATGAGTGTATATATGCACTCTCTCCCTCTCTTCCTCTCTCTCTCTTTTTATTCGAAAGTTTTCATTTCATTTGAGTAGTTATAAATAATGATTTGCTGCCACTTAATTATTAACAATTGAAACATAAAAAATAAGACTCAAGTTAGATAAAAAATACGTAGAAGGTCTGAGAAAAAGGAAAAAAAGCAAAGACTCCTTACACTTTTTCAATCACTTTAAATATTCATCTTGTTCATTATGAAAGCCATCTAGTACTTTTTTTCTCCTACTCATAATAATTAGCGTCATTGTTTAAAATATGTAAAAAAAAAAATTTTTTTTTGAAACAAATATGTATAGAATATTAAAAGATTATTTGTTATTTCAAAAAACAAATTTTTAAATTTGGTGTTTGAAGAGTATTTTCTTAAGAGGTTTTGTCCTCAATATAAATTTATCACTAAGTTTAGTTATAACAAGTTTTGCTATAAAAGTGTGTGGGAAGAATAGATTGAGGGTGTCCTAAGGAAAAATAAAAAAAATAAAAAATAAAAAAATAAAAAATAAAAAATAAAAAAACAACTTTGCTGTATTACTTTGGGGTCGTTTAGGTCATGTGTTTCTGGTACAAAAAGGTGAAAATTCTTGATTGGTTTTGTCTATGAAAATTCTAGCTGTATTACTTTAAAACGTTGGTGTCTATGAAGGATCTGAGGTTGGTTGGAATGAAAACACATGATTGTCATATCTTGATGCAATAGTTATTATCGCTTGCCTTACGAGGAGTTTTAGTGAAGAATGTGAGATTCGTAATTACCAAGTTATGCTCATTTTTCAATTCGATATGCTCCAAGGTAGCTGATCCATTTACACTAGATTTGCTACAATCAAAGTTGGTTAAGACATTGTGCTTGCTTAAGAAGTACTTTCCACCCTCATTTTTTGACATAATGATTCATCTAACAGTGCACTTAATTAGTCTGGGAAGTGAAGCTATGTGGACCGGTGTACTTGAGATGGATGTATCCTTTTAAAAGGTATATAAAAGTTTTGAAGGGTTATGTCAAGAACCGAAATAGGCCGAAAGGATGTATAGTAGAAAGCTATATAGCGAAGGAATCGGTCGAATTTTGCTCCGAGTATTTGTCCACCGCGGAAGTGATTAGGTTGCCAAAGACTACAAATATTGAATCGAAAGAACTATCTATCGGCATTCCATCGTCGGTAAATCGAGGTGAATGGGAGAAAGCTTGTCTCTATACTTTACATAATAGGGTAGAAGTGGAGCCTTTTATTGAGGTTCACCTACAGGAATTAAGAGATGAAAATCCAAGAAGAGGAAGAAATGAAAAGTTGTTACAAGATGAACACAATCGGATGTTTCATATGTGGTTACGAAGACATGTGTTTCAGAAGGACGACTTTTCGTAAGACTTAATGAACCTCGCTAGAGGACCGTCGACGATTATTACACGCTATACATCATACTTCATCAATGGTTATACATTCTACACTCACAAAAGAGATGAGAAACATCATGTTCAAAATAGTGGTGTTAATATCTGTGTTAAGGCCATGCATATTTCATCTGCAAAGGACAAGAATCCAGTCTATGGAACCATGAGCTACTTCGGTTTCATTAAAGATATTTGGGAACTTGATTACTGTGGTTTTCATTTAGCACTCTTTAAGTGCAAGTGGGCAGACAATAATTTTTTAAGGATTGACAGTGATGGAATCACAGTGGTGGACTTTAGACGATTGGGATACAAAAATGATCCATTCATTATGGCATCACAAGAAATCCAAGTATTTTACACAACAGATCCAACAACGTAGAGTTGTCCTTAGTTGTGCCGATGAAGCCAAAATTGATCTGTGGATGGTCAAGAAGATGATGAGGAAGATTGCTCTGACATGCCATCTTTCACATAGAGATTGCCACCAGTTGAGGAGATTGACGAATTCGATGACAATGTTTCTCACTTGCTTCGACCAGATATTGAATGGACACGTGTTGAGGAAGCAAAGAGAAAAAAGAACAAAACTTGAACATTATGTCATTTATTTTGTACAACATTACTATTTTATTTTAATTCAAGATGTGTTATATCTATTTTGTCATATTAGTTGCTCTACATATATATTGAATAGGGATCAATACTATAGGATGAGTCATTTAATACACGGGTAACAAAACTGGCCTAATACATGATGGTTTTCTGACAAACCGTCGTGTAATAGGAGACTACACGACGGTTCAAAAAACCGTCTTGAACCGTCATGTAATCAAGTGATTACACGATGGTTCTTGAACCATCGTGTAATCATGTGTTTACACGATGGTTTTTAAAAAACCGTCGTATAATCCCCCGAAAATTTTAAAAATTTTCAAATTTCATGCTTCGAAAATCCGCGCGAAAACCCATTATTTAAATACAATTTCCTCTTCATATCCACGTGAAATCCGCCCTTACTCTCTCTTGATTTCTCCAAGCTTTGCCCACCTACCGCCACCTCTCTCTTAAAGTCCGGTCAAGCCACCGTTGTCGCCGCCGCCTACCACCTCGCTCCCTTGATGTGGCCGTGCCGTGCCTATTCTTCTTCAAAGAAAAGCAAGGTGACATTTTGAAAGCTCAATTTCTTGTTTTGTAACAAAACAACTAACACACAATGTTTATTTGTATTCTTGTTTGCCGCTTGACACACATTTTAGAACATGAATGTTTTGAATGGTTTTGGAACTTTACACACATTTATGAACATGAATTTTGTCCACCCACAACATGCTCGATGAAACACTGAAATGGGTTTTTCTTTTGGAAAATCATATAGAACTTGATAAATATTCATAGCATAACTATATCAATATTACATCAAGTCCCTTATCATGAAAATACATGAAGAATCCACACTAGAGAAAGGCGTGGGGGCGCCTGCCGCCCTTGAGGGTGCTTGGAGCCCGTGGGGGCGCCTGGCGCACATGGGTGCGTGGGCGCGCGCCTCAATCTGACTTGGTTGTGAATTGAAGGCTCACAGATCTAGGTTTGTTTTATACAAAATTAGTACTCGATAAGTTTGTGTAATTTTTCGTCATTTTATAAAATTCATGTAATGTGTGCTTGGTAATGAAAGTTAATTTGATCGGATTATATTGGTTTGACATGTTTGAATTTTTTTTTTGTTGCAATAAATATAGGTGATTGTTGGAATAAAACGTGAGCCAAAATACAATGAATAATCCAAAAGGGGACAAGCACGAAGGAAAAACCCGTTCGATCCAACTGGTGATGGAAAGCGAAGGGTAACTATAATGAAATGTGTCCATATGGCAAGGAAAAAAGGTGAACGAATTCAAGTCACATTTGACGAGAAAGGACAACCGGAAGGGAAGCACGGTGATGAATTGATTAGCTGGATTAGTGTGCTCGCACGAGAGCACGTTCAAATATGAATACAAGATTAGAGATCCCGTGATTTAGACGGATTGAAAGAAATAATTTGGAAAGAAACTGTTACTTTTTTCATCGTGGATGATTGCTTTTGGAGTGCTTGTTTAAAATCATGTGGTGAAACTGTAAGAAATTTTTGACATGATTTTTACAAGACGTTTGTCCAGGAATTTGTATCCAAAGATAGTGTGTGGACACAGCCTCAAAAGGTTATTGACAACTACCCCAATATAGAAGAAGAGGATTGGGTGAAATTCGTTTAGTATAGAACATCCTCACAATTCCAACAACTTTCAAATCGTGGCAGCGAAATAAGGACGAACAAAGAATACTCATCAAGAGGAGGCCGAGACGGATATAGAAAGCTCGACCAGGAAAATGTATGTCAATAAATTTTGTTTGTTCTAAATCGTATGCCGATTACAGAACATTATGTTCTCATGTATACTAACGATATTATATTACAGTTTAAGAAGACTGGGAAATGGGAAAAAAGAGATGCTTTATGGCTAGATCAATAGACAGGTGTAGATGGAGAGTTGAAAGATCCAGCATATAAAAATATAAGCGAGTTGGTAGTAAGTTTACTAACTAATAATGAATTCTTTATCACTACAACACATACTTACAACCCTTAAGCTTAAATAAGTTATGTTAATTATCTTGTAGATGGAATACAACACACAGGAGAGCTAAGGCACTTTTGAATCAGTTGGCACTAGTGATGTATTGTCGCAAGCATTATTTAGACCCGAACACAAAGGACGTATCCGTGGCCAATCAAAGTTCGTAAAGCCGTCTCAGTACTTCAACCTAGGTCGAAGTTCGAATAAAGATAATGAAGTACTATCAACGAGACGTGAAATAGAACAATTAAAGGCGTTGGTGTGTGGTCTATGTGTGAACAAATATGTGGAGCCATCATTTAATCCCAACAATGTGCCAACCGTGGACCAACATAACAGCTTTAAGGCTAGTTGCTCTATCCAAGAAAAACAACATGGAGTGTCTGATCCGACAACCATGCCAGTCGACAGTCAGGAGTGTAAGCTCTATATTTTCAATGAAGTTCATGGTGGACAGTTACTTGTTGCATTTGGAAGAGCATGGTTGGAGAGCCTTCCCACCGATACAGTGCATGGGAATCCACTGGAGGAAGGGAACGTGCGAGTGTCAATCAATGTGCCAAAATTAAAAAAAGCAGCATTACCTATACCGACGTACGAGGCAACCACTATGGAGGATGCTGTTTATAGGTTTGTTGCTTGGCCTAAAACATTAGTCGAGCTCGATACGAGTATGAACAAGGCGAGTCGAGGGCCTAGTAACGTTCCTGACCCAGTAGCTGCCAAAAAAAAGGCCAAAAAAAGCTTGAAAATAAAACGATCGACTCTCGGACTGAGGTACAACAGGATGCGCAACAACAACAACCTTTGTTCAAATTTAATAAAATGAACATGGTGATGAAGCCTTTGGCTTATTATGCACATAATTCCATGCGTCAAGGTAATCAGATAGAGGTCCCAATACCATACACGATCATGGGTTTTGAAATGCCTGTCTTTATGAGCTTTGACGATATTTATGAGTTCATTAATTTACAAGAAAGCAGTGCAAATTGTATATTAGTCTACATGAGATATGACATTTTATCTTTGATTTTTTTTTTCTGGATATTCTTCTATATGTCAGGTAGAGTAACAATTTTGATACACTTATGCAGTTATTTGGAGGAACTATGTAGGATTAATGGGCAAGCTGAGAAGTTTGTTTTTGTGTCTCCAACCTTGGTCTCACCGGTGAGAATAGATACTGAAGATGCTGGCATGAGAGAGTGAGCTGACAGTCTTCTTAACTTTTTGCGTGACGCACCAAAAGGACGGCTTTATCTTGTGCCATATAACAGAGGGAGACATTGGGTTTTGGGAGTCATTGACCCATGAGAGGACCTCATCCTTTATTTTGATCCTTTTCGAGAGAAAAAATGAGACGATTTTACTGAGCTAATGAACATGTAAGTCAAGTTTAGTATGTTAATTTTTTATTTAATCTTAATTATATGCATCTTAATTAGTTTGAACCTTACCAATTTGCTAGAGCCCTAACGAATTAGAAGATTATGGTCGGAGAAGGGATTAGAAGGAGACGAGATTGTAAAACGAAAATCTCGAACCGGTCTTGTCCTCTCCAAGAGGAAAGTGTTGAATGTGGTTATTTTATTTTAGGTTTTATGAGAGACACAGTGTTGAATGGAATTGACGTACTTGAAAATAAAGAATTTTTCACTTCTCAGGATTTGGATATCTGATTAAGGGAGAATGGTGTGGCCATGTAATGTAATTCATTAATTATGAGATGTAATCTTTTAATGTATAATAATTGATATGTATTTTTACTTTGATCAATGTAGTTAATATCTTAGATCGTGTATTGGATAACATACAGGTTAGGCCATCAGTTGGAAATCAGCAAAAAAAAAAAACCCCATTTTTTATTAAAAAAAAACGCACCAGTTCTCGGGAGAACCGTAATGTAAAATCATGCATTACATGACGGTTCTCGGGTGAACCGTCGTGTAATGTCACACATTACACGATAGTTCTCGGGAGAACCCTCGTGTAATGCATAAACATTACACGACGGTTCTCCCGAGAATCATTGTGTAATGTGTGACATTACACGACGGTTCGCGGTAGAACCATCGTGTATTGTCACACATTACACGACGAAGGTTCTCCCCAGGACCGTCGTGTGATGTGTGATTTTACACGATGGTTCGCGGCAGAACCGTCGTGTAATGTTTATGCATTACACAACGGTTCTTGGGGAACCGTCATGTAAAATCATGCATTACACGATGGTTCTCGGGAGAACCGTCATGTAATGTTGCGTATTACACGACGGTTTTGACTCGGAACCGTCGTGTAATGTAGTCAATTTGTTGCCCTCTGCAACTGTATTTTTTGTTTCGATGACGGTTTTAACCGTCGTGCCACGACGCTGGATTATACGACGGTTACAGAACCATCGTGTAAAATTTACATGATGACAAATAACCGTCGTGTAATCTACAATTTTTACTAGCATTAGACTAGTGCCCAGCAATCTCCTAAAAATTTCAATTCTAACAAAATCACATTAGTTATCCTTTAATCAAACCATAAATAAGTACATATATGTGTATATATAATATCAATCATTACATACCAGCCATTGTTTGCTCCAGTCTTCGACAATCACGCACATAAGGTGCATTGCGATGGTCAATTCCATAATTCTGCAAGCGTAAGATTTTATAAAAGGAAAAACAAATTATGTGACATAAATTTAGTTATCATCAAGAGTTCCCCATTAATACTAAGTCTGAGTGGTGATTGCACTGTGTAGATCCAATCACTAAATTTAAATGAAAAACAAGCATCCTAAAGCTACTATGTATGCTTTTTCTTTACTCACTTGGTCAGATGCACTTTGATAGTTTCTTTTTTGCCTTCCACGAGGAGGATTGAGAGCTTCCAAGAAAATCTTCCAACCTAAACAGATTCATTCCCAGTAAAAGAAACAATTATTCCAAGAAAAAACATTAAAAAAAAAAACTCAATCCCATATAAAAATGCATAAAAATAATCTGAAAAAACTCGGAAATACATGAGTCAAAGTCCTACCTAAAAGCAGGTCAACATATACAACGGCAAGAACAAAAAGGAACCTTAATCAAACTCCAAATCAGCAGAAACCAGCCAATAACCAATTCCAAATCAGCACAATAGAGTAACGATAAAAGCAACAACCCTTAAGACTCAAATTTCAGCAAGAACCAGAAACCATGTGCCTTGAAATTGAAGTAATAAGCACAAGAAAAGCACAAAATTTCACAAATTGGAAATTTAATGAAGTTCTACATCTCGAACATGAAATAGTATAATGCCCCAAAACCAGCCGGTGACTAATTGGGATTAAATACTATAGAAGGGAAATCAGGCAAACCATAATTGAAAGTTCCAAATTCACAATCAAATACTACATACATGCTTTGGAGACTTGACAAAGAAATAAAATTCACCAAATAACCAATAACAGGATCCGAAAGTACAAATTTTCTCAAAATATGCACAATCTTGGGACTGCCCTACCGATATGGTAAACATATAGCACAGCATACATCGAGAATTAAAATGAACACAGGGAGATATGATCACGATCTGTGGTATCTTCGGAGTCAATATAATATGCACAACTAGACCATTGTGGGGTTTCCATCCTACATGTCTTTATTGATAGATGTCTCAAATTCATTGGTTGCTATTATACAACGAAGTTAGAGAGAATCAGTTACAAGAAGAATGCAGCTTTTGGTTATTGGTTCCTTTTGTAATATACATACGCATATACATATATATATATATATTTATATCTATATTCAGAGGATGCTCTGTTATTTCTATTACTATTACATTATTGTGAGCTTTCTGTAAACAAGAACTGAGAAAGAATTCCTTGGTGAAATTGTGGGTTTGTAATTGGGCTCTAGAGGGTGTTTGTTTCCTGTGAATTTGAAAGAGAAACTGAAAAGCATCCATTGTATGAGAGCTCTTGTGTGTTCTGTTTGAGAGGTTGAGGTGGTATAGCATCACTTTATGGATTGGACTAGGGATTCACAGTAGGATCTTTCTTGATCCGAACCAAGTAATCTTCTTGTCGTTTTGATCCATTTTCAGTTTTGATCTATGTTTCTTCGATTTTATTTTCTTTGGTGGATATACATATACATATATATATATATATATATATATATAATGTATTGCGAACTAATTCAAGCGTTCTATCACAGAAAATACTTGGTTAACAAGAATTTTCTAAAATCGGCCTACTCTTGATCTTACACTAGTAGTAAGAAGACTACAAGAGCTCTAACCAACCGAGTATGATAAGTTTCAAGATAGGGAAGAAATTCTCCATTGATGAAGGATTCCAAAATAGAACCAGAATGGAGTGGAACCTTTACAAGTAAAAAGAGAGTAAGTGTAATGACCAACTTTTCTATAACTTTACGATTTCCTTTTTAAGGAATCGAAGTTTGTAATCTCTATGTCTATGTGAAATGCTTGATCTGAGTTATCAGAGAATTATTGAGTTCTTATAATAATTTAAGACTCGATGATAAGTTATTTATGCAAGTATGAAGCCTTTTGTGGAAAAAGGTGCAATTAGGGTTCACAATCCTATGTCGGTCAACGTTTGACTGAAATAACCTAAGGTAAGGTTAAGACGATGCTACAATATAATTAACAGTATGAAAATTATACTGTAAAAAAGATCGTCGTTATGTATGAATAAGCAAGGATAAGAGATGAGACCACTTTAGAAAAATCAAGCATATTATTTAGAACAATAAGAACGAAGCAGTTAAAGTTCTAAGAAAATGACCAAACGGTGCCTAATGGGAGGACACCTCGTTTTTGAATTCAAATGGATGACCATTGAAGGAATTTTTAGCCACTAAGCATTCCTTATGAACGGCCACCTCATAGGGATCAAAATGCAAATATTTTATTTTTAAGGGCCAATATGCAATTTTAAGAAAATTGAGAAAGTATGGATTTTTAGAAAATTAAGAAAGCATTAAGAGGATGATTTAGCAAGGATTTGGAAGACAAATGTCTCTTTTAGAACCGGCCACTTCACAAGGACTTAGGTGCAAAATATTTTATCTTTATGGACTAAAGTGCAAATATTCTTATCTTTAGGGGCCAATGTGCAATTTTGAGAAAATTATATGATTATAGATAAGTACGAAAATTTTTGAAGGATGGATTTTCTAACTAGGACTTTAAATCCAACTAGATTAAGGATGGATTACAAGCTTGGTTGCTATGGTTGCCTTGGAACCAAGGAAAATTAGTTAGGGATGGGATTGAAAGAAAACTTGAAATTTCAAGTCTCCACATGTCATTATGGCCGGCCCCCACCTCATGCAGTCAAGGAGCAAACATTTTTGCTCTTAAGGACTTATGCAAAAAGGAAAATAAGGGCTTTTATGAGGAATGGACACATTATGCTTCTAGCCTTGCTAAGTAAGCATTATAGCCTTGCATACTTGACTATGTGTTGTGTCCCTTTATTTTGCTCATATGGCCGGCTACTGCAAGGAGAAGACACCTCATACTTCTAGCTTAGATGAGCAATTCCCTTAGCCTTGCTCACTTGGCTAGCTAAGATATGCATACATAGCCGGCCATTATAAGGAGAGGACACCTCATACTTCTAGCCTTGATGAGTAACCCTCTAGCCTTGCTTATGTGGCTGTCTAGGTCAACCATGGCCGGCCACCACCATGACTCTATGAGCAAATTTTGTGCTCTCAAAGATCAATAGGCAATTTAGAAATAAGAATTACCCTAAACTTTGTTAGAGTTGACAAGTGGCATGTCTAGCTTTGGTGAGTAAGCTTGGTAGCTTTGCTTACTTGACTAGCTAGAGCAAGCATAACTCTCCACATATGGCCGGCCACCACAAGGAAGGGGCACCTCATGCTTCTAGCCTTGATGAGCAAGCCCTCTAACTTTGCTTACCAGCCACTTCATAAGAGGTATGAGCAAAAACTTTGCTCTTTAAGACCATTGTGCAAATTTTAGAGAATGGACTTAAGCTTCACCTATAAATAGGTGAAAGTGGATTCAATGGTGTTTGTTTAGACAACATTGAGTTGTGCAGCTTATTTCCTAGTCTTCTTCCCTTAGGAGCTAAACCAAAAGAAAATAAAAAGAAAAGAAAGTGAACAAGAAAGAGAGGCCGGTTTTGGTGCTAATTGTGTGTGAAGAAAAACTTTTCAGCCATAGTCTTGGTCCATCTTCTCGAAGTTTATGGTAAACCTTGTACCTTCTAGTTCTTCAATTAAGATTTGGATTTAAGATTTAAGTGTGTTCATGTGTTGGAGATGTAAGAGCATGAGCTCACTTTTTAGCCATAGTCTTGGTCCATCTTCTTGAAGTTTGAGGTAAACCTTGTACCCTCTAGTTCTTCAATTAAGATTTGGATTTAAGATTTAAGTGTATTCATGTGTTGGAGATGTAAGAGCATGAGCTCACTTTTTAGTTTCATGTACTATGGTTTATGATAAGTATTTGATTATGCTTGATTAGGGTTTGGTGGTCTCTAGCTATGTTTTGATGCAAGTTTTTGATTTTTGAGTTAGAGGTTAGTTGGCTGTATGAGGGCCTATTACATGTTTGCTATATGTCCTTTTATGCTCAAAAATGATTTCTTATGAATGAACAAGGAAAACGGTGTGATATGTTGCAATTAGGGTTTGAGAAAACCCTAAAAACCCTAATTTGGTATAGATTACCATTTGGGTTGCACAAAAGTTATGTGGGTAAGAAATGAAAGTATGATTATGAAAATGTTATGAAACACCTTGCAAGCTTGACGTGGGCTCATGGTTTTAACCATTCGAGTTAATGTTCACGAAATTTTACATAAGAACTAGTTTGTTTGAAATCTACCATCCTCGGATCTAAATGGACAGTTTTCTGGAAACAAGATTTTGAGACCCTTAGAGGCCGAATTTGGAAAAAATCAAAACTACAAAGTTGTAGGAAATGAAAAATCCTAGGGGTCAGTGTGGACTGTTTTTGAAAATAAGACTCCTAAGGCCTCTGTTTTTATCAAAACCCGAGACCAATCTTTAGGGTTAGTAAATATGGTCAAAAATGTTCAAAGGAAGAAACAAGCAAGTTAGAGGCAGATTCAAGGTTTTGACAAAAGACAAAAGTTTTAGATTTGGTTGAAGTCTGCAACTTTTGTGAAGAAAACTTTGTGAAATTCAAATCATATTTTTGAAGAAACCCTAGATTTCCAAAACCGTGCAGGGTACAAGCAATTCCTCCTCATGCACTAACAACCAAATTTATGGGATGAAGTTAGTTAAATGCAAACTTGATACATAACAAGATAGGATGATTTTTATCTTATAACTTTCATGGAAACAGGAAGATAACCTGTTACTGTGATTTGGCGGAACACAGGATTTCAGGAATTAGCATAATCGGTAAGTACAACTCTGCCTACAGTATTAACGAAAAATGTTTTCACTGCTTGTATGTTTTCAAGCTCATGCATACATGTTGAAGTGCGTATGTTTATTGTAGCATCATGAAGCATGCTTACTAATGCTAAATCATTTGGTAAGAATGAGAACCCAGTTTCAAGTAAGAAACTGCTTAAAAGTATGGAATGATTTCAAGTATGAAATGTTTTTCAAGTATGTAAGAACAAGTTTTCAAGAATGATATGAAACAAGTTTTCTCGTGTCGTACCGATCTGCACTAGGTCAGGTTTGGTTCATGGTTTGAGTTGGACAGGGCTAGCCGCCCCAACCACTCCATGGCTGCGCGCCACGGTATGTACACTTATGTTAAGAAATAGGCCCTAAAAAAGTATGCTAACCTAAGAAAGCATAAAGAAAGAATAAGCGGTTCATGCATTGTTTTTAAATGTTTTGCGGGTTAATAGTTGTACTTGTTGAACGAAAACTCACAACTTACATTTATGCTGTAGGTAAGTAATCTACGAGCAATATGTGATATAAGGTAGTGGAGCGTGGCGGTGCAAAATTGTGAAACCGTGGGCTGGGAACTACTACACGTTTCGTTATAATATATTGTTGAATGTTGTATTTAAGTTTAATGTTTCAATACTGAAGTAAGCAAGTAGTAAGTATATCTACATATATAAGTATATGCTAAGATGGATTTCAATTCCAAGTTATTTTGTGAAAAAAAATTTAGTCCCAAATTTCCGCATGTTATGTTATAAAGTATAAGTAAGTATAAGTTTTATGTTACGGTAATGGCCTGCGCAAGGTGGGTCGTTACAGTAAGATTGAAAACCTATTACTCTAGCAAACGTTAAAGAAATTCAAGTTCAAGTTCATCAGTTCTCTACAAAACATTTCGGGAAAAAACAAAAATAGGGTTTTTTTTAAGGCAAAATTTCCTTAAAATGAGTGACAAGAAAAAATTCATATTTAAAACCAAAAATAAGAGAAAAACTCAAAGATCCATCATACTCAAAATGGAAATTTCAAATAGAAGGAAACTAGTCTGCCTGCAGATGTAAAATCTCTTTCCAAAGCTTCTATCAAAGAGGAATGTTGGTACCTTGCGATTCTACGAGGGAAGAGATTTTGCACGTGAAAGAGATAGAGAGAGAGAACTAAGAGTGAGAGAGAAGAAACGATGAAATAAAAGTAAGAGGGAAATGGAGCTACTAGATCAAAGGAGCTACCTTTGAGAAATTCTATGCACACCTTTAAAATATTGTCCCCATCTACCCTCTTGCAATATGTCTTTCTAAATATATATGTGTGTGTGTCTCATAAATTGCTTATGAACTATGTTATTAGTGTCAAAATGCCCTCAAAACTTTGAAATGTACCTAATATATCATTGAATTTTAACATACCCGACAAGTTGTCCCCTCTAATAATTTCCATTAGTTTTTTTGTCATTTGTAACGTAAAAATGTTCACTAAACTTTGTATTTGTGTCAAAATATCTTCTGATCTTGCATTTGTGTCAAAATGCCACTTGTCTTTAATATTTGTGTCAAACTGCCCTTTGATCTTTAATATTTGTTTCAAACTGCCCAATTTATCTTAATTTAAGTATCTAACATTGTATAATTGTTTGATAATTATTAACTTTTTACAACATGTAGAAAATTTTTGTTTTTTATTCTAAATAATGTGATATTTAATATTTGTTTCAAATTGCCCAATTTGTTTTATAATAGGTACAAACTACCCCTTGATCTTTAATATTTATTTTAAACTGTCCAATTTATGTTATTTTAAGTATCTAACATTGTATAATTGTTTGATAATTATTAACTTTTTACAACAGGTAGAAAAAATTTGTTTTTTATTCTAAATAATGTGATATTTAATATTTGTTTCAAACTGCCCAATTTATTTTATAACAGGTACAAACTACCCCTTGATCTTTAATATTTGTTTCAAACTGTCCAATTTATCTTAATATAAGTATCTAACATTGTATAATTGTTTGATAATTATTAACTTTTTACAGCTGGTAGAAAAAATTTGTTTTTTATTCTAAATAATGTGATATTTAATATTTGTTTCAAACTGCCCAATTTGTTTTATAACAGGTACAAACTACCCCTTGATCTTTAATATTTATTTCAAACTGTCCAATTTATGTTATTTTAAGTATCTAACATTGTAAAATTGTTTGATAATTATTAACTTTTTACAACATGTAGAAAAATTTTGTTTTTTATTCTAAATAATGTGATATTTAATATTTGTTTCAAATTTCCCAATTTGTTTTATAACAGGTACAAACTACCCCTTGATCTTTAATATTTGTTTCAAACTATCCAATTTATGTTATTTTAAGTATCTAACATTGTATAATTGTTTGATAATTATTAACTTTTTACAACAGGTAGAAAAAATTTGTTTTTTATTCTAAATAATGTGATATTTAATATTTGTTTCAAACTGCCCAATTTGTTTTATAATAGGTACAAACTACCCCTTGATGATAATTATTAACTTTTTACAACATGTAGAAAAATTTTGTTTTTTATTCTAAATAATGTGATATTTAATATTTGTTTCAAACTGCCCAATTTGTTTTATAATAGGTACAAACTACCCCTTGATGATAATTATTAACTTTTTACAACATGTAGAAAAATTTTGTTTTTTATTCTAAATAATGTGATATTTAATATTTGTTTCAAATTACCCAATTTTTTTTATAACAGGTACAAACTACCCCTTGATCTTTGATATTTGTTTCAAACTATCCAATTTATGTTGTTTTAAGTATCTAACATTGTATAATTGTTTGATAATTATTAACTTTTTACAACAGGTAGAAAAAATTTGTTTTTTATTCTAAATAATGTGATATTTATCTTTTTCACATACTTTTTTATTTTACTTACTTTAATTTAAATTTATATGGGTTATGAGTTTATTTATGCATAACCATATTTGGTAGGAATTATAGTGAGGATTTGGATTCTAAATACACTGTAAACTTGATTTACAAAATTCGAAATCATAGTCATAACAAATTTCATCTATGCGTTTGCTTAAACCCATAATTTTATCTTTCCATCTCTTGCAGTTTATTTGTTATTGTTTATGAAATTTACATTGACTTTTGTAGTTATAACAAGTCTCTTTTTAAAGATTTTAGGTCTCATTCTTATACGAGTTTCAATAGTCTTATTTTTATGAGTTTCGATAGTCTCTTCTCTATGAGGGTCCGTTATCATTTTTATATATAATTGAGTAAGTTAAACAGTTTAGCATTATTTTTTCTCACTCTCCCTACAACTATTGCACTACTCGTAAGATAATTATAGAATGAAACAAGACACACACACATGCTATAAAAACATCATACACACATAAAGAAACAACAAACAACTAAAAAAAATACGAATACTTGTTATAGAATGAAGAGAATAAACTTACTCTAGAGAATTCAAATTTGGCTTCCAATCCTCCTTGAGAATGGGGCGTAAGGCTTCCAAAACTTTGTTTGTTTTCTTGCATCGCAAAATATGAGCGCAACCATTTTTCCCCCAGGTGGAAGCACGACAACTCCAGATAAGCCAGTACTTAACCTTGGAATTGTCCAGATTCTTATCATCATCGAAACCATAGGCAACCACATATTCTTCATGTAGATCGTCAGAGTTTTCAATCTTCGGATCGTATATGTCCTAAAATAACACAAAATATTACATCATTTATAATACCAAAATCGTTTAAAACCAAAATTAAAAATAAAGATTACTCACCCAACCGGTCCAATTGTCGAATTTTTCTCCCACGTTGAATTTCATTATTATTGGATTCTCAGCAACTAGGGTGAGCAATGTCTTGGTTTCGTTTAATATTTTACTGCAAGTCAATTGGTCAACTCCAAAGAGAGGAAACTCTCGTCCCTATAATAGAAAAAGAAGAAGAAACCTAGTGACAGAGTTGTATGATAATTATGATTCAAAGATTCTATTATGAACTTTAAAAAAAAAAAAGAATATTGAATTTTCAAACAAATTTACCTTAACTTCGAAAAGTTTTGTTACTAACTTCTTTGAAGCTTTAAAACTTAAGAACCTGCGAAATCCCATGAAGGGATAATTTATTGCAGGTACAATTCCCTCTTCACAATAATATTCGAGCACTTGTCTAGCAATGGGTCCATTCTGAGTATACAACACGTATCTTCCTTCAATTGCTGGGGAGAACACATCAATTGACTCTTGAGATGAAAATGAGAATTGGCGTCCAAACTTTTTAGTGATCATCAATTCAATGCATCGAATTGGGCACACTGCAGAAGCTGTACATGCATTATGCATAACAAAATATAATTGTTATCGAAATGCATAAAAACATCAATGATAAATTTGTGTGTGTAAGACCCGACTTTTCATGGACTTATGATTTCCTTATTTATAAGAAATTAAAAGTCCGTATTATGTGTTTATAAGATGTTTCATGAAAAATTATGAATAGCAATGTGAAATTCATAATTTTATTAGTTAAAGTTTGAATTCTCATTAAATCGGCTATAAGACTCAAAATAGAATACCAAGGCTAGCAAACGGCTTTTTAAGTCAAAAAGAGCGAAAAAGTACGTAATTTATTAAAGTCAAAGGTTTGACCAAAAAGTCAACTTTGACCAAGAATAGTCAAAGAATTGACTTTACAGTATGATGAAATGCAGTATAGAAAAGATACTGTGAAAACCTTCTCTATGGTCAAGATAGTATGAATAGGCCTTAAACCACCCTAGAAAATTAAGCACACCGAGTTAGGATAAAGGGCAAAAAGGACTTTGAAAAATTTATATTGTCCGATTTTTTTTTCACAGATAAATTTTGGATTGCAGTGTAATATAAAAATACTATGTATGAGTGAAGCACAGTATTAAAAATATCTGTGTAGCACAAAAACGGACTGTTTTTAGAGAAAAATAGCCAAACGAGACCCTAAGGGGGTGATGTCACCTTGTGTTGGAATTATGACATCATAAATCATTTTCAAGGCTTGGAAAGTATTCTAGAGCCTTCTAGAACCTCCCATGGCCGGCCACCTCAACCCCCCTTAGTGGAAATATTGGTTTTCATGGGGTAAATTCACAATTTCACAAACTTTCCCCACCTCTATAAATAGGTGACCCATAAACCCATTTAATTCACAAAATCTAGCCAAATTCTTGCCATTTTGCCTCAGAAAATCCGTGGGTTTGGGAAGAGAGAAAGAGAAGAGAAAAATCAAAATTTCTTGAGGGCTTTTGCTTTGGGGGTATTCGGCTTTGCTAGGAAAGAACTAAGAAAAAGTTTGAAATTTTGGAGACCCATTTTGGCTGCTGTGGCTGAGTGGGAGGGGGAAAGAAATAGGAGAGGAAAAGTTGGGATTTTTGAGGAGAAATCCTTGTGGTGGAGTTCGGTTTTGGTGAGGATAACCAAGGAGCCAAGAGAAAATTTTTGGGTCCCTAACCAAGGTGAAGCCATGGGCAAGGGGAAGCTAGGGGGAGAAAGAGATTTTGTGACCAAACCCTAACTTTGGTCTAAGGTAATTTCCTCGAGCCCTAATCCTTCAATTAAGCTTTCAATTTGAGATTTACCTTGTATTTCCAGGTTGGTTTGTAAGGACATAAGTCCAATTTAATTCTAGCCCTAGATGTGTTCATGTGTGTGCTTGGTTAGGTGGTTAGGGTTGGTTGGTTATTTATGATGTTTGCTTGCATGATTTGTGCTTGAAAAATGTTAGGATGCATGCTAGATGTGTCTGTTGTGTGTCCCCTGATTTTGGTCCAAAAATCTGCCCAAGGCAGTGCATGATGGACTGCTAGCTTAAGGGTGAATGATGGATGCTTGTTGAATGAATGCAAAAAGTTAGAACCATACAAACCTAGGTTAAGGGCTTTCGGGTTTGGTTTGCATGGATCCGTTGGAGCTGCTCATGGGTTTATATGGGACGTTAGAAACATTGCATGTTTGCTGTGTAGGCTCCCGAAGTGGTCGGTCAAGTTAGATTTCGCAAAATAGGACGTAAACCGGACTTAACAACCGAAACTGCCAGTTCAGATTCAAAACTGGCCAGTTTCGGGAAAGTGAAAATTTAAGGCTTTTAGAGGCCGAACTAGGTAAAACTTAAAACACGAAAGTTGCTTGGAAGGGTTTTTCCTAGGGGCCAACATGGGCAGAATCCCAAAATGAGGCTCCAATGGCCTCCGTTTTTACAAAAACCCGAGGCTGGTCTACCCAGACCCAGTTGACATGATCAGTCAGTTTCAAACAAAAACTGACAAAAATATAAACGGAACTGAATTTTTCACAAAACACAGAAGTTTTAGCATTTTTCGAGAGCTGCAACTTTCATGAAGACAAGTTTTTCAAATTCGGATTAGATTTTAAAACTGACATCGTTTTCCAACGGCTGTGCAATGAATATAAAATTCCTACACAGGATTTTCTAAAACTGGTTCAGAAAAACTGTTTTTCTTCTCAAAACCACTGTTTTAACTACAGAAACTGTTTCAAAGGCAGTTTCTAGCCCTAAATGATTTTTATAAAGATCGGTTTTGAAAACGTAAATTTTTATAAGCTAAGTCAAGAGTTTGGAATTTTTCCTCAACTTTTCCAGTTAAGAAGAGAAAATGAGATTTTTTTTAAGCCAAGTGTTTTCAAGATTTTGGGCCAAATGATTTTAAAGTTTAAAAAGAAAACGACGACGGATAGTAACCGGGAGGGATACCCGAGTTACAAGGTCAAACCCAAGGTTGACCCATAAGGGGTTAACTATAGTTAACCAAAGTGACTTGAGCCGACCAAGTATAACCTTAAGGGTTACCCAACACAACCCTAAGGGATACCCCAAATATATATAATTGGACTAAGATTTAAGGGTTAATGGAGATAACCCAATGATTATGATGTAAGAGTAAAGCCAAAAGGTAGAATGAAAAACCTAAACCCTAATGGTAAGATTAAGGGCTTAGCACCAAGAAAAAGAGGTTATCCAATGTGACCTCTTAACGAATAATCAAAGTTTGATTATTCTTAATGTAGTAAGATGCCTAATTGTGACAAAGCAAGGTATCAAGCATCGGGGACATACAACTACAATTAGGTATGAGAGTTGGTTAGGTCACCAACATTTCATGATAGGATCCTGATCCTATGCTTTTTCAAATAGCAGGAAGTGACCTGCTATTGCAACCCGATTTGAGGACGCAACACTCAGGACACAGCACAATAAGTAAGTACAAACCTCACCTGCAGTATAAAAGATATTAATCTATTTTCAATTTGCTATGAAATGTTTTGTACTATGTTCTAAGTAATGCTATATTTGTAAAATGTTATGTTTACTAAAGTGCTATATTTGTAAAATGTCATGTTTTCAAAAGTGCTAATATTTGCAAAAATGTTATGTTTGCAAAAGTACTATATTTGCAAAATGCCATGTTTTCAAAAGTGTTATAATTGCAAAAATGTTATGTTTGCAAAAGGGCTATGTTTGTAAAAATGTCATGTTTTAGAAATGCAATGTTATGAATGAAGTATGAGTTATGATATGATATAATGACATCATAAGGCATGTTCACTAATAATAAACAACATGGTAAGAAAACACAAATAAAGTGTCGTACCAACCTCCCAAAGGTGGAGGACTATTCATGTTCAAGTTAAAAGATTCCCATAATTGTTAGGGACCTTACAAACCCCTAACTCTATCTGGAGAGCGCGCTTCAGGTACGTACACAATGAGGTCCATATGAAAGATAATAAGTTCAAGTTAAAAGAGGAATGCATAAATGAACATAAATGGCTCATGCATATGTTTATGATATTGTCATGTTTTAAATGTTTTGTGAGATAAAGTTTATGCTTACTGGGTGAAAGCTCATTAGTTATATTTCATACTGTAGGTAAGAAGCCTGCAGTTTGAATGGTGGGCTATGTGTGGACGATGCGGCGGATGAAAGGCGGTATGAGATACCATTACGCATAATTTTCCGCATCTACTTTTGAGTTAAAAAGTTTTTGTATATATGTATATATCGCGAAGACAAGTTATGTTACATAGTATTTTTGGTACTGAAGACTTTAAACAATCTTTCTATTTCAGTATGTATGTAAGATAAATTGCTACGGGCAAACCTTTTTATATATATGTATGTTGAGAAAAAAAAAATTTATTCTCAAATTTTCAAGTAAAGTATAGTTAAGTATATAAGGTGACGGCCCTACGTAGGATGAAGGCGTCACAGTGTGTGCATATATATGTATATCATTTCACTTACAATATTTAGTAGCCAAAGTAGAATCAATTTCTTCACTTCTTTTCTGAATTTCTATATTGACTGCACGGGGAATCTGGAAATGAAACAACCATTAGTTATTACTATATATGTAAATAAAATATTTGTTAAAACCTAAAATTTGTTGAAACATACCGCACTAAGCTTGAATCGACGACCTACTAACTTATTCACTTGCTCAAGGAAAAAAAAAAGGGAAAAAAAAAAGCTCAAAGTTTGGCAATTAATAAAATAAGGATAGGAGTGAGAAACATAAGGATTAACGATTATTATTGTTTCAAGCTTTACTGATAAACTTAAATAAGGATTAAGTATTCCCAAAATCATCATTCGTAAATTAAACAAGAGGAACTCTATGTTTTTCTAGTCTGACTCTCCTTTACTCTGTCTCCTCCGCAGCCTTTCTTTTCACATTCTCTATGTCTTTTCCCCTAAATTCGCTCTCTATCTTTTCTTTCTTTCCTTCTACTGTTCATCATACGACCAACATTGATTTTTAACTAATCTCTAATTGTCAAATAATATCCTTGTTATTGCATTTCATGCACTTGCTTTACTATCTTTGAAAGACAAGAATCAAACAACACTGGTGGCTAATAAGGTAAAGAAAGATGTTGTCCAATTCCTTGGAGAGTCATTAACTAGAGAACCAATCTCACAAGGAAAGTAGTCAAGGAATAACCAGCATAGTTGACCTTGCACATCAGAGTATTTGAAGAGGTGTGTTGTGAGCTAAATAGAAGACCACCTATCCCCAGGCAACAAAAGTATTTGGCTTCCTAACAGGTCTAGGTAATGCCTACGAATTCTGTGGCACAACATTGATGAAACCCCCTATTCCTTAATACAATTATGTTGTTTGATTGCTTCAAAGCCATGTGAATATGAAATCTGCCTATCCTACTGAGATTACTAATGACCATTCTGCCTCTCTTGCTCAAACAAGAACAACAATAAGTATTACAAGAATAACACGCAAGGGTAGACATTTTTCAACTTAAAAGGTATAGGTTTTACACAAGGAAGCCAAAGTCAAAATCCTCCGGAATCGGTTCAAGGAAAGAAAACCAATCAAGATAGCTATCAAAGAGAATCAAACAAAGAAGAGATGAGCTTGTCAAATATGTGGAAAATCAGGGCACTCGACAAAAAACTGTTGGCTCGGATTCAATTAAGGTTTCTAACCTGGCGATGCAGTCCACGCATTGGCAGAAATGAAGTTCACTGATTGTCAAAATAAAGTATGGTTTCCCGATACAGATGCCACTCAACCCATGACCCCAAAAGATGGTAAACTTTCTAATCTTGAAACCTTACCGTGGAATGAATAGAATTATTGTTGAAAATGGAAACAAATTAGACATCATGCATGTAAGGAAAAAAAAAAAATCAGATTTCCTTGATTGCTTTATTAAGTTTCATAAGTTTGTAAGAAACTAATTTGATAGAAATATCAAAGTTTTTCAATCTTCTGGTGGGGGTGAGTTTGAAGACACAGTTTCATGCCTGCCTTAGTTGAGTACCAAAACGATTCGGGGTGGTGGCTCTTGGCAGTGCTACTCGGCTAATCAAATGGCTACCTTCAAGTGTTTTAGATATGAAAAGTCCTATTGAGAAACTTACAGGTAAGCAGTCCGATTATTCCTTGGACATGTTCACTTTACATCAAAGAGAAAGGAAAAGTGAGTATTTATTTACTTTCCCACTTAATCATATGTTTACTTACAAAATGGGGAATGAGATTTTAGTAGTCCCCACATAATATAGAGAATGAAGGAGGGGAATCCCAATCCTTACATCCCATTAAGATTGATTCCCTTTACACCATCCAATAGACAAGTAAACATTAGAAAGGGAATCAATAATCCTCCTTCCTATTCCATTACCTTTCCCATTACATTCCTTTACGGTTTTATAAACGCGTATCTTTAGATCTAGGTGTTTTCCCTACTTGAGAAGGCTAGCTCGAAATAAATTTATCCAAAGTCTCTACCATATCTCTTTCTCGGTTATAGTGAATTTTATAAAGGATCTTGGTGTTTTCATCCACCCACTCGAAAAGTATACATATATCCAGATATCCTTTTTATTTGGGGGGGGGGGGGGGACTTCCTTCTAAACAACCAAGTACGCTACTTCTTATTAAAATTATATTTAAAAAAAAAAAACCAAGAATACTATATTCTAGCTGTGATTATAACACTGATTTGACCAGTTTTTATGAGTGAACCGAGGAATACAGGACATCGACTCAGTAAATATTGATCAGGTTATTTCTCAGAATAAATAATTTTAAGAATAAACACTTGTCAATCAAACAGATATGATCCTCTGGAAACAGTAGAAAATGATGGTCATAAATGAGAGCAATGAGGAAGTAAGCAAATGGATTGCAACTTCAAGCCAGATTAAACATCACATACTGCTCGTTCTGTTACTTCTTCCTTACATGCTTGGTTCACTGTCTCGTTGCTCCTACATGGATTGAATCAGTTGAACAGCATTTCCATCATCACGACCTTGAAAGGACAATTTAGAATTCAAGGCTCCTTCATGATTTCCACCTAACTTGACCAAACAATTTTTCTTGCCAAAAAGAAGGAAAACAAAAAAGACCAATCTACTAATGCTACATGCTATAAACGAGTATTATAACCAGTCTTTTCTTCTTTTTTGTTACCCCATAAATCTCTGATAATGGAATCATATCCATGAACTTCATCTGATGGAAGATTATGCTCGTGAAATTGACTTGTTGCTTATTGAATGTGTTAAAAACATATTAAAGCCTGAAATCCAAGAAACTAAAGCTCCAAATTTTGGGACTGAACCTGGACAACAATTCGACCAACAATCCCAAGCTTGGGAAGAAGTGGAACACTATGTATAGTTTAATTCTAGATGACAACTTGAAGAATTTATCGCTGTTATCCATACATGTACCTCGTAACAGATAAACACCTGTCCAAAATTTTCTTTTAGCCTTGGGAAAATGATTAAGTTGTTTATTGAAGCCACTATCATTACTCGTAGAAGTAATGGGCCACACAGACACTTAGGGTGCATTCACTAAACCGTAAAGTAATGTTACAGGAAAGGTAATGAGATTGGAAAGTAAAGTAATGGAATAGGAAGGAGGATCATTAATTCCCTTTCTAGTCTTCACTTGCCTATTGAATGGTGTAAAAGGAAACAATTCCATTCCTTTTGTAGTGTTTACTAACCATAGTAATTTTAATCTTATTAATGTAATTACTGTTAAGAGAAATTAGAATTTGTAGTCCTCTGTTTTTTTTTTTTTTTGTATAATTCATTATGCGTGTACGGTGGTCCCATTTTCCTTTTTGTCACGTGTATAAGAGGTCACTCTTTGCTCTTGTCTTCTTTGTATATAGGCTGATCCATGCCTTTTTGTAATACATACTGAAAATACCAAACATACAATAAATTATCAAAAAACCCTTTTCTGCAAATCTTCCTCTCTCATCTTCTTTCTTCTTTCCTCTTCTATAGTCTATTTCTTAACTTGGTATTAGAGACTTCTCTATGTTGTTCCTATGGCAACAAGAAAATCAATTTCTGAATCACCTTCTTCTCAAGAACAGAATCCCACCACTACTTCACCTTCAACAATGGGTCTTTCTCAGCTTCCAAACCTCACTTTTATAAACCCTTCCAATACTCCCCAACTTTCAATCAAGCTAGATGACGACAATTTCCACCTATGGAAAAATCAAATGCTTAATGTCATCATAGCTCATGGTTTTGAAGACTTTATTGATGGCTCTAGATCTTGTCTTCCTAGATTCCTCAACATGGAACAAGGTGAAATCAACCCCCAATATATTGTTTGGCAAAGGTATAATCGTCTACTTATGAGCTAGTTTTATGCTTCACTCACTGAGAATTCTCTAGCACAAATAGTCAGCTATAACACTGCTTTTGAGATTTGGGAAGCACTTAATCAGATCTATGCATCATCGTCTATCTCTCAACTCTCCACTTACAAACCACAAATTCAGAGTATCAAAAAGGGTGGTATGACTGCTATGCAATATATTCAAAAACTCAAGAGTCTTTCTAATCACCTAGCTTCAATTGGAGCACCTGTTTCTAAGAAAGACTATCTGATTTACTTGTTTAATGGACTTGATCAACATTACAATGGGTTTGTGTCCTCTGTAAGTGCTAGATCTGATTCACCCAGTTTCGAAGAAATACACAACCTTTTGTTGAACTATAAGTACCATCTTGAGCAACAAAGCATTGCAGCCAATTTGGATCCAATTCTGGCTAATGTAGCAGCAACATCCCAATCACCATTCCCCAAAAACAATTTTCCAAATAGAAATTTTCCCCACCAAAACTTTCCCAAACAGAATCCCTTTCACAGCTTTAATCACCAACCTCGAAAATCACCAAATCAACCTCAAAACCAACCACGGAAACCAAAAAATTCCTATCATATTGAAGAAAAACCTAAATGCCAAATCCGTAAGAAATTTGACCACACAGTTGACATTTGCTACCATAGAGCTTATCTGAATTACAGACCACAACCCAAACCTCAAGTTCACAACACCATGTTCCATCCACACCTTTCTTCCCCTCAAAAAGTTGCTCAGCCATTTACCACACCAACAAATCCCTTCACTGTACCAGACAATGCTTGGTTTATTGACTCTGGAGCTACACATATAATGACTCACCTAGCACAGGCTGTTACCATACATACATGCATACATAACGTACTTCCTTACTTAGCGTAAATAGCGGAAAATTTTTTTGTACAAGCGTATAAACATATATGCGAGATAATTAAGTAGCGATATTTGATAAGCATATAAACAATAATTAGATATCGATGTTCTAAGACCAAATAAAATATTCATAAAGACAAAACGCGTATCGGTCGACATTCCCACATTTCACAGTTTGCTCTGCCACGCTCTTCCATCTTGTATCAGTGGTTGCCTGCAGGTTGCTTACCTACAGCATAGACGTAAGACGTGAGCTTTCGCTCAGCAAGTACAACATATACATCCACGACACACAAGTATAACACATAACATAACATGACATATCATAACATTATGGAATAACGTACTTAATCATGCATGAGCCATTTATGCTTCATTATGTTTTCTTATATTTTCATAACATGATTCATATCTTATCTTAACTTATCTTGTTTATAGACCCCTTACATAAGTATCCGTACCGGGGGCGTAACTATGGAGTGGTTGGGGCGGCTAGTCTATTTCCAACTCAAATCACAGTTCAACCCGACCTAACGCGGGTCGGTACGACACAGGCAAGCTCGCTTGCCATCATACTTGCTTTTCCTCATTTCTTACTCGATCTTATTCTTATCTTAAGAATTGGTGAACATGCCTCATGATATCACACATGCATAGATCATAAACATATCTCAACATAACATACCTCATATCATAATCATGGACTTGATATATCATATACCATGACATAGCCATATCATATAACATGACATAATCATACCTGAGACTTTGCATACCACATATCATAGCATGTATCAAACATATCACACTTCATAACAACATTAAACCCTATCACACATCATATCCTAGCATCACATGTTTCTAACATATCACACATCAAACATACTTGGGTAAGTATCACACAAAAACCTATGCTGTAGGCGGAGTTATACTTACCTTGATTGCTATGTCCTACGTAGGGCTGCTCCTGACTAGGACGCCGCTGCAGGTTACCTCCTGCTATATTAATGGATATAGGTAAGAGTTCTTGATCATCATAGGATGTTGGTAACCTAACCCACATTCATACACAATCTTAGTTATATGTCCCCTACAAAACATATGATAACTTATTGGGTTACAACAAGTAACCCTAATGCTTAATATTACCAAACATGGATCATATCCTATTAGGTTACATAGGGTAACCTTGGATGCTAAGCCCACACACATAGGGTTAGGTCATCATCCTAACTTTGGGTCTAAGCTTTAACATTCTTAGCTCATAGTCCACTAGGTTATTATTGGTAACCCTAGCTCTTAGCTCATTATTAAACTAGGTATCTTATTGGGTTACATTTGGTAACTCTTAGTGTCACCTAACCTTGGTCAATCTAGGTCAACTCCTATTGGGTTACTAAAGCCCAATTAAGTTGGATCCTATTGGGTGACTATGGGTAACCTTGGGCTTTGGACCCAGTTCAATAATCCGGGTATCCTTCTCGATTACTATTAGTTATTATCTAGTCTACCCAATTTTAAGACAACTTAGGTCTATAATTCATTTTGTTTTTCTTTCGAAAAACTTAGCCTTTTGTGGTTCTTTTTACAAAAATCCTTTTTGTTCGACTTATAAAAACTTGGGTTTCTTAGAAAGGTGTTTGAAAAAGTCATTAAGTGTTGGACCTGCCATTGGAACAGTTCTCATAGTCAAAGTATCAGTTTTTGTGCAAAAATACCATTTCCCTGCACTGTTTTAGAAAATCCTGTACAGGAATTCACTATTTCGTACACAATTTTTAGAAATCCAGTTTTATTTAAAAATCTGGGCAGAATTCGAAAAAGTTGTCTTCATGAAAGTTTTAGATCTCGAAAAATCCTAGAACTTTCATATTAATTAAAAACCTAGTTCTACCTCTAACCCCTTCGTTTACCCCGTTGAACTCAACTGGCTGTGCATGAAAACTGGGCACGGTCGGTCTCCAATATTCATAAAAACCGAGGCCGTTTGAGCCTCATTTTGGAAAACCGTTTGCACTAACCCCTAGGAAAAATCGTTCCCAACAACTTTCATGTTTTAAGTTTTCTCAAATTCAGCCTCTAAGGGCCTTAAAACCAGCTTTCTAGAAAACTGGCCAGTTTTCACCCGAATCTGGCAGTTTCCTTAGTTAAGTTCATTTTACGTCCTAATCGCGTAATCTAACTCAACCAGCCACCGCGGGAGCTTAAGATCACACATGCAGCACTTTTCTAATGTAAGGTTTCTTTAAACATATTTTACATCATCTCCATGCAAACCCTTATTGACTTTGGATCAACCAAAGTTTGCATGGTTCTAGATTGCACAATTTCATACCAAGCATTCTAATTCTATTCTAGCAACCTAACATTTCATATTCTTCATCATGCTTGAACATATTTGGGGACATACAACTTATCAAACATCTAGTATGCAAACCATAAAAATCAAGCAAGCATTATCATGCAAAGCTTATAAATCAAACCACATTTAACTTAATCAAGCACAAAACCCTAAAATTCTAAACTTGAGCAATAAATTAAATTGAGCTTATGCTCTTACAAATTCAATTTGAAATACACCTAAATTTCAAATTGAAGCTCAATTTATAGAGTTTGAGGTCAAGGGAGAATTACCTTGATTTAACTCAAAATTTTGGCTAGGGTTTGGCTTCCAATTTCTCCCCCTCTAGGTCTCCTCCAAAACCGGTTTTGCCTAGCTTGTTAGGGCTCTAAATTTGTGTTGATCACTCAATTGCTTCTCACAAGTCCGGCCACTCCTCCTCTCCTTTTCTCCCCTCACCATTTCCTTTCCTTCTTTTCTCTCCCACAACCGGCCACTAGGCCAAAAAGGGTTCCAAAAATTTTTCAACTCTTGTTTGTTGTTCTACAAGAAAACCGATCACTCTCCCTAGCACTTTTCCCTTGGGTTTTCAATATTTCTTCTCTTATTGCTTTCTCTTTGGTGTTCGGATTTTTGAAAGGGAATTTTGGCATAGTTTGGCTAAATTTTCACAATTTTTGGTGAACAAAATGACCACCCATCTCACCTATTTATAGGTGTGGGAGAATTCTTCAAATTTGCTAAAAAGCCCTTAAAGAAACAAAAAATTGCACAAAGGAGTGCATAGGTGGCCCGCCAAGAGGAGTCTAGAACCATCCCTAATACTTTCCAATTTTTGCTTAATTGAACAAATGATGTCATAAATGGGAGCTTAGGTGATGTAAGCCTAATTAAGGCTTGTTTGCCTTTTTCCTTAATAGACAGTCCACTTTAATGCCAATACAGATATTTCTAGTACTGTGCTCACTAATACACAATACTGTTATACCCCACTGCAGTCCAAAATTTATCTGTGTAAAAATGGACTGTACAAAAATTTTATCTTTGCTTAAAGCCTTTTGGCCCTTTAAATCCTATTTAATGTGCTTGATTTTTCTATAGTGGTTTTAATTTTTTTTCATCTTATCTTGTCCGTAATTACGGTTTTCATAGTATATTTTCCATACTGCTTTTCATATATCAGTACAATCAACCCTTTGACTATTTTTAGTCAACCTTTGATTTTTTTTGGTCAACTTTGACTTTCTTGGTCAAACTTTAACCAACATAAAATCATGGATTTTATTTCTCCTTTTCACCCAAAAAGGCTATTTGCTTAACTAAGCAATTCATTATTGAGTCTTATAAAATCATAAGAGCTCATAAAATTAAACAAAAACCCTAATCAGGGTTTTACATATATACCTTCATGGTACAGTTTGAGTTTCTCTACAAGGAATCGTATTGTTGAAAAATTCAGTTATTACAACACATCACTTCACACCTGACATACAGACACTCTCTAACAAAATTCCATACCAGGGATGTGACCAAGTGATTGTTGGAAATGGAAAACAAATTTCTATCTCAAACACTGGTTATACTTTCCTAAATACACCCTCTACTTCCCTGCACTTGAAACATGTTTTACATACTCCTGAAATATCTCATAATCTAATCAGTGTTCGACGTCTTTGTGTGGATAATAATGTCTCCGTTGAATTTTTCCCTAATTGTTTTGTTGTCAAGGATCTTCGTTCCAAACAAATCTTGCTCCAAGGTAATCTTGACAAAGGTCTCTATAAAGCCATTGCAAATTCCACTCTCCATGATGCAGTGGCTGCCCCTCCTGTCAGCTTCATCTCTCACACCTCTAATGTCTCCAAGCTCCCCAACTTATGGCACAATCGTTTAGGACATCCAGCTTTTCCCATAGTGAACAAAGTACTTCAAAGTTGCAATCAAAAGAGTTTTCCAATATCACAATTTGATTTTTATAATTCATGTCAATTTGGAAAGAGTCATAAGTTGCCCTTTATTAATTCCTCCTCTCGAGCTGTACAACCTTTTGAACTCATTCATACAGATTTGTGGGGTGCTTCCCCTGTGGTTTTAGTTACTGGAATGAAATATTTTACATTACTTGTTGACGACTACTCTCATTTTTCTTGGATTTACTTCCTCAAAGCTAAAAGTGATGCTTTTCCCACCTTTATCAAATTCAAAGCTCTTATTGAAACTCAATTTGAAGCAAAAATTAAAACTGTACAAACTGATGGTGGTGGTGAATATGCCACTTTCACTCCTTTTCTCACAAATTTGGGAATTCCTCATCGCTTGTCATGTCCTATCACTTCCCAACAAAATGGCCATGTGGAGAGGAAACATAGGCATGTAGTTGAAGTTGGATTATCAATAATGACTTTTGCCTCCATGCCTCTCAAATACTGGTCATATGCCTTCCATATAGCTATTTATCTTATAAATCGTATTCCCACTGTTCTTAACTCCTACAAATCTCCCTTTGAAGTGTCGTATAACAAAATTCCTTCTTATTCCATCCTTAAAGTATTTGGTTGTTCGTGCTTTCCTTGTCTTCGTCCATATAATAAACATAAACTGGAATATAGATCACAAGAATGTGTTTTTCTAGGCTATAGTTCTCAACACAAAGGCTACATTTGTCTTAGCAAATTCACAGGCAGAGTCTATATTTCCAGACATGTTGTGTTCAATGAGTTCTCCTTTCCCTTCTCCTCTGACTCTCCATCCACCAATCCTTCCTTCTCACCTATTATCCAATCTATTCCAGTTCCATTGTCAAATCTGTCGTCTCATGACACACCATTTCCTTCTCCAACACCTACGCCACCACAAAACTCTGAGTCGCCCTCTCAATCTTGCCCTCTACATCGGATTCTCAACTTAGTCATTTTTCCACACAGTCGTCTTCTACTGGTCCATTGATTATTGATATAGCAGGAGACATGCATGATACTATCCATGCTTCCACACCTCCCTCACCACCACCCCACCCCCCACCCCCCCCCCCAAACACTCATCCAATGAGAACAATACTAAAAGCTAGCATTGTCAAACCTAAAATTCTACAAGCCTCTTCCACAATCCCAGATTTCCATGAACCTTCTACTTTTGCCCAAGCTGCCAAACATAACCATTGGAACCAAGCTATGTTTACTTGAATATAAGGCCTTACAAAAAAATGATACATGGAATTTGGTCCCTCCTCCTTGTTCTCATCAACCAATGGGCTGCAAATGGGTATACAAAGTAAAATTAAAGCCTGATGGCAATATTGAGCGTTACAAAGCTAGATTAGTAGCAAAAGGCTACCATCAAACTGAGGGAATTGATTACTTTGAAACATTTAGTCCTATAGTTAAGCCTACCACAATTAGACTTGTTCTTAGCTTAGCTACACATCTCTCATGGAACATTCAACAGCTTGATGTGCACAATGCTTTCCTCCGTGGTGATCTCCAAGAGAAAGTTTACATGACCTAACCTCCCGAATTCATTCACCCTCAATTTCCTCACTATGTCTGCCAACTTAAAAGGCTATATATAGTCTCAAACAGTCTCCCCGAGCATGGTTTACAAAACTAAGCTCTTAGCTCGTTGACTGAGGATTTGTTGGCTCCAAATCAGATACTTCCATGTTTGTCTACCACACTAATATTGATGTTCTCATAGTTCTTGTTTATGTTGATGATATATTAGTGACTGGTAACAACACAAATCTGATTCAAAAACTCATCGGTGCCCTAAACTCCACCTTCTCCCTCAAAGATTTGGGTGCATTAAACTATTTTCTTGGAATTGAAGCTTTCAAGACAAATGACAGTTTACACTTGAGCTAGTCTAAATACATTCATGATCTACTAGTACAGGTGGACATGCTTGATTGCAAACCTTTGCCAACACCACTATCTCCAACAATTCCTTTATCACTTTATGACGGTGTTCCTCTCTCTGATCCTACTTAATATCGAAGTATTGTTGGTGCTTTGCAATACTATACTTTGACACGTCTTGATATTACCTACTCTATTAACAAACTAGTCAATTTATGCATAACCCAACGGCAAGTCATTGGCAAGCAGTCAAATGGGTTCTTCGATACCTCAAGGGTTCCCTTACCTTTGGTCTTTCTTTTTCCACCAAATCAGACTTCACATTGACTTGTTATACAGATGCAGACTGGGCTACATCCATTGATGATCGACAAAGCATAGGGGGCCAGTGCTTGTTCTTGGGATCCAATCTTATTTCTTGGTCTTCCTCTAATCACAAAGTGGTGTCTCACTCAAGTGCAGAATCTGAATACAAAGGTATTGCCAATGCTACTGCATTAATTATATGGGTTGAATCACTCTTAAAGGAACTTGGTGTTTCACTATCATCCACTCCTCTCCTTTTGTGTGACAACATAAGCTCTACATACCTTGTTGCCAATCCAGTCTTTCATGCTCGTACCAAACATATTGAGGTGGATTATCATTTTGTCAGAGAATGAGTTATGCGGCGACAACTTGAAGTTCAGTTTGTACCATCATCTGATTAACTTGCAAACACCCTTACAAAAACTCTTGGCACCACAGAGTTTCTCTTTTTTCGATCCAAGCTCACTGTTCTTCCCAGACCAGTCAGTTTGAGGGGGGATGTTAAGAGAAATTAGAATTTGTAGTCCTCTGTATTTTTTGTATAATTCATTATGTGTGTATGGTGGTCCCATTTTCCTTTTTGCCACGTGTTTAGGAGGTCACTCTTTGCTCTTGTCTTCTTTGTATATAGGCTGATTCATGTCTATTTGTAATCCATACTGAAAATACCAAACATACAAGAAATTATCCAAAAACCCTTTTCTGCAAATCTTCCTCTCTCATCTTCTTTCTTCTTTCCTCTTCTATACTCTATTTCTTAACTATTACTAAAATATCTTTTTATATAATAAAAATAACATTAGCACATGGAAACTTATTAAAGGTATATGAGTAAATTTGATATGTATTCCTTTTGACAAGGAATCAATACCGAGGGGATATAAGGATTGGAATTCCCTTTCTTCATTCCCTATATTGTGTGGGAACCACTGAAATTTCATTCCCCATTTTGTAGGTAAACACATGATTAAATAGAAAAGCGAATGACTACTCACTTTCCCTTTCCCATTGATGCAAAGTAAACATGTCCTTAAACTAAAGCTTCCTATTCATGCATTTACTCCAAAAATCGTTAATTGTTGATTCTAGTTGAACGTCTGTGCAATTAGATAAATGAAACCTTTTAGTCTGATAATCTGCACTTTTTAACTTTCTGGTCCCTGATATCACTTTTAAGTCCAGTAATTCAAACGGTTCAAACTGGATGTAAAACACCAGCTGAAAATGTGTATGCTCTCACCTAATACGTAGGCATCCATAAAATATGAGCTTATAATGATTCTGTTGATACAAACCACAGCAATCAGACTACCATTTTCCCGTTCTCTTTTTAAAGTGGAAATTACATAGTCTTAGTATAAAGTTACGACTAATAAAGGTGAAGTCCTGTCCAGGATGGATAGAAAAAGTTCTGGGATAGAACTTCAGCTAAGGAAACCTCATAATCATGATAAAAGTAGGTGACCTGGTATTCATCAAGCATCAAAAATAGTTTACAATGATGAGCTGAAGCCCAAAAGGTTTTAATCTATTCGGACAGCACCTAGAGAAATAGTAAGACGCAAAAACACATGCACTTGGTTGTTTTTATGAGTGGATTACAGGAACACAGGAGATCCAATCAACAAAAATTGATCACGTTATTTCTCAGAACAATCCATTTCAAGAACAAACACTTGACAATCAAAAGATTATGTTCCTATGACTGCAATAGAAATGATGATCCAAGGAATTCAAACATAGAAACTGAGATCATTAATGGGTACAATCAGGCGGTGAACCAATTGAAATTTGAAATCAAAGAGAATATCCCTATTACAGACACAACTCCAACCTCTGTTAGTATCCCTCCTCCAAGCCATTCCATGCATACACGGTCAAGAAGGCAGGCCAAACAACAGTCTGCTGACTTGCTCTTTTAAGTTACAACATACCTGGCACTGGCGAGCCAAAAGGAAATAAAGAAGCCTTACGACAACCAGGATGGTTAAAAGCAATGCAAGAAGAACTTCTTGCATGCATTCCACGGCAATCAAACATGGAATCTTGTCCCTAGGACTGAAAGTATAAATATAATAAGATGTAAAATCATATGGATATTTAGAAAGACTTTAAAGCCAGACTTGTTGCTAAGGGATCATTTGTCTATTGCTTTGTCTCACAAATGAGATATTGGGCAACTTGATGTCAATAATGCTTTCCTACACGGGGAATCTTGACAAACTTGTCGTCATGGAAACGCCTGGACTAATAGAACATGCATAACCAAATCAAGTGTGTTTAATACAAAAGGCAATTTATGAGCTTAAACAAACTCCTATAGAGCATGGTTTGATCGTTTCAGCATGTTTCTATTATCTTCGGGCTTTATGTGCAACATCACTGATTCATCTTTGATCCTTTTACAGCAAGAAGAGGGGATTCTATTGTAAGTGGTCAACATGGACGACATCATCCTAACTGGTAGTAATCCTCATCCGATATCTGAATTGATGAAAATTCTTGGCCATGTATTTGCTATGAAAGATCTTGGTTACATTCACTACTTCTTATAGTTCAAAGTAGCTAAATTCCCTCAAGGCCTTGTTCTAAATCAAATGAAATTTGCCTCTGAGTTGATCCATAGTGCAAAAATGCAAAATAGCAAGCCTCTATCTACTCCCATGGTTCCTCATCTAAACAACACGGCACTTCACTACACTGTAATCCAGCCATATATAGAAGCCTTGTGGGACGTTTACTATTTGTTATAGGGTTAACTACATCCGTCAACATATGCATCAGCCTACAAATTTTCATTTTTCCAAGGAAAAAATAAATCCTCAGATTTATCCATGGAGCAGGTAATTATGGAATAATATTCGTATCCTGTGTTCAATCTTTATGGTTTTTTAGATTCTGATTGGGGTGGATGCACAATGACACGATGATATATAACAGGCTTTTGTAAATTTCTAGAGCCTAATGATACGAACCAAAGCTAAACAAGCTAATTGAGAAGAATATCGGAGGTGTTTCTTATTGTCAAGATCATTACAAGATTAATTTGCAGACGTTCGAGAGGTCTGCTAGCTCTCCCTAATCACAACACCAGTCCCAAATTCTGCATAATCTCATTCTCTCCCTCTCTCTCTCTTTCTATCCTCTTATTGCCTTTCTATCGGCTAACTAGCTAACTAACATTTACTAACTAAACTATCAAGTCCCATCACCTAACTGCAAATCGTGGTCAGCCAAAAAGAGACCAACAGTAGCCAAATCAAGTACAAAGATAATTCAAAAACACTCATCTCAAAATTTTTTTTGTCTTTTTCCCAAAAAGTTTTTTGTCTTTTCTGAAAATTCAAAAAAATTTACTATTGAAACTTAACAATCTCAACTCAAACTACTCCACCAAACACCCTCTAAATCAAGAGAACAATCAAATTTAACAAACCTCTGCTACTTCAGTAGACTTATACTTCAGCTGAAAATTGGGAAAAAAAAAATGAAAAGAAAAGAAAAATCGTTGTCGTGATAAAGTAAAATTCCAGCACATATTTGAATGTTTAGAGAATCAGTATGTACGTGGAGGGAGCTACTCAAAGGAATTCTTGTTGTTCCATAAGTTTTTCCTAAACAATTGACAAAATCAGGTTATCAACCTTTTAGTTTTAGAAAAATTTAACAAAATAGCAAGTAAATTTTGACATGATATTTTAAAAGTTTACAAATCATGGTTGAGAAAAACACACCTAGAATTTTTATGCAAATTACTGCGCCGTTGTCTGAAACAATCACATACCCCAATTTTGCTTTACTCAAATCTGAGTTTGTCCTTTCAAAAATATTATCTTCATATTGAAAAATTGCCTGCACAAAAAGAAATATTGAAGTTAATAATGTATTATTTTTTAGTATATTTGTGACATATTATTCTTAAATCAATAAGTTGAGAAATATACATCTTCTATTTCACCATAGTCCCGTTCATCTCCCATGGATATGTCCTCTACATTCACATATTCCATCATTGCTTTCTTGGTTTTTTTCCTTCTTTCTTTCCGCTTTCTCTTCCTACTTTTGTGTTTTTCTCCATCAGCTACGTCATCGTAAGAAAAGAATTAATTTCAAATAAACATCTACAAAAAGTTTCGTTGAGGCAATATGGCAGAAAGTGATCATTTTTCATATATATAGATAATATTTAACGTGACATATATAGATAATATTAGGAACTTATTGCAGAAAGTGATCATTTTCTGTTAAGCGAAACTAAAATTCTGTTTACGTTTATTTTTTTCCTTAACGTGATATATATGGATAATATTAGGAACTTAGGGTGCGTTTGGTGAGCAATTTCATTTCAACTCAAACTGTACTTTTTTTTGTCTTTTTCCTAAAAAGTTTTTGTCTTTTTCCCAAAAAGTTTTTTGTCTTTTCTGAAAATTCAAAAAAATTTACTATTACAACTAAAATATTTCAACTCAAACTAACACACCAAACTCACCCTTATATAAAATAATTTTGTACTAAAAGTAAACCATTGACTAATTTACAACAAAAATCTTGGTTATGAATCAAATAAATTACTATAGGCATCAATGTCTATAATCTCACATTAACATTCTAACTCAAGTTAATTACTTGAATGGAAAGTAAGTTTAACAACATACCGTTCTCAACTGCCTCTTGTTTCTCTAATTCAAAATAAGATAAAGATCCAATCACGACTTCAGTCTGATCAAGCAACAAAATTATATCAAGTCTTCACTCATTTCTCAAAAATGACCTTGAAATCGAATTTTCATAATAGTTTTTCAATTAATAAAAAATTAGACTACAAATGCTAGGAGAATCCCTAATAAATTTTCTTCTCCTCCACTTCTTATTATTATTTTTTGTTTCCTCAAATCATTTTTTTTTAAAGCATGTATGTTAAACCTAAACCGAGAGATAACCAAAGCCTAACACTATAGGGCACTCAAGAGATCAAAAAACATTATTAAAAAAAAAAAACCATCAGAATTCAATGACCTTTCCAATGAACTTAAGCTCATCGAATTGATCCTAAAAACAAAAGCATTAGTTTAGTACACATATCAAGATTTCAACTAGAATGTATATAGTTGGAAATAGTAATTTGTTATGAGAACATAATGAAATGGGATAATAAGTACTAATGATAACCAATAATTTAGTCGATAAAAGATGAAAAAAAATATATATATTTGTACAAAAATCAATCCCTAAGATAAGACTACTTATAGTACACTTGTAACGAGGGTTTTTAGGTTTTGCCTCTATGGTTTGTAAGGTTCTATTTTCTTGATTTATAAAGAATTGGAAATTGTTGGAGATCACTGAAGAGGAACATGAAGTTGTTGGAGTGCAGATATTTTAGAAGAAAGCAAAGAGAAGGCACTACTACAAAATGTGGATTTCACGACGGAGCTTCTACGACCGTTTTTAAAAAACCGTCGTGAAAAATGCGTCAAAAACACGGAACGGAACAAGATTTCCGAAAACCGTCGTGGAAGTCGAAACTTCCACGACGGTTACAGAAAACCGTCGTGAAAGCTAGAGATACCACGACGGTTAAAAAACCGTCGTGGTATCTCAATTAAAATTTTGAAAAAAAAATTTAAATTAAAGAAAAAACCGTCGTGGAATTTTAAAAAAAATCAAAAAATTAGCTACCACGACGGTTTCCAGAAACCGTCGTGGTAGGTACGAAGGAGGGAATTTTTTCAATTTTTTTTTTTGAATTTTTTGACATACCACGACGGTTTTTACGAAAAACCGTCGTGGTAGGTCAAAAAATTCAAAAAAAAAATTTTGGTAAAATTCAAAAAAAATTTAATTTTTTTGAATTTTTCACCCTACCACGACGGTTTTTTGGAAAAAACCATCGGGGTAGGTATAAGCGGGAATTTTAAAAATTTTTGAAATTGTTCAACTTTTTGGAGCGTATATTAAAACCCAAAAAAATACCTTCTTTCTCACCCCATTATATTCTGAGCCTTTTTCACTCTCTAATACAAACTCTAACTCCAAACCCAAAGCCACCCATATCCTCCTTCCATTTATCTCTCTCCGCTCCATCTCTACATTCTCGCCGCCATTCCTCTCTCTCTTTAACTCCGAGCCATTTTCCCTCTCTCTCTAGCCACCATTCCTCCCTCTCTCTCTAACTCCGAGCCTTTTTCCCTCTCCCTCTCACCGCCATTCCTCTGTCCCCGACATTCTCTACCACTCCACCGTAACCATACTCGACAATTCGGTAAGTTGAAATGTATCTTGCTTGGGTAAGGCACGGATTTGGGAATTTTCTGTCCAAAATATTGATTTTGTTGATTGTGGTTGTTGATTGTGAAATTTCTGTACAAAATGTCAAAAATCCACAATGTTCCTTCCAAAATGTTGATTTGGTTTATTGTTGATTTGGGAATTTTCCATAGAAAAATGTCCAAAATCCGTCCTTTCGGTGATTGTTGATTGTCGTTATGATTTAGATTGCTTTAAAATTGATTGGGTAAGGCACATATTTGGGAATTTTCCAGATAAAATGTTGATTTTGTGAGTTAAATTTTCAGGATTTGCCACCCATAGGAAATGAAATGAATTCGTAAATTTTTTTTTTTCGGCGGAACCTACCACGACGGTTTTTTTTTTTGCATAGAACCGTCGTGGTATGTTCTTAAATGTCCATATTTAGGCCATATTTTTTACCTATTCCACGACGGGTAAAAAACCGTCGTGGAATCTGAAAAGATTCGACGACTTTGGATTCCACGATGGTTAGAAAACCGTCGTGGAAATGTTACCACGACGGTTAAAAACCGTCGTGGTATCCACATTCTGTACTAGTGAGGCACACTGGGGCCTTTCTGGAAATGTTTGGACTCGCCGTCGTAAATCAGCTTTCAAATCGACTATGATCCAGTTATGGAAGGTGGCTGGTGGTCTTACTATTCAAGAGATGTCCAATAATGTGTTCTTACTCCTATTCAGCATTGAGAATGAACAACTCCAATCTTGAAGATAGAGCCGTGGATTTATGTCCATAGCCGTGGATTGAAGATAGCATTAGACATAACACTCCAGTTATGTCTAATGCTATCGTCAGGCCCGACTAAAGTCTGGTTGTTTCTCTTCTCGTATTTGGAGTGTTTGGCACTTCGCGAGGGTGCCTGGCTATGGACACTCAAGATTGTTGAGAAGTCAGTTTAGATTTTTTATAACGACCCGCCTAGCACAGGCCGCTACCGTACATACATACATACTTAATATGACGTACTTATTTATTTAGCGAAAACAGTGAAAAATTTTTTTTTTTTAGACAGTGCGTACAAGAATATAATGATAAATAAATAAAGATGTTCTAATATCAAATAATATACATAAAAGGACAAAACGCGTAGCGGCTTTATTTCTCACATTTCACAGCTCATCCTGCCACGTTCTCCCATCTTGCATCAACAGTTGCTCGTAAGTTGCTTACCTACAGCACAGACGTAAGACAATGAGCTTTCGCTCAGCAAGTACAACTATTATATACCGCGACATCATACAAACGTAACATATCGCAACATCTCATATCATAGCATAGCATATCATGTCAGAACTTAACATATAATAGCATAATATATGCATGAACCGATTATGCTCTTATTATGCTTTCTTATTTCTTCTGAACTTTCTTTCATAACTTATCTTACTTATGGGCCCCTTATTATAAGTTTCCGTACCGGGAGCGCAACTATGGAGTGGTTGGGACGGCCAGTCCATTTCCAACTCAAACCATAGTCCAATCCGACCTAACGCGGGTCGGTACGACACAGGCAACTTGCTTGCCACCATTGCTT
Source organism: Ficus microcarpa (assembly GCA_025413485.1). Classification (NCBI taxonomy): domain Eukaryota; kingdom Viridiplantae; phylum Streptophyta; class Magnoliopsida; order Rosales; family Moraceae; genus Ficus; species Ficus microcarpa. The sequence goes on along the minus strand of CM046377.1, from coordinate 47,430,905 downwards.
ACTTATCATGTCATACTTTAATCTTATTCTTATCATAAGAATTTGTGAACATGCCTCGTGATGTTACACATACATACTTCATGTCTTAGCCATAACATAACCTTAACATAGCATGCATCATGAACTTGACTTATCATACATCGTAACATAACCACCTCATAACTTAACGTACCCTACATCATATTCTAGCATCACATAATTCTAACATACAACATAGCATATGTCATAACACCCATCAAACATACTTCATAGCATACATCGAACATACTTTGGTAAGTATCACAACAAAAGCCTATACTGTAGGCGGAGTTGTACTTACCTCGTCTACTATATCCAGAAATATGCTGCTCCACGTCAAGATGCAACAGCAGGTTATCTCTTGCTATAATGAAGGACATAAGTAAGGGTTTATAACCGTAAAATGTTGGCAACTTAACCAACATTCTCACATAGCCTTAGTTATATGTCCCCTATACACAAGATATCTTACTTGGTTACAATAAGTAATCCTAAGTCTTAACCCATTAACAATCTTGGTATCCTATAGGGTTATATCGGGTAACCCTTGAGGTGATCAAACTAGGTCAACTAAAGTCAACATTCTATGAGTCAAACTTGGGCTTTGGGCCAAGCCCAGTAACTCGGGTATCCTTCCCAGTTACCATCCGTCATCGTCTTGTTACCAATTTTGGTTTTAAAAATCCAATTTCCTTTGTCTTGGAAAATTTGGTAAATTAAATCCAAAAATCCTCCAATTAACTTATAAAAATTCGTGGTTCTTAAAGTGAGGCTTTATAAAAATTATTAAGTACTGAAAACTGCCATTAGAACAGTTTTCACAGTCAAATTCTTAAAAATACTTTTTTTCTGCATTGTTTTAGAAAATCCTATGTAGGAATTTTCTGTTTCCTGTACAGTTTTTAGAAATCCATTTCAATTTAAAAATATGGGTTGAATTAGAAAAAGTTGTCTTCATTAAAGTTTTAGATCTCAAAAAATCCTACAACTTTTATGTTTTGCAGAAAACTCAGTTCGGACTCTAACGTGCTCTTATTCCCTATTGAACACCCCTGGCCGTGCATGAAGTCTGGGCACTGTCAAGCTCGGAAAACGGTTCACATAGTCCCCTAGGAAAAACCCTTATCTACAACTTCTATGTTTTACGTTTTTCCCAATTCGGCCTCTAAGGGCCTCAAATTTCACTTTCCAGAAAACTGGCCAGTTTTTACCCGAACTGGCAGTTTTTCGCCTTAGGTTCGTTTTACGTCATATTTCGTGCAATCTAACTCAACCAAACACGCGGGAGTCTAGAAAGCAGACATGCAGCGTTTTCTAACGCCCCAACCCAACATTCATGTGACCCGATTATATCCATACAAACCATTAACGAAATTGCATCACTCAGGGTTTGTGTGGGTTCTAGGTTGAATCAAACTATTCCATTCATTCAAGTTTCTATTCTAGCAACCTAACATGCCATTCTAAATCATACTTAAACATATTTGGGGACATACAACTTATCAAATATCTAGCATGCAAACCCTAATAATCAAACAAGCATAAGTATATAACCATGCAAAGCTCATAAATCAAAACCACCCTTAAACCTAATCAAGCACAAAACCTAAAATCTAATCTAGGGCAATAAAAAAAAATAAATTGAGCTTATGCTCTTACAAATTTCAACTTGAAATACACTTAAATTTCAAATTGAAGCTCAATTAAAAAGTTTAGGACCAAGGGATAGTTATCTTGATTCAAGACAAGATTAGGCTAGGGTTTGGTCCACTTTCTCCCCTTTTCTCCTTGGCACTTCACAACCGGCCTTCCCCTACCAATGGGGCTCCAAAATTTTTTCAGTCACTTGATTGGTCCTTCACAAGTCCGGCCACACCTCCCAACACTTCCTTCCATCACCTTTTTCCTTTTCCCTTTTTCTTTCCCACAACCGGCCTCCTTGCCTAGTGGGTACCAAAATTTTTTTTAAGACTTTGTTTGTGGTTCTAGTTCAAATCCGACCACTCCCCTAAGGTTTTCCCTTTGAGTTTTTAATTTTTCTCTCTTCTCTCTTTCTTCCTTGTGTTCGGATTTTGAGATGAAATCTTGGCAAAGTTTGGCTAGCTTTTCCAATTTTTGTGAACAAAATGGCCAACACCCACCACCTATTTATAGGTGATGGAAAACTTCTCTAAATTGTCAAAAAGTCCTTGAAAAAATAAAAATTTGCACAAAGAGGAGCTTAGGTGGCCGGCCAACTCATGGTCTAGAACACTCTATATTTCTTTTCATCTTTTGTTTAATTCAATAATGATGTCATAATTTGGGATTAGATGATGTAAGCCTCATTAAGGCTTGTTTGGCCTTTTTACTTAATATGCACTCCATTTTTAGGCTAACATAGATATTTCCAATACTGTGATCACTAATACACAGTACTGTTATACTATACTGTAATCCAAAATTCATCCGTGTAGAAAAGGACTGTATAAAATTTTTTCTTATTTCTTAAAGTCATTTTGCCCTTTATTTCCAACTTGGTGTGCTTGATTTTTCTATGGTGGTTGTAAATCCTATTCATGCTATTTGTCCGTAAAGACGGTTTTCGCAATATATTTCCATATTGCTTTGTCACATAACTGTACGGTCATCTCTTTGACCATTCTAGTCAAACTTTGACTTTCTCGGTCAACGTTGACTTTTTCGATCAAATTTTGTCCAACATGAAATCATAGAATTTTTCTTCCCTTTTTACTTAAAAAGTCACATGCTAGTCTAAACAATCATTTTTGAGTCTTATAAAATCATAAGAACTCACAAAATTTGACAAAAAGTCAATAGTAATTTTTATTGACTTTTCAGAAAAGACAAAAAAATTTTTCAGAAAAAACAAAAAAAATTTTCAAAAAAAGATAAAAACTGAGATAAAAATTTTATAAGGTGTTTGGTGGTGTAGTTTGAGTTAAGATTTTTAAGTTTCAATAGTAAATTTTTTTGAATTTTCAGAAAAGACAAAAAATTTTTTAGGAAAAAGATAAAAAATTTTTAAGAAAAAGATAAAAAAAAGTTTGAGTTGATTGGTTTGAAAAGAGGAGCCAAATATCCCTTTAGATTCGAGTTAAGGAACTAAATGAGTACTAAAATTAGATAAATTAATTGAGTTTTTTCATAATTACTTTCACTATACATATTAAATTCCTTTAAAAAGGAAATAGTAATATTGAAAAATTAGGTGTTACATTTTTCCTATTTTACAGGGACGTATATTTTCTGATAATAGGCCTTAGATATTTTTTGCCCAGATTCACGTCTAATTAGTATAAAAAGGGAGTGTCAGCTTGTATAATATTTTTAACGAGGAATAAACATTTTTCCCAGCAGTGTTTCTTTCGATTTTTTTTTTCTAGTATTAGCTTTTATGGTGTCAGAGCATTGAAAAGCTAATATTGGTTGAGGGAGACGATGTCAGGAGGAAGCAGGAGGAAGCCGAAGTTCGTCATGAAGAGACTCGGAGGAGGGTGATGCTCACTGATTCCCTACCTCTGCTTGGTGACAATTCCGCTTGGTTGCGTGTGGTGCTGATTCCAGAAATGATAGCTGTTCTTCCGAAAAGAACCAACAATGGTGTGACCACTATCAAAAACCTTATCACCCTAAGGACAACTGCTGGAAGTTACATGGGAAGCCTGCTAATTGGGTCCCATATCATCTTCGGAGTCGCGACGGTAAAGGCCTTCAGGTTGCTGCTGATTCGGAGCCTCCTAAACCAGATTCTACAGTCGCCATCTATAAAAATCCCAAATGGAGAATATGGCTACTAAAGGTAAACACTGACTGCGTTTGGTGGTCTGACTACACAAGGTGAGCCATGGATATTGACTTCGGGGCTCGGATCATATGACAAAGTGTGAAAATTTTTTTACGTCTTATATTATGAGTCCTGGTAATCACAGAATCAAAATTGCATTTCCCAGTTCTACCCTTCAAATTGTTCATTTTCATCTTTGGATTTAAAAATATTGGTTTTGCCTTTGTCCATCTTCCGGAAACCAATTGGTGTAAACTTGATCCCCAGGCTCATAAGTGTGTTTTTTAGGCTATTCCTCTACCCATAAGGGTCATCGGTGTTGTTCTCTGAAAAAAAAGAAAAAAAAAAAAAAAAAGACTCCAGAGAGGTTTTTTTTTTTGAAACCCAGTCGTTTTTTTTCCCCCCCAGAGGTCGCAACAATGGGGGTTTGTTTCTTGAAAAAATTTCAATGATGAAGATTTTTTTTTTCAAGGTTCAATTTTTTTTTTTTTTTTTGAAAAATTTCAAGATTCAAATTTTGAAACAGGGGAAAATTTTTGAGTTCAAATTCGAACTTGGTAAAATTTTTGGGAATCTACTCCTTGAGATACCACTCCACCAGATTCGCCTCCTACTTCTCGAATTCACCTTCTGAAAATCTTGCACCGGTTGTTCACGATTCTCCACAAAATCCTCCATCTAATACCTCAGATTGATCTCTTCCCCTTAATCCAGTTTTTCAGCCAGATTCATCTCTTCCCCTTGATCAAGTTTCTCAGCCAGATTCATCTTCTTCCCCTAATCCAGTTTCTCAGCCAAATCTCTTTCCCGTCTGTGTTGCCCTGGACCGTGCCTATAATTCAGGAAAGGTCAACGGCAGGGGGAAGATTGTAGCCGTTTCCACTAACCTACTCACGAAATAGACTTCTCGAAGGAGGAAAAGACGTTGATGACCTTACATGCCAAAAATCCAATCTGAAGCATGTGCAAGTAAAACCGTAGATTTCCCTGATGATGATGATCTTCCTATTGCAAAGAGAAAAGGAGGTCTTGCACACAACATCCAATCTCCAACTTCGTAACGTATAAACATCTCTCAAAGGCTGTCCAAGCTCCTGTTACCAATCTTTCGAATGAAACGGTCCCAAACTCAGTACAAGAAGCATGGGAAAATTCGGCGTGGAAAAGAGCATTAATGTAGGAAATGCATGCTCTTAAAAAAATGGAATATGGGAGGTTGTTCAGAAGCCGAGAGACAAGGTATCAGTCAGATGTAAGTGGGTCTTTATAGTCAAATACAAGGCCGATGGTTCGATTGAGAGATACAAAGCAAGGATAGTGGCCAAAGGGTACGCACAAATATATGGGATTGACTATCAGGAAACTTTTGCTCCTGTTGCAAAGATGAATGGGTATTGTTCGGGTTCTTATTTCTCTAGCAGCCAATCAAGATAGGCGTCTTCAACAACTAGATGTGAAGAACTCCTTTTTAAATGGAGATCTCAAGGAAGAGCTGTACATGGAATTACCACCAAGATTCAACAAGGAAAGCAAAAATGGCAAGGTCTGCAAACTAAACAAGTCTTTGTATGGTTTGAAACTGTAACCAAGAGCTTGGTTCGACAAGTTTGCCAGAGCTATCCGATAGCAGGATTATGTACAAGCTCACGCAGATCACACAATGTACTATAGACATAAAACTAGGAAGATCACCATTCTTATTGTCTAAGTAGATGACATTATTCTTACTGGAGATGACAAAGAAGAGATGGAGAGGTTGAAACAAAAGCTTGCTTTGGAGTTCAATATGAACGACTTGGGAAATTTAAGATGCTTTCTCGGAATGGAGGTGGCGAGGAATAAAACCAGGATTTCAGTCACTCAACGAAAATATATGTTGAATCTTTTGAAGGAAACAGGTATGTTGGGATGCAAACCAACTAATATGCCAATGGACCCGAGCTAAAAGTTGGAGATGTCAAAAAATAGCAATCTTGTTGATAAAGGAAGATACCAATGCCTAGTAGGAAAGTTGATTTATCTTGCACTCACTAGGCCTGACATAGCTTCTTCAGTGAGTTATGTTAGCCAATTTATGCATGCACCATTTGAAGCATCTGAAGCACCCATGGAGGCAGTTTACCGGATTTTAAGGTATTTGAAAGGACTCCAAGTTTTCAAGAAAACAGAACTAGAAGTGTTGAAGTCTTCACTGATGCTGCTAATAGTGATAGACGATCTATTTCAAGATATTGTATGTTCGTCTAGGGCAACTTAGTCACATAGAGAAATAAGAAACAAGAGATGGTGGCCAGGAGCAGTGCAGAGTTAGAACTAAGATAGGCTCACGGTATTTGTGACGTGCTATGGCTAAAGATGATGCTAGAGGAATTAGAGGTACCTTTGAAGATCTAGGGGAATCTCGTTGTTATGACTGTTGATTGCCTACCAATCTGAGTCTGAGTAAATAAGGGTCCCGTTAATCCCGAAACGAAAGTCGAAGGAACCGCGATAACCCCGCCAAATAAAGAAAATCAAAGGGGTCACGCCTTTAAGCCAAGCCCGTTAACTTACCTCCGAATCACCATTCCACGAGTTAAGCTCGGTAAACCCGAAAAGCTAGGTGGACTTCATAGCCCGGTCACTCAACAAACAAACAAACAAAAAAAGAAAAAGCACACCCCGGTCAGGAAGAAAATATTCCTGACCGGCCAGGCCGGTCATGCCGGTCAGGAAAACTAGCAATGTGTAACAAACAAACAAACAAAAAGAAAAAAAAAAAAACCGGTCCGAAGAAAAATATTCCTGACCAGCATGACCGGTCAGGTCGGTCTGGCTAGTCAGGTCGGTCTGGCAGATCAGGTCACTGTACTGTCTTTATGACAGGATTTGCAAATTTAATAATTTTACAAGTCAAAAATTAGTGCAAAATAGGTTGAATCATTTTGTTTTTCTACACTAAGCTCCCAAACCATGAATGTCCAACCCTTGAATAACTTTGAAAACGATTTCAATAAAAAAATTTGAAGGTTTAAGATGAACTTACCATAATTTTAGAAATTTTATAAACTTTTAGTACTTCCTCTCCTCTCCTTGTGACTGGAAATCGATGCCCAGAATGTGAAAACGATGCAAGATGTTAAACTGAATATAAGGATGGTCGTTTTGAGGGGGATGGTGGAGATGAAAAATAATGGTAGTTTTGAGGGGGTGAAGGAGACGAAACCAATGAAAGAAAAAAATGGGTTTTTTCATTTTTTTTTTTTTTGGGTAAGAGAAGATGATCCTTCAGATCCCATTTTATCCCATATTTCTTTTATTTTTATTTTTTACTTGTAAAGGGTATTTTGGAGAAAACAAAATATTCATTAATGAATGACGTTAGCCTTGCAAAGTTTTCTCTTTGAGGTCTAGTGTTGCAACATAATACCCATTTTAATCCCATATTTGCAAAGCCCCCAAATTTAAATCCGAAAAATAAAAGCCCAAGACTGAAATGGTGGGGGCACTAGTTTGATTTATCCTCAAAACTATCTATTAATTCTGTCTTTTCAGTTTCTCAGTGGGGACCCTTGTCCGAGGTCTATCGTTTATGGGTTTAGTAACAAAAGAGTGATTAAGGTAGAAGAAAGGGATGTTTCGGAGTTGGGTCAGCCTCCATTGTCTGGGGCCGCTCTCGCATTGTAGTGTGGTTTGTGTTTTGTGTTGCCTGTCTCTGCCTTGTTTTGGAAAGGGGCTGGTCCCTCTCACTTTCTTTTATTACAATATATATTATATATATATATATATATATACACATATGGATAGAAGAGAAATGCAAGTAATGGAGATTATTGGAGAGAGATTTATACTAAACACAACAAGGGGAATGAAAAGCTTACTTCTACTTTTGAGTGTGCAAGAGGAAAAATAAAATTCATACCAGCCAACTATTAGAGAGAAACAGGAGCCTTTGTTACTGACTGTGGAAGACAGTGGACGAAAAAGTAGACCTGAGGGAAGAAGACGGAAAAATGGTATTTTTTATGGGGGCTTTGCAGATATGGGATTAAAATGGGTATCATGTTGCAACACTAGACCTCAAAGAGAAAACTTTACAAGGCAAACCTCATTCATTAATGAATCTTTTGTTTTCTTCAAAATACCCTTTACAAGTGAAAAATAAAAATAAAAGAAATATGGGATAAAAGGGGATCTGAAGGACCTTCTTCTCTCACAAAAAAAAAAAAAAGAAAAAAAAAAACTGAAGAAACCCGCTTTTTTCTTTCATTGGTTTCGTCTCCTTTACCCCCTCAAAACTACTATCATTTTTCATCTCCATCATCCCCCTCAAAACGACCATCCTTATATTCGGGTTAACATCTTGCACCGTTTTCACATTCCGGGCATCGATTTCCAGCCATAAGGATAAGAGATGAAGTACTAAAAGTTTGTAAAATCTCTAAAATTTTGGTAAATTCATCTTAAACCCTCAAATTTTTTTATTGAAATCGTTTTCAAAGTTATTCAAAGGTTGGGCATTCATGGTTTGGGAGTTTAGTATAGAAAAACAAAATGATTCAACCTATTTTGCACTAATTTTTGGCTTGTAAAATCCGTAAATTTGCAAATCCCGTCATAAATACAATACAGTGACCTGACCAACCTGACTTAGCCAGACCGACCTTACCGGTCATGCCGGTCAAGAATAATTTTCTCCAGACCAGTGTGTTCTTCTTTTGTTTGTTTGTTTGTTTGTTTGTTTGTTACATATTGCTGGTTTTCCTGATCGGCACGACCGAGGTCAGGCCGGTCAAGAAAACCAGTAACGTGTAACAAACAAACACATAAACAAAAAAAGAAAAAGTACACCCGATCAGGAAGAAAATATTCCTGACCGGCCAGGCTGGTCATGCCGGTCAGGAAAACCAGCAATATGTAACAAACAAACAAACAAACAAACAAAAAGAAGAAAACACCAGTCTGGAGAAAAATATTCCTGACCGGTCAGGTCGGTCTGGCTAGTCCGGTTGGGCAGGCTGGTCAGGTCACTGTACTGTATTTGCAAATTTACAGATTTTACACGCCAAAAATTAGTGCAAAATAGGTTGAATCATTTTGTTTTTCTACACTAAACTTCCAAACCATGAATGCCCAACCCTTGAATAATTTTGAAAACAATTTCAATAAAAAAAAAAATTGAAGGTTTAAGATGAACTTACCAAAATTTTAGAGAGTTTACAAACTTTTAGCACTTCCTCTCCTCTCCTCTCCTTGTGGTTGTAAATCGATGCCCAGAATGTGAAAATGGTGTAAGATGTTAACCCGAATATAAGGATGGTCGTTTTGAGGGGGATGATGGAGATGAAAAATGATGGTAGTTTTGTGGGGGTGAAGGAGACGAAACCAATGAAAGAAAAAAGTGGTTTCTTCAGTTTTTTTTTTTTTAAATTTTTTTTAAAAGATAAGATGGTCCTTCAGATCCCCTTTTATCCCATATATGGCCAGGCCGGTCATACCGGTCAGGAAAACCAGCAATGTGTAACAAACAAACAAACAAAAAGAAGAAAACACCAATCCAGAGAAAAATATTCCAGACCGGCATGACCGGTCAGGTCAGTTTGGCTAGTCAGGTCGGTCAGGCCGGTCAGGTCACTGTACTGTATTTATGACGGGATTTGCAAATTTTCAGATTTTACAAGCCAAAAATTAGTACAAAATAGGTTGAATCATTTTGTTTTTCTACACTAAGCTCCCAAACCATGAATGCCCAACTCTTGAATAACTTTGAAAACGATTTCAATAAAAAAAATTTGAGGGTTTAAGATGAACTTACCAAAATTTTAGAGATTTTACAAACTTTTAGTACTTCCTCTCCTCTCCTTGTGGCTGGAAATCGATGCCTGGAATTTGAAAACGGTGCAAGATGTTAACCCGAATATAAGGATGGTTGTTTTGAGGGGGATGATGGAGATGAAAAATGATGGTAGTTTTGAGGGGGTGAAGGAGACGAAACCAATGAAAGAAAAAAGTGGGTTTCTTCATTTTTTTTTTTTAAATTTTTTTATAAGATAAGATGGTCCTTCAGATCCCCTTTTATCCCATATTTCTTTTATTTTTATTTTTTACTTGTAAAGGGTATTTTTGGAGAAAACAAAAGATTCATCAATGAATGAGGTTAGCCTTGCAAAGTTTTCTCTTTGAGGTCTAGTGTTGCAACATGATAGCCATTTTAATCCCAAATTTGCAAAGCCCCCAAATTTAAATCCGAAAAATAAATTCCCAAGACTGAAATAGTGGGGGCACTAGTTTGATTTATCCTCAAAACTACCTATTAATTCTGTCTTTTCTATTTCTCAGTAGGGGCCCTTGTCCGAGGTTTGTCGTTTATGGGTCTAGTAACAAATGAGTGATCAAGGTAGAAGAAAGGGATGTTTCGGAGTTGGGTCAGCCTCCATTGGCTGGGGCCTTTCTCACATTGTAGTGTGGTTTGTGTTTTGTGTCACGTTTCTCTGCCTTGTTTTGGACTGGGGCTGGTACCTCTCACTTTCTTTTATTACAATATATATATATACATATGGATATAAGAGAAATGCAAGTAATAGAGATTATTAGAGAGAGATTTATACTAAACACAACAAGGGGAATGAAAAGCTTACTTCTACTTTTGAGTGTGCAAGAGGAAAAATAAAATTCACACCAGCCAACTATTAGAGAGAAACAGGAGCTCTTGTTGCCGACTATGGAAGACAGTGGACGAAAAAGTAGACCTGAGGGAAAAAGACGGAAAAATTATATTTTTTATGGGGCTTTGCAAATTTTGGATTAAAATGGGTATCATGTTGCAACACTAGACCTCAAAGAGAAAACTTTGCAAGGCTAACCTCATTCATTAATGAATCTTTTGTTTTCTCCAAAATACCCATTACAAGTAAAAAATAAAAATAAAAGAAATATGAGATAAAAGGGGATCTGAAGGACCTTCTTCTCTCACAAAAAAAAAAAAAAAAAAAAAAAAAAAAACTGAAGAGATCCACTTTTTTCTTTCATTGGTTTCGTCTCCTTCACTCCCTCAAAACTACCATAATTTTTCATCTCCATCATCCCCCTCAAAACGACCATCCTTATATTCAGGTTAATATCTTTCACCGTTTTCACATTCCGAGCATCAATTTCCAGCCACAAAGAAAGGAGAGGAAGTACTAAAAGTTTGTAAAATCTCTAAAATTTTGGTAAGTTGATCTTAAACCCTCAAATTTTTTTAATTGAAATCGTTTTCAAAGTTATTCAAGGATTGGGCATTCATGGTTTGGGAGCTTAGTGTAGAAAAAAAAAATGATTCAACCTATTTTGCACTAATTTTTGATTTGTAAAATCTGTAAATTTGTAAATCCCGTCATAAATATAGTACAGTGAGCTGACCGGCCTGACTTAGCCAGACCGACTTGACCGGTCATGCCGGTCAAGAATATTTTTCTCCGAACCAATATGTTCTTCTTTTGTTTATTTGTTTGTTTGTTACATATTGTTGGTTTTCCTGATCGGCACGACCGACCTGACCGGTCAGGCTGGTCAGGAAAACCAGTAATGCGTAACAAACAAACAAACAAACAAAAAAAGAAATAGCATACCCCGGTCAGGAAGAAAATATTCCTGATCGGCCAGGCCGGTCAGGAAAACCAGCAACGTGTAACAAAAAAACAAACAAAAAGAAGAAAACACCGATCCGGAGAAAAATATTCCTGACCGGCATGACCGGTTAGGTCGGTCTGGCTAGCCAGGTTAATCAGGCCGGTCAGGTCACTGTACTGTATTTATGACGAGATTTGTAAATTTTCAGATTTTACAAGCCAAAAATTAGTGCAAAATAGGTTGAATCATTTTGTTTTTCTACACTAAGCTCCCAAACCTTGAATGCCCAACCCTTGAATAACTTTGAAAACGATTTCAATAAAAAAATTTGAGGGTTTAAGATGAACTTACCAAAACTTTAGAGATTTTACAAACTTTTAGTACTTCCTCTCCTCTTCTTGTGGCTGGAAATCGATGCCCAGAATGTGAAAATGGTGCAAGATATTAACCCGAATATAAGGATGGTCGTTTTGAGGGGGATGATGGAGATGAAAAATGATGGTAGTTTTGTGGGGGTGAAGGAGACGAAACCAATGAAAGAAAAAAGTGGGTTTTTTCAGTTTTTTTTTTTTTTTTTTTTTTTTTTTTGTGAGATAAGAAGGTCCTTCATATCTCCTTTTATCCCATATTTCTTTTATTTTTATTTTTTACTTGTAAAGGGTATTTTGGAGAAAACAAAAGATTCAGTAATGAATGAGGTTAGCCTTGCAAAGTTTTTTCTTTGAGGTCTAGTGTTGCAACATGATACCCATTTTAATCCCATATTTGCAAAGCCCCCATAAAAAATGCCATTTTTCCGTCTTCTTCCCTCAGGTCTACTTTTTAGTCTACTGTCTTCCACAGTCGGTAACAAGGGCTCTTGTTTCTCTCTAATAGTTGGCTGGTATGAATTTTATTTTTCCTCTTGCACACTCAAAAGTAGAAGTAAGCTTTTCATTCCCCTTGTTGTGTTTAGTACAAATCTCTTTCCAATAATCTCTATTACTTGCATTTCTCTTATATCCATATATATATATATATATATATATATATATATTGCAATAAAAGAAAGTGAGAGGGACCAGCCCCAGTCCAAAACAAGGCAGAGAAAGGCGACACAAAACACAAACCACACTACAATGCGAGAAAAGCCGAAGCCAATGGAGGTTGACCCAAGTCTGAAACATCCCTTTCTTCTACCTTGATCACTTCTTTGTTACTAAACCCATAAACGACAGACCTCGAACAAGGGCCCCCACTGAGAAACTGAAAAGACATAATTAATAGGTAGTTTTGAGGATAAATCAAACTAGTGCCTCCACCATTTCTGTCTTGGGCTTTTATTTTTTGGATTTAAATTTGGGGGCTTTGCAAATATGGGATTAAAATGGGTATCATGTTGCAACACTAGACCTCAAAGAGAAAACTTTGCAAGGCTAACCTCATTCATTAATGAATCTTTTGTTTTCTCTAAAATACCCTTTACATGTAAAAAAAATAAAAATAAAAGAAATATAGGATAAAAGGGGATCTGAAGGACCTTCTTCTCTCACCAAAAAAAAAAAAAAAAAAAAAAAAAAAAAAAAAACAGAGGAAACCCAATTTTTTCTTTCATTGGTTTCGTCTCCTTCACCCCCCACAAAACTACCATCATTTTTCATCTCCATCATCCCCCTCAAAACGACCATCCTTATATTCGGGGTTAACATCTTACAACGTTTTCACATTCTGGGCATCGATTTCCAACCACAAGGAAAGGAAAGGAAGTACTAAAAGTTTGTCAAATCTCTAAAATTTTGGTATGTTCATCTTAAGCCCTCAAATTTTTTTCTTGAAATCATTTTCAAAGTTATTCAAAGGTTGGGCATTCATGGTTTGGGAGCTTAGTGTAGAAAAACAAAATGATTCAACCTATTTTGCACTAATTTTTGACTTATAAAATCTGTAAATTTGCAAATCCCGTCATAAATACAGTACAGTGACCTGACCGGCCTGACCAACCCGACTAGCCAGACCGACCTGACCGGTCATGCAGGTCAAGAATATTTTTCTCCGAACCAGTGTGTTCTTTTTCTTTTTGTTTGTTTGTTTGTTTGTTATATATTGTTGGTTTTCCTGACCAGTGTGACTGGTTTGACCGGTCAGGCCAATCAGGAAAACCAGTAATATGTAACAAACAAAAAAAAAAAAGCACACCCCGGTCGGGAAGAAAATATTCCCGACCGGCCAGGCCGGTCATGCCGATCAGGAAAACCAGCAATGTGTAATAAACAAACAAACAAAAAGAAGAAAACACCGATCCGGAGAAAAATATTACTAACCGGCATGACCGGTCAGGTCGATCTGGTTAGTCAGGTCGGTTAGGCCGGCCAGGTCACTGTACTGCATTTATGACGGGATTTGCAAATTTTCAGATTTTACAAGCCAAAAATTAGTGCAAAATAGGTTGAATCATTTTGTTTTTCTACACTAAGCTCCCAAACCATGAATGTCCAACCCTTGAATAACTTTGAAAACGATTACAATAAAAAAATTTTGAGGGTTTAAGATGAACTTACCAAAATTTTAGAGATTTTACAAACTTTTAGTACTTCCTTTCCTCTCCTCTCCTTGTGGTTGGAAATCGTAGTCCGGAATGTGAAAACGGTGCAGGATGTTAACCCGAATATAAGGATGGTCGTTTTGAGGGGGATCATGGAGATGAAAAATGATGGTAGTTTTGTAGGGGTGAAGGAGACGAAACCAATGAAAGAAAAAAGTGGGTTTCTTCATATATATATATTTTTTTATAAGAGAAGATGGTCCTTCAGATCTCCTTTTATCCCATATTTCTTTTATTTTTATTTTTTACTTGTAAAGGGTATTTTGGAGAAAACAAAAGATTCATTAATGAATGTCGTTAGCCTTGCAAAGTTTTCTCTTTGAGGTCTAGTTTTGCAACATGATACACATTTTAATCCCATATTTGCAAAGCCCCCAAATTTAAATTCGAAAAATAAAAGCCCAAGACTGAAATGGTGGGGGCACTAGTTTGATTTATCCTCAAAACTACCTATTAATTCTGTCTTTTCAGTTTCTTAGTAGGGGCCTTTGTTCGAGGTCTGTCGTTTATGAGTTTAGTAACAAAGGTGTGATCAAGGTAGAAAAAAGGGATGTTTCAAAGTTGGGTCAGCCTCCATTGGCTGGGGCCGCTCTCGCATTGTAGTGTGGTTTGTGTTTTGTGTTTTGTGTTTTGTGTCACCTTTCTCTGCCTTGTTTTGGACTAGGGCTGGTCCCTCTCACTTTCTTTGATTACAATATATATATATATATATATATATATGGATAGAAGAGAAATGCAAGTAATAGAGATTATTAGAGAGAGATTTATACTATATACAACAAGGGGAATGAAAAGCTTACTTCTATTTTTGAGTGTGCAAGTGGAAAAATAAAATTCACACCAGCTAACTATTAGAGAGAAACAGGAGCCCTTGTTGCCGACTGTGGAAGACAGTGGACGAAAAAGTAGACCTGAGGGAAGAAGACGGAAAAATGGTATTTTTTACGGGGGCTTTGCAAATATGGGATTAAAATGGGTATCATGTTGTAACACTAGACCTAAAAGAGAAAACTTTGCAAGGCTAACCTCATTCATTAATGAATCTTTTGTTTTCTCTAAAATACCCTTTACGAGTAAAAAATAAAAATAAAAGAAATATGGGATAAAAGGGGATCTGAAGGACCTTCTTCTCTCACAAAAAAAAAAAAAAAAAAAACTGAAGAAACTCACTTTTTTCTTTCATTGGTTTCGTCTCCTTCACCCCCACAAAACTACCTTCATTTTTCATCGCCATCATCCCCCTCAAAACGACCATCCTTATATTTGGGTTAACATCTTGCACCGTTTTCACATTCTGGGCATCGATTTCCAGCCACAAGGAGAGGAGAGGAAGTACTATAAGTTTGTAAAATCTCTAAGATTTTGGTATGTTCATCTTAAACCCTCAAATTTTTTTATTGAAATCGTTTTCAAAGTTATTCAAGGATTGGGCATTCATGGTTTGGGAGCTTAGTGTAGAAAAACAAAACGATTCAACCTATTTTGCACTAATTTTTGACTTGTAAAATCTTTAAATTTGCAAATCACGTCATAAATACAATATAGTGACCTGACCGGCCTGACCGACCTGACCGGTCATGCCGGTCAAGAATATTTTTCTCCCGACCAATGTGTTCTTCTTTGTTATGTTTGTTTGTTTGTTTGTTTGTTACATATTACTGGTCAGGCCAGTCAAAAGTATTTTTTTTCTTGACTGAGATGTGCTTCTTCTTTTTTTGTTTGTTTGTTTGTTTGTTACACATTACTGGTTTTCTTGACCGGTTAGGCTGGTCATGCCGGTCGGGAAAACCAGCAATGTACACATTGTCACTTTTTTTTTTTTGTTTGTTTGTTACACATGGATAGTTTTCCTGACCGGCATGACCGGTAACGTCGTTCAGGAAAACCAGTAAAGTACACATTGTCACTTTTTTTTCTGGTTTTTCTGACCGGCATGACTGGGTAGGTGGTTTTGGGGATGGTCTGGTAGTTTTGAACTAGTCTTCAATTTTTCATTAATTTTTTTTAATTCTTTCATAACACTCTTTTTTGTTTTCTTGTATTTATTTTAAAAGAAAATAAGTGAGATTGTCATATATTTTCAATATGATGGAGAATGGAAGGAGAAAGATGACGGGTCATATGAATAGTGCAGAAGGAATAGGAAATCAAGAGCATAGTACTATTAGATGATCCGAATAAGGTGAAATATTCTGAAGTTATTGATTGCATATTTAAAAGGCTTCATGTGGACCAAAAAAGTATAGAATTAAAAATAAGTTACATTCCTTTGTGTAAAATATCGTCAGGTCCTAAAAGCATTTTGGATGATTTTGATGCTAAGTGTTATCTTTTAGACTTTTGTAAAATGACACAACGTAGAAGTATGCTGGACGTTGAGCTCATGAAAAAGGTTGAAAGCAATGACGACAATGATAAAGACGGTCTTGAAGTTGAAGGAGATGGAGGATGCAATATGGAAAATGATAGAAATATTCAAGATGAGTACTTCGACGTTAACATGGAGCCACCAGGCAACGAAGGTGATGTTTTAGACGTGCCTACCTTGGAGGAACGCCCTAATCAGGAGACAACGGCATCTGCCCCAACTCCGAAACGACAACGTTCATGCGTAGAAGTAGACCCGGTCATGGATCATTGTGAACCATTGGCAATAAATGACAGTTCTGTGTCTTTTAGTTTTGATGATGGTATGGGTATTGCAGTTGGTCAGGAATTTGAAAGCAAGAACGAGGTGAAGAATTTGATAATCGATGCTTCGTTGAAAGCTTCTTTTGATTATAAAATAGTCAAGTCAACCACAAAGTTGTTTATAGTGAAATGTTCAGTCCTAGATTGCAAATGGGCATTACGAGCTGTGAGGATCACGAACTCAGATTGTTTCTCTCTCTGAACATATTACAACACTCATACCTGCTCTGCTAGTTCGGTGGATAAAAGAAACAGACAAGCAACTGTAGATTTAGTTTCAGATATGTTAAAAAAGGAGTTTGCAGGCCAGTTTGAAACACCTACCCCGAAGAGAGTGATAGGCATGATGAAAAATCGTGGCGTGTCAATATCCTAGTTCAAAGCTTGAAGGGGCAAACGAAGAGCAGCAAGTGATGTTAGAGGTGCACCAGAGGTTAGTTTCGAGATTCTTCCTAGTTATTTGCACATGATAAAGTTAATGAACCCATGCACAGTCACACACTTGGTAGTAGACAAAGAGTACCTTTTCATTGCATTAGGCACGTACATCGAGGGACATAAAGCAATGAGAAAGGTAATTGCGATTGATGGAACGTTTTTGAAGATGAAATACAAGAGAACAATGATCATCGCCACTACCCAAGATGGCAATTACCATCAATATCCTCTTGCTTGGGGAGTGGTTGACTCGGAGAATGACAACTCATGGAAATGGTTTATTATGAAACTTGAGGAGCTCATATCCGATGACGAAGAGCTGGTCATAATTTCTGATAGGCACCAAAGCATCCACAATGCAGTTGAAAAGGTATATAAAAAGTCTCACTTGGATTTTGTGCATGGCACCTCTCTTAGAACATCAAATCATGTATTCACCGAGGATCTCATGTTAGAGCTGGAAAGGGTACAGGTAAGGTCAAGATTAAAGATACCGTCGTAATTATTTTCATGAAAGTCGCTGCGGTATACTCTGAGCACGAGTTCAACCGACTCTATGATGACCTAAAGAATAGATATCCAGCCGCCGCATAATATCTTGATGATCATATAGATGTAAGAAAATGGGCTAGGTGTCACTTCACAGGATCACATTACAATATCCTAACTACCAATGGTGCCGAGAGTATTAACAGTGTGTTAAAGAAGCCAAGAACATATCCTTTGTTACCCTTGATTGATTCAATTGTAGAGAAAATTTCTGAATGGTTCAACAATCACCGTAAGGAGTCGGATCTTGGATCTTCCTCACAATACTTAACTCCAATGGTGGAGAAAACATTGCATACAAGATACAAAAAGTCCATAATCTTGACTACGAAAGAACTAAACAGTACTACACTGGAGTATTATGTCACAGGATCGAATGGCAGTTTCTTGGTTGATCTTGGAAGGGGAACCTGCACATGTAAAGTATTTGATATTGATAAAATTCCTTGTGTCCATGCCCTTGCAGCATTCCCAGGGGGTAAGGATAAAATGCATGATTTATGCTCAACATACTATCTAAAGGAGGTATGGGCATTGGCTTATGTCCAAATCATTTATCCCGTCCTGAGCTCATCAGAGTGGGTTATCTCGGATGACATAAGGAGTGAGAAGGTATTGCCTCCTGATTTCACAAAAAAACGTGGGAGGCTTCAACAAACCAGATTTTCTTCTATTAGAGAACATCGGAAAGGTTAAAACAAGTGATCATGTCAAGCAACTTTTTATGAGAGCTCAAAATTTACAACCCCCCTTTGAATATATTTGATTGAAGCAGATTTTCATGTTGTATGATCGTGGTTTTATTTTTAACTTTTACTAAAGATTTTGGACTACATCTCTTATATTAGTAGTTAAATTATGTTTGTAGTGATGAACTATATTTTGGATATTATAGTGGCAGAATTCATTTTAATTTTTTTTACAGGGTCCTTAGTGTTGGTGTTTGATTAAAATAAGTCAACATGTTTTTTGCCGGTCATGCCGGTTCGGAAAATTTTTCTCCGGACTGAAGTTTTCTTTTTTGTTTTTTCGTTCACCACACCAAAGAAATACTTTTCTGGTTTTCCGGACTGGCATGCCGGTCATGCTGGTCCGGAAAAGTTTTCTCCGATCTAGGGTGTTCTTTTTTGGTTTCTCGATCACCACACCAAAGTAAACACTTTGCTTTTTTTGAGTTTTCCTAACCGGCATGATTGGCCTGACAGGTCATACCGGTCAAGCATATTTTTTTTTGGATTAGAGTGATCTTCTTTGTTTTTTCAATCACCATACCAAAAGTAAACACTTTGTTTTTTTTTTTTTTTTGGTTTCCGATCATGCTGCTTCTGCACCAGGAATATTCGTTATATCACTTCAGTGTCATGACTGGCAAAATCGACAACTGGTCCGGGGAAAAAAACTACCCGGTCTGAATAACTGGAAAAACTATGATAAAGAATGCAAAAATACTTTGCTGTCATGACCTGAAAGATCGACAAACATTCCATATAAATAAATACCGGTCCCACCTGACCGCTCAGGCTGTATGGCCGTTTGAATATTTGTTATATCACTTGAGTGTCATGACTGGCAAAACCGACAACTGGTCAAGGAAAAAAAACTACCCGGTCTGAATAACTGGGAAAACTATAATAAAGAATGCAAAAATACTTTGGTGTCATGACTTGAAAGACCGACAAAAATTCCATATAAATAAATACCGGACCCATCTGATCGCTCAGGTCGGTATGGACCGTTAAGGTTTTTAATATCGCAAAGACAGATAGCCAATTAGACAAACAAACAAAAAAAAATAGTTGGCCGGCTTAACCGTTTTTCTCGGTCCACTCGCTATTATGGAGCCAAACAACTTAGTTGTACGGTCAATTAATGAAAGTTATCACGATCAAAATATCGGTTATATGTTCGTAGCTCATGTATTATATTCAGTAAAAAAACAGACCAATCTTCTCGCTTACCTAAGATGACGTAGTATAAATTGAAAATATTACTTATGACTTCGTGACTTTTTGATATCACTTCACAAAATTATAATAATATTAAATGGTGCCAATCACTAATTTGAAAGTCAATTACTGATTGATTATTAGTCAATCAACAATAAAACAAAACAAACGACCATTTTTTATAAATAAAAAATTACGATCATTTAACAAGTACAATTGACTTACTATCAATCACTGATTAATTTAACGTAACGACAAGCGATCTTATTGGTCATATTGGTCAGGCATATTTTTATCCAGACCGGTGTGATATTCTTTGCATTTTCACTCACCATACCAAAGTATTACTTTGCTCTTTTTTTTTTTTTTTGATTTTCCTGACCGGCATAATCGGTCAGGAAAAATTTTCTCCAAACTAGGGTGTTTTCCTTTGCTTTATTTTATCACAATACCTTCCTGGTTTTCCGGACCGGTATGACCGGCCTAACCGGACATGCCGGTCTGGAAAAATTTTCTCCGGACCGGGGTGTTCTCATTTGTTTTTTTGATCACAACACCTTTCGGGTTTTCCGGATCGACGTGACCGGTTAGGCCAGTCATGTCAGTCCAGAAAAATTTTCTCCAGTCCGGGGTGTTCCCCTTTTTTTTTTATCACAACAACTTCTGGTTTTCCGGACCGGCATGACCGACCAAACCGGACATGCCAGTCCGGAAAAATTTTCTCCGGATCGGAGTGTTCTCATTTGTTTTTTTGATCAACACACTTTTTGGGTTTTCCGAATCGGTGTAACCGACCTAACCATTCATGTCAGTCCGGAAAAATTTTCTCCAGACCAGGGTGTTCAACTTTGTTTTGTTTTTTTTTTTTTTATCACAACACCTTCCTGGTTTTCCGGACCGGCATGACCGGCCTTCGGACCATGCGGGTCTGGAAAACATTTCTCCGGGTCGAGGTATTCTCATTTTTTTTTATCACAATACCTTCCTGGTTTTCCGGACCAGCATGACCGGCCTAACCGGTCACACCAGCCTGGAAAAATTTTCTCTGGACTGGGGTGTTCTCCTTTGTTTTTTTTATCACAACAACTTCTGGTTTTCCGGACCGGCATGACCGGCCTTCTGATCACGCCAGTCCAGAAAACTTTTCTCCGGACCAGGGTGTTCTCCTTTGTTTTTTTTTTTTATCACAAAAACTTCTGGTTTTCCGGACCGGCCTGACCGGCCTAACTTGACATATCGATCCGGAAAACTAGCGAGTGCAACTTACTCGCTGGTTTTCCTATGTTTGTTTTTTTGAAATTTTTTTTTTTGTTGTTTTTTTGTTTGGTATTTATCAATTTTCATATGACATGTGAATGAAATCATTAATGACTAAAGAAATTGGAAGATCGGGTTTCCCACCATTTTAGAAAGTTCAATATTTTTTTTCTCCCGCTAAGATGGACCAAACAGTGTACTTGACTAAAAATGCTTTGTTAAATGCGTGAAATATCATGAACGAATGGTATATCAGAAAAATTTTGAAAAATAAAAAATGTTTATTTATACACAAAACTCTTCCTAGTTCATTTAGAACCATCTTAACTCTGGAGTTCAGACCAAAATATACCTAGTTATCATGATTTGATTCAGTTTCAGTGAAATGATTAGATCTTGTCTCATAGAATTATGTCTCATAAAAGCAAATACATATATAAAGTGTTTAAGGAACCCTATCATTATGATAAATATTAATTGCCATCTTCTCTCTATAAAATTTGATCATCTTATCATTTATTAACTCAAAATTCTGCCCTTGCATATTGAACTCGATATATTTGATGGCATATGCAGCACAATCTCCCCTGTGTTAAACAAAATGTTTGTTAGCGTTTATAGTTATAAATGACAAAAAAAAAAAATTTAAAACATTTGAAGCACACTTACGATTTTTCGTTCTGCGGATGGTTGATTGGACGCCTATAGGGCCATGGAGAAAGATCTAGGTGGCCGAAATATCCAGATCTTTGAAGTATTAACGGAATCATCTTTTGCACGGGCTCCATAAATCTATCAAGCTTTACTTTTCGGTGAATTTCCAATTGCAATAAAAAAAACCACCAGCTCTACAGTTATCAAATCAACCTTCACCGAAACCCAATGTTTTCCTCTTTCTTTTTCGATGACGTTGGTGTCCAATATGTCTTATAAATTATGCATGAAGTAAAGTTCCTTCGCACCATTCCAACATTTTCCCATCTTGGGGATGTCGCCTTTCACGTATGTCATCAAACAGTCATCTATAATCCCATCTTCATTGGCATTCATCACCAATAATTGGATGAAGATATAATCCAAAATGACGACGTCTTAATTGATGACATCTCGATACTTGGACTGTTTTTTTCGTATTCCATACATGGCTTCTTCTATGTGCTACAAAAAAAAAAGTTATAATATGAGTCAAAAATGTTAGACATAAAAAAAATCCATATTAAAAAAAAAAACTTAGATATAGCGTTATTTAGTAGAAAATCACTTACATCACTTAAAAGCCAAAAGTGCTCAGTTAATATCTGATCAAAGAAATCTCATGCTTATGTTATCCCAAGACTAGAAGTAAATGGGGGCTTTGGAACTAAATTCTTGTAGCCTTCAAATGATTTTCGCGTACTATCCGGTAGGCGCAATTGATCGAATTCTTTTATCGACCATTTACGAAACATCATCTTCTTAGGACCAGGATTGGTTTATGGAGTTCTCTTATATTTTGACTTCTTTAGATGTCTTTGAGGTCGTCTCTTTTGTTGCCCAACATCTAAAATATCTTCCTCACAATCCTTATCACTCGAACAAGTCGGAGTCTGATAAAAGATTTATTGAGGGGAGAATCTTTCATGTCTCTTTCTACACTGATTTCAGTTCCAAAACAAACATCTGTCGGTGCATATATATCATCCTGAGCCTTAATATACTATCGGCAATAATCCTAACATCAACACCTCTACTATGCTCACCTCCACCTCCACTGCTCTCACCTCAATATCCACCTTTCCTGAGCCTTAATATACCATCGACAATAATCCTAACATCAACACCTCTACTATGCTCACCTCCACCTCCACTGCTCTCACCTCAATATCCATCTTTCCAAGTCTCTGATTGTTGCTGAACAAATATTGACACAATGTTTGTCAGCATATCAACGCGATTTCCATTCTCGGTTATCAATCTCTCTAATTGTAAAAACTGAGATTCATGTTCGGTGGACATATTCTCTACTGTTTGTTTTAGAGCTTGAAGCTCACGTAGCACCATTGAATTGTCAGCATGAGAACTAGCTTGTGGAAGTATAGACTCGTTGACAGTAAAGTTAAACGGCAGATACCTGATTTGCTCTACTACAGTGGCACCCTCTTGACGTGTATGCTGCTCATGTATAATATCCTCAGGACTCTTTCTATCTCTTCCTTGAACTCTCTCACCATAACCATTAAGGAAGTTGCGTCGGCCTTCTAGATCAACATATAATAAGTTCTCACAAAATATGCTTATTCCAGACTCTAGGATGGTTGCCCAATTGTCCACAATGGCATCGGAATCATCATGATAGGGAACAAACCCAATCATGTGGTTGGCTTTCTGCTCCTCCAAGGTTGGGACAAGTATGCTAATTATGTTCTGAAATTTAGGAACTTCAAATTAGTAACCGAGAAACAAAGACGTATCAACATAATATAAAATAAAACGAAAAAAAAAGACCAACCATGCTATCTTCAACTGCATGAAGAATTTGCTCCAAAGGTGGAGCTTGTTGTCGATGAAACTTTGTTTTCCATCGACAAATTCTTGGCACCGGTCCTTGCACATTTTCTCTAATCTCAGCATACGTTGGGGTCAGGGCAGGAATACACTCAAATGGTAGAAGCTATAATAATGAGCAATAACAAATATTAGATTGCAAACATTTTAAAACAAATTAAGGGTAATAATCAACAATAAAACAAAATTTACATACCATCAATGGTAGTATGAACGCATGACAATTCCATCTTGTTAACTTCTCAAAAGCGTCTTTACATTTTGCAACTATGTCTAACTTCTGGACTTGAGTAATCAAATATTTGTATGTCTTTCTTCCCCATGGGTAATAGGCACACCCATCGAGGTCTTTAATCATTTTAAAGAGGCTATAATCAATTTTTTGATCGGGTTTTTCTGGATCACGGTGGACTGCACACAAAAAGTATAGTACAGCCAACTTCAACTTATCATTTATAAGGATCGATCTCTCTTTTTCTCTTTCTCTGATTTCGTTAGTGCGCCTCCTTCTATTGCTCTCATTCTCCTTGGAAGGGACGACCATACCTTCCAAGTATTTCTTAACATCATTCTGCGAAATTATTTTCATTCTGCTAAAGACCCTTTCTCTAAATTCGTTTCCTGTGTGACAAGGATCTTCAGGATAATCAGAACAATTAAGTCCACTTATAAGTGCATACTCCATGAGCGAGTACCTAACGGGGATGCCATTCAAAATGAACCACATTTCATATTTCTTTTGTGTAACCACTGCTCGGGATAATAACATCCATAATGGGATTAAAATTATTTTGATGTGGTCTGTAACATCAAATAGGTGGTCAAATTGAGACTTCTTAAACCACTCTATGTCATTAGGGTGGTCCTGTAAGGCATTGGTCACAGTATTAACAACATCCTTTGATAAGTGCTTGATTGTAATTTTGCATTTGAAATTGACTTAATCCACATTCAATTTCAAAATGGGTGATGGGAGATCCAAAACCTACATTTACGTAAAATCACATATAAATAAAATATATTTTATAACAAAACCTAATAACATAAACAAAATATACAATTTCATAAATAACAAATAATTAAATATTTCTCCAAAAATTTGACAACATAACAATTTTCTTTTATTACATCCAAATTCAAAACTTACTTTATTTCGAAAAAGTACCTTTCTTGTTAACTTAAAGCAAAAGTGCATGGTTGTAACTGTTTTATCTTGTTAACTAATGTAATTGTTTTGAACGTGCACCAAAAAAAAAAAAAAAAAACTTTGACTATTTTATCTTCCAATAGACTCCTTGCCACGTTTTGTGGGGTGAGGAAATATGGGGATCTTTCCATTACAACTATAACTATAACTATAACTTTAACTATAACTATAACTATAAATCGTGACCAAAAAAAAAAAAGTTCAAGATGGATCATATTACCTTTGAACTTTTGAACTCAATAGAGGACACTGGTCAAGAAAAATAATAAACGGATATACAAAGCTCACTAATGGCAGACAAAACTCCAAAATTCAAGTCCATAATTCCATGATAGAACAAGCAGGTAGTGGAAGGTGTCCATTGAAAAGACTTAAATATACCAAAATCGTGGAATTCCTCACTATATAAAATATACATATATATATTCAATTGATAACTTACCTTTGGTATTGAGACTGACGTCGATTGAGGTGACGTGTTGCCATCCAGTTGGGGATTGGTCCTACTGATTCCTTCAGAGTCAATTTCTAAGTCCATCTCCGGTGGTTCTAAATATCGCCACCGTTGGGTAGGACGAGGAGAGTATGCCGATGACGTCCGATTTCATGTCATAGCTAGAAACGAAAATGATAAAACAAATTTAAGTATACATATTCGTATATAAACAAATTTCTTTTAAAAAATTGTCTTCATTTGCAGAGTTTTAATGTTGCCTGCCGTTTCACTTTACAAGATGTCCTTTGGTCATTTTTTAAATGACTTACTTGTAATATCACAAACAAAAACACACAAAACGCGACAGTCGGGGCGGGACATGACAGTTTTTGTAACAGTCAAAATAAAACCAACACAAATGAAAATGAACACAAAAGCACAAAATGGCAAAGATTTCCTAACCATAAAATAACTTTAATACTAACCATCCAATGAATACATAAACAGTTTTCTTTATGGTTATTTTGCATTTGACCATAAGGAACTTTGTTAATGCCGTGGACTTTCATTTTTTTATTTGAGCTAATATAAGTAAATTGGTGGAACATCATGCAAATCTCTGATGTTCTTAAAATTGTTAGTATATTTAGGAGTGTTAGACTGAAAATTTTGGTTACATGATTTTTATAGTACTGGTCATTGTTCTTTCATTAGAAGGAGATGACTCATCAATCTTAGAATCTATAGGGTAAAGACTATTATCTTGTTTTCTTAATTTTTATTTGCAAACATCAGTAAGGATGGTCACCACATATTATGATTTGAAATTAATATGGTATTACTTTCTTATGAGGTTTAATAAATAAGACCCTACTGGAATAGAGCTCCGTACTAACTTAAATTTAAAAAACTTCTTATAAGACTTTTTCAGTCACAGTTTTCCATTGTCCTTAACTGTTCCTCTTCACATCTTGCAACATTCTATCTATCTAGAAGAAAAAGAAGAGAGAGAGAAAGAAAGAATCAAAGAAATTCTTCCTTGATATACAGACTTTGCCACAACAACAAAATCAGAACGAGCACGAGTGAAACTAAAGCACTATTACATGTACCAATCTTTTACGCATTATCTGTAGCAACATATACATGTGCAAATCCATATATGTAGAGATAGAGATAGAATTCGTTATGTAAAGTGTTCATCTCTAAATTGAACTCTCCGAGATAAACAATTCAGAAAATTTTGCAAGAATCAACTAAAAATCAAGAAAAACCACCAAAAAAAAAAAAAAATCAAATTCCATGAACAACCTAGTATAACACACAAAATAGAATGCATTTGTAATGCCAACACACATATATAATAATAATAAAAGTAATGCATGACAGTCGGGGCGAGGCGGGACATGACAGTTTTTGGAACTGCCTATTCTTGAAGAATCTCTATAGGAATGCAATCCTGGTTTTATTCATTTTCATTCTTCAATCTCTCTCTCTCTCTCTCTCTCTCTATAATACATACTTACATATATATATATATATATACTATACACACATCTACATATTTTTGTTCTTGTTGGGGGTTAAGTAACAACTATTTTTAGTAATCAACAACAATCCTTCTTGTTCTAAAGGGGGAAAGCTTTAAATATCTTAAAAGTTCAATAACATTCAACAAACCTTTTGTGACAGAATGATACATTTCTAAAATTTAACCCCACAAAAAAATGATAAAATAAATTATTACACCCTAAATGAGAAGTCAATACCTATTGGAAGTTCAGTTGAGTAAATTCCAAGGAACCCACATACATGAAAATAATTTAGCAAGAGTGAAAATAAAAACCACATACATGAGAGTGACTTTAGCAGAGGTTGGGCAAGGGAGCAATGTGAGGGGGGGCATGATTTTTGGCGAGGCAGCTTCAGTGTGGGGGGGGCTTCTTTTTCCGGCAAGGGAGCTTCTGTGGGGGGGGGGCTTCTTTTTCAGGGAGTTTCTTTTTTGGCGAGGTAGTGAGTTTTTCAGCAACTATAGTTCAATTGGGGGGGGGGCTTTCTTTTTCGGCGAGGGAGTAGTGGGGGGGCTTCTTTTTTCGGTGGGAGCTTCAGTGGGAGGGGTTTCTTTTTCGGCGAGAGAGCAGTGGGGGGCTTCTTTTTTCGGCGAGGAGCCTGAGTATGGGGGCTTCTTTTCGGCGAGGAGGGGAGCTTCAGTGAGGTGGGTTTCTTTTTCAGCAAGGGAGCAGTGGGGGGGCTTCTTTTTTTGGCTAGGAGGGGAGCTTCAGTGGGGGGGCTTCTTTTCGGAGAGGAAGGGGGTTCGACGAGAAGCTGAGCGTCAGTGGGGGTGCTTGAGTTTCTTTCGACGAGGGAGTTTGTAGGGATTTTTTGACCGAGAAGGCAAGGGAGGGATGGAGGTAGGTATTTGACTGCCTTCTGACTTCCTTTTGGCGCCCGATCTATGCTTTTTTTTTTTTTTTTATTGAAGATAGTTGAAGGAGCTTTTGGTTTTTTTGTTTAAAAATTGAATTTAAAAAAATAAATATAAAAAGGTAATTAGAATTGAGGTTATATTTACAATGGTGGTTCATTTTTGGCTTATATATGAAAAAAAAAAACCCATTTTTTATATCAGTGGCCCCATGAGCTCAAAGAGTGAAGCCTCTCGCCAGCTGACATGTACACGAGTAGGATTTAAAACTAGTGGGACTCAAACAAAACCCAGCCAACAAAGAAGCCACCTGGACTGCCAACTCAAGTGTCGTTATGCATATTTCATGGAAAAGAGGCTGAGCTATTGCTTTTAGAACCATGATTTTTTGTTCTTGTTGGGGGTTAAGTAACAACTTTTTTCAGTTATCAACAACACTCCTTCTTGTTCTAAAGGGGGAAAGCTTTAAATATCTTAAAAGTTCAATAACATTCAACAAACCTTTTGTGACAGAATGATACATTTCTAAAATTTAACCCCACAAAAAAATGATAAAATAAATTATTACACCATAAATGAGACGTCAATACCTATTAGAAGTTCAGTTGAGTAAATTCTAAGGAACCCACATACATGAAAACAATTTAGCAAGAGTGAAAATAAAAACCACATACATGAGAGTGAGTTTAGCAAAGGTTGGGCAAGGGAGCAATGTGGGGGGGGGGGCTTCTTTTTTGGCGAGGGAGCTTCAGTGTGGGGGGGCTTCTTTTTCCGATAAGGGAGCTTCTGTGGGGGGGGCTTCTTTTTCCGACAAGGGAGCTTCTGTGGGGGGGGCTTCTTTTTCAGGGAGCTTGTTCTTTGGCGAGGTAGTGGTTTTTTCAGCAACTATGGTTCAATTTGGGGGGGGCTTTCTTTTTCGGCGATAGAGTAGCGGGGGGGCTTCTTTTTTTGGTGGGAGCTTCAGTGGGGCGGGTTTCTTTTTCGGCGAGCGAGCTGTAGGGGGGCTTCTTTTTTTAGCGCGGAGCGGCGAGGAGCCTGAGTGGGGGGGCTTCTTTTCGGCGAAGAGGGGAGGTTCAGTGGGGGGGGGTTTCTTTTTCAGCAAGGGAGCAGTGGGGGGGCTTCTTTTTTGGCTAGAAGGGGTGAGGTGCTTCCGTGGGGGGGCTTCTTTTTGACAAGGAGGGGAGCTTCAGTGGGGGGGCTTCTTTTCGGAGAGGAAGGGGGTACGACGAGAAGCTGAGCGTCAGTGGGGGTGCTTGAGTTTCTTTCGACGAGGGAGTTTGTGGGGGTTTTTTAACCGAGAAGGCAAGGGAGGGAGGGAGGTAGGTATTTGACTGTCTTCTGACTTCCTTTTGGCGCCCGATCTATGCTTTTTTTTTTTTTTTAATTGAAGATAGTTGAAGGAGTTTTTGGTTTTTTTGTTTAAAAATTGAATTTAAAAAAATAAATATAAAAAGGTAATTAGAATGGAGGTTATATTTATAATGGTAGTTCATTTTTTGCTTATATCTGCAAAAAAACCCATTTTGTATATCAGTGGCCCCATGTGCTCAAAGAGTGAAGCCCCTCGCCAGTTGACATGTACACGAGTAGGATTTAAAACTAGTGGGACCCAAACAAAACCCAGCCAACAAAGAAGCCACCTGGACTGCCAACTCAAGTTTCGTTATGCAGATTTCATGGAAAAGAGGCTGAGCTATTGCTTTTGGAACCATGATTTTTTGTTGTTGTTGTGGGTTAAGTAACAACTTTTTTTAGAAATCAACAACAATCCTTCTTGTTCTAAAGAAGGAAAGCTTTAAATATCTTAAAAGTTCAATAGCATTCAACAAACCTTTTGTGACAGAATTATACATTTCTAAAATTTAACCCCACAAAAAAATGATAAAATAAATTATTACACCCTAAATAAGACGTCAATACCTATTGGAAGTTCAGTTGAGTAAATTCCAAGGAACCCACATACATGAAAACAATTTAGCAAGAGTTAAAATAAAAACCACATACATGAGAGTGAGTTTAGCAGAGGTTGGGCAAGGGAGCAACGTGGGGGGGGCGTCTTTTTTGGCAAGGGAGCTTCAGTGTGGGGGGGCTTCTTTTTCCGGCAATGGAGCTTCTGTGGGAGGGGGCTTCTTTTTCAGGGAGCTTCTTTTTTGGCGAGGTAGTGAGTTTTTCAGCAACTATAGTTCAATTGTGGGGGGGCTTTCTTTTTCGACGAGGGAGCAGTAGCGGGGCTTCTTCTTTCGGCGAGGAGCCTGAGTGGGGGGGCTTCTTTTCGGCGAGGAGGGGAGCTTCAGTGGGAGGGGTTTCTTTTTCAGCAAGGGAGCAGTGGAGGTCTTCTTTTTTTAGCTAGGAGTGGTGAGGAGCTTCAGTGTGGGGGCTTCTTTTTGACAAGGAGGGGAGCTTCAGTAGGGGGGCTTCTTTTCGGAGAGGAAGGGGGTTCGACGAGGAGCTGAGCTTCAGTGGGGGTGCTTGAGTTTCTTTCGACGAGGGATTTTGTGGGGGTTTTTTGACCGAGAAGGCAAAGAGGGAGGGAGGTTGGTATTTGACTGCCTTCTGACTTCCTTTTGGCGCCCAATTTATGCTTTTTTTTCTTTTTTAATTGAAGATAGTTGAAGCAGCTTTTGGTTTTTTTTGTTTAAAAATTGAATTTAAAAAAATAAATATAAAAAGGTAATTAGAATGGAGCTTATATTTACGGTGGTAGTTCATTTTTGGCTTATATATGCAAAAAAACCCATTTTTTATATCAGTGGCCCTATGAGCTCAAAGAGTGAAGCCCATCGCCAGCTGACATGTACACGAGTAGGATTTAAAACTAGTGGGACCCAAACAAAACCCAGCCAACAAAGAAGCCACCTGGACTGCCAACTCAAGTGTTGTTATGCATATTTCATGGAAAAGAGGTTGAGCTATTGCTTTTGGAACCATGATTTTTTGTTCTTGTTGGGGGTTAAGTAACAACTATTTTTAGTAATCAACAACAATCCTTCTTGTTCTAAAGGGGGAAAGCTTTAAATATCTTAAAAGTTCAATAACATTCAACAAACCTTTTGTGACAGAATGATACATTTCTAAAATTTAACCCCACAAAAAAATGATAAAATAAATTATTACTCCCTAAATGAGACGTCAATACCTATTAGAAGTTCAGTTAAGTAAATTCCAAGGAACCCACATACATGAAAACAATTTAGCAAGAGTGAAAATAAAAACCACATACATGAGAGTGAGTTTAGCAAAGGTTGGGCAAGGGAGCAATGTGGGGGGGGGGGCTTCTTTTTTGGCGAGGGAGCTTCAGTGTGGGGGGGCTTCTTTTTCCGGTAAGGGAGCTTCTGTGGGGGGGGCTTCTTTTTCAGGGAGCTTCTTTTTTGGCGAGGTAGTGGGTTTTTCAGCAACTATGGTTCAATTGTGGGGGGCTTTCTTTTTCGGCGAGGGAGTAGTGGGGGGGCTTCTTTTTTCGGTGGGAGCTTCAGTGGGGGGGTTTCTTTTTCGGCGAGGGAGCAGTAGCAGGGCTTCTTCTTTCGGCGAGGAGCGGCAAGGAGCCTGAGTGGGGGGGCTTCTTTTCGGCGAGGAGGGGAGCTTCAGTGGGGGGTTTCTTTTTCAGTAAGGGAGCAGTGGGGGGCTTCTTTTTTTTGCTAGGAGTGATGAGGAGCTTCAGTGGGGGGGCTTCTTTTTGACAAGGAGGGGAGCTTCTGTAGGGGGGCTTCTTTTCGGAGAGGAAGGGGGTTCGACGAGGAGCTGAACTTCAGTGGGGGTGCTTGAGTTTCTTTCGACGAGGGAGTTTGTAGGGATTTTTTGACCGAGAAGGCAAGGGAGGGATAGAGGTAGGTATTTGACTGCCTTCTGACTTCCTTTTGGCGCCCGATCTATGCTTTTTTTTTTTTTATTGAAGATAGTTGAAGGAGCTTTTGGTTTTTTTGTTTAAAAATTGAATTTAAAAAAATAAATATAAAAAGGTAATTAGAATTGAGGTTATATTTACAATGGTGGTTCATTTTTGGCTTATATATGAAAAAAAAAAACCCATTTTTTATATCAGTGGCCCCATGAGCTCAAAGAGTGAAGCCTCTCGCCAGCTGACATGTACACGAGTAGGATTTAAAACTAGTGGGACCCAAACAAAACCCAGCCAACAAAGAAGCCACCTGGACTGCCAACTCAAGTGTCGTTATGCATATTTCATGGAAAAGAGGCTGAGCTATTGCTTTTAGAACCATGATTTTTTGTTCTTGTTGGGGGTTAAGTAACAACTTTTTTCAGTTATCAACAACACTCCTTCTTGTTCTAAAGGGGGAAAGCTTTAAATATCTTAAAAGTTCAATAACATTCAACAAACCTTTTGTGACAGAATGATACATTTCTAAAATTTAACCCCACAAAAAAATGATAAAATAAATTATTACACCATAAATGAGACGTCAATACCTATTAGAAGTTCAGTTGAGTAAATTCGAAGGAACCCACATACATGAAAACAATTTAGCAAGAGTGAAAATAAAAACCACATACATGAGAGTGAGTTTAGCAAAGGTTGGGCAAGGGAGCAATGTGGGGGGGGGCTTCTTTTTTGGCGAGGGAGCTTCAGTGTGGGGGGGCTTCTTTTTCCGGTAAGGGAGCTTCTGTGGGGGGGGCTTCTTTTTCCGACAAGGGAGCTTCTGTGGGGGGGGCTTCTTTTTCAGGGAGCTTGTTCTTTGGTGAGGTAGTGGTTTTTTCAGCAACTATGGTTCAATTTGGGGGGGGCTTTCTTTTTCGGCGAGAGAGTAGCGGGGGGGCTTCTTTTTTTGGTGGGAGCTTCAGTGGGGCGGGTTTCTTTTTCGGCGAGCGAGCAGTAGGGGGGCTTCTTTTTTTAGCGCGGAGCGGCGAGGAGCCTGAGTGGGGGGGCTTCTTTTCGGCGAAGAGGGGAGGTTCAGTGGGGGGGGGTTTCTTTTTCAGCAAGGGAGCAGTGGGGGGGCTTCTTTTTTGGCTAGAAGGGGTGAGGTGCTTCCGTGGGGGGGCTTCTTTTTGACAATGAGGGGAGCTTCAGTGGGGGGGCTTCTTTTCGGAGAGGAAGGGGGTACGACGAGAAGCTGAGCGTCAGTGGGGGTGCTTGAGTTTCTTTCGACGAGGGAGTTTGTGGGGGTTTTTTGACCGAGAAGGCAAGGGAGGGAGGGAGGTAGGTATTTGACTGCCTTCTGACTTCCTTTTGGCGCCCGATCTATGCTTTTTTTTTTTTTTTAATTGAAGATAGTTGAAGGAGCTTTTGGTTTTTTTTTTTAAAAATTGAATTTAAAAAAATAAATATAAAAAGGTAATTAGAATGGAGGTTATATTTATAATGGTAGTTCATTTTTTGCTTATATCTGCAAAAAAACCCATTTTGTATATCAGTGACCCCATGTGCTCAAAGAGTGAAGCCCCTCGCCAGTTGACATGTACACGAGTAGGATTTAAAACTAGTGGGACCCAAACAAAACCCAGCCAACAAAGAAGCCACCTGGACTGCCAACTCAAGTTTCGTTATGCAGATTTCATGGAAAAGAGGCTGAGCTATTGCTTTTGGAACCATGATTTTTTGTTGTTGTTGTGGGTTAAGTAACAACTTTTTTTAGAAATCAACAACAATCCTTCTTGTTCTAAAGAAGGAAAGCTTTAAATATCTTAAAAGTTCAATAGCATTCAACAAACCTTTTGTGACAGAATTATACATTTCTAAAATTTAACCCCACAAAAAAATGATAAAATAAATTATTACACCCTAAATGAGATGTCAATACCTATTGGAAGTTCAATTGAGTATATTTCAAGGAACCCACATACATGAAAACAATTTAGCATGAGTTAAAATAAAAACCACATACATGAGAGTGAGTTTAGCAGAGGTTGGGCAAGGGAGCAATGTGGGGGGGGGGGGGGGCTTCTTTTTTGGCAAGGGAGCTTCAGTGTGGGGGGGCTTCTTTTTCGGCAAGGGAGCTTCTGTGGGAGGGGGCTTCTTTTTCAGGGAGCTTCTTTTTTGGCGAGGTAGTGAGTTTTTCAGCAACTATAGTTCAATTGTGGGGGGGCTTTCTTTTTCGGTGAGCGAGTAGTGGGGGGGCTTCTTTTTTCGGTGGGGGGGTTTCTTTTTCGGCGAGGGAGCAGTAGCGGGGCTTCTTCTTTCGGCGAGGAGCCTGAGTGGGGGGGCTTCTTTTCGGCGAGGAGGGGAGCTTCAGTGGGAGGGGTTTCTTTTTCAGCAAGGGAGCAGTGGAGGGCTTCTTTTTTTAGCTAGGAGTGGTGAGGAGCTTCAGTGTGGGGGCTTCTTTTTGACAAGGAGGGGAGCTTCAGTAGGGGGGCTTCTTTTCGGAGAGGAAGGGGGTTCGACGAGGAGCTGAGCTTCAGTGGGGGTGCTTGAGTTTCTTTCGACGAGGGATTTTGTGGGGGTTTTTTGACCGAGAAGGCAAAGAGGGAGGGAGGTTGGTATTTGACTGCCTTCTGACTTCCTTTTGGCGCCCAATTTATGCTTTTTTTTCTTTTTTAATTGAAGATAGTTGAAGCAGCTTTTGGTTTTTTTTGTTTAAAAATTGAATTTAAAAAAATAAATATAAAAAGGTAATTAAAATGAAGGTTTTATTTACAATGGTGATTCATTTTTGGCATATATATGCAAAAAAACACATTTTTTATATCAGTGGCCCCATGAGCTCAAAGAGTTAAGCCCCTCGCCAGCTGACATGTACACGAGTAGGATTTAAAACTAGTGGGACCCAAACAAAACCCAGCCAACAAACAAGCCACCTGGACTGCCAACTCAAGTGTCGTTATGCTTATTTCATGGAAAAGAGGCTAAGCTATTGCTTTTGGATCCATGATTTTTTGTTCTTGTTGGGGGTTAAGTAACAACTTTTTTCAGTAATCAACAACAATCATTCTTGTTCTAAAGGGGGAAAGCTTTAAATATCTTAAAAGTTCAAGAACATTCAACAAACCTTTTGTGACAGAATGATACATTTCTAAAATTTAACCCCACAAAAAAATGATAAAATAAATTATTACACCCTAAATGAGATGTCAATACCTATTGGAAATTCAGTTGAGTAAATTCCAAGGAACCCACATACATGAAAACAATTTAGCAAGAATGAAAATAAAAACCACATACATGAGAGTGAGTTTAGCAGAGGTTGGGCAAGGGAGCAATGTTGGGGGGGGCTTCTTTTTCCGGCAAGGGAGCTTCTGTGGGGGGGGCTTCTTTTTCAGGGAGCTTGTTTTTTGACGAGGTAGTGGTTTTTTCAGCAATTATGGTTCAATTGGAAGGGGCTTTCTTTTTCGGCGAGGGAGTAGCGGGGGGGCTTCTTTTTTTGGTAAGAGCTTCAGTGGGGGGGTTTCTTTTTCGGCAAGCGAGCAGTAGAGGGGCTTCTTTTTAGCGAGGAGCGGCGAGGAGCCTAGGTGGGGGGGTTTCTTTTCGGCGAGGAGGGGAGCTTCAGTGGGGGGGGTTTCTTTTTCAGCAAGGGGGCAGTGGGGGGGCTTCTTTTTTTGGCTAGGAGTGGTAAGGAGCTTCAGTGGGGGAGCTTCTTTTTGACAGGGAGGGGAGCTTCAGTAGGGGGGCTTCTTTTCAGAGAGGAAGGGGGTTCGACGAGAAGCTGAGCGTCAGTGGGGGTGCTTGAGTTTCTTTCGACGAGGGAGTTTGTAGGGATTTTTTGACCGAGAAGGCAAGGAGGGAGGGAGGTAGGTATTTGACTGCCTTCTGACTTCCTTTTGGCGCCCAATTTATGCTTTTTTTTCTTTTTTAATTGAAGATAGTTGAAGCAGCTTTTGGTTTTTTTTTGTTTAAAAATTGAATTTAAAAAAATAAATATAAAAAGGTAATTAGAATGGAGCTTATATTTACGGTGGTAGTTCATTTTTGGCTTATATATGCAAAAAAACCCATTTTTTATATCAGTGGCCCCATGAGCTCAAAGAGTGAAGCCCATCGCCAGCTGACATGTACACGAGTAGGATTTAAAACTAGTGGGACCCAAACAAAACCCAGCCAACAAAGAAGCCACCTGGACTGCCAACTCAAGTGTTGTTACGCATATTTCATGGAAAAGAGGTTGAGCTATTGCTTTTGGAACCATGATTTTTTGTTCTTGTTGGGGGTTAAGTAACAACTTTTTTTAGTAATCAACAACAATCCTTCTTGTTCTAAAGGGGGAAAGCTTTAAATATCTTAAAAGTTCAATAACATTCAACAAACCTTTTGTGACAGAATGATACATTTCTAAAATTTAACCCCACAAAAAAATGATAAAATAAATTATTACACCCTAAATGAGATGTCAATACCTATTGGAAATTCAGTTGAGCAAATTCCAAGGAACCCACATACATGAAAACAATTTAGCAAGAGTGAAAATAAAAACCACATACATGAGAGTGAGTTTAGCAGAGGTTGGGCAAGGGAGCAATGTTGGGGGGGGCCTCTTTTTTGGCGAGGGAGCTTCAGTGTGGGGGGGCTTCTTTTTGGCGAGGGAGCTTCAGTGTGGGGGGGCTTCTTTTTCCGGCAAGGGAGCTTCTGTGGGGGGCGGGGCTTCTTTTTCAGGGAGCTTGTTTTTTGGCGAGGTAGTGGATTTTTCAGCAACTATGGTTCAATTGGGGGGGCTTTCTTTTTCGGCGAGGGAATAGCGGGGGGGCTTCTTTTTTTGGTGGGAGCTTCAGTGGGGGGGTTTCTTTTTCGGCGAGCGAACAGTAGGGGGGCTTCTTTTTTTAGCGAGGAGCGGCGAGGAGCCTGAGTGGGGGGCTTCTTTTCGGCGAGGAGGGGAGCTTCAGTGGGGGGGGTTTCTTTTTTAGCAAGGGAGCAGTGGGGGGGCTTCTTTTTTTGGATAGGAGTGGTGAGGAGCTTCAATGGGGGGGCTTCTTTTCGGAGAGGAAGGGGGTTCGACGAGAAGCTGAGCGTCAGTGGGGGTGCTTGAGTTTCTTTCGACGAGGGAGTTTGTGGGGGTTTTTTGACCGAGAAGGCATGGGAGGGAGGGAGGTAGGTATTTGACTGCCTTCTGACTTCCTTTTGGCGCCCGATCTATGCTTTTTTTTTTTTTTAATTGAAGATAGATGAATGAGCTTTTGGTTTTTTTGTTTAAAAATTGAATTTAAAAAAATAAATATAAAAAGGTAATTAGAATAGAGGTTATATTTACAATGGTAGTTCATTTTTGGCTTATATATGCAAAAAAAACCCATTTTTTATATCAGTGGCCCCATGAGCTCGAAGTGTAAAGCCCCTCGCCAGCTGACATGTACACGAGTAGGATTTAAAACTAGTGGGACCCAAACAAAACCCAGCCAACAAAGAAGCCACCTGGACTGCCAACTCAAGTGTCGTTATGCAGATTTCATGAAAAAGAGGCTGAGCTATTGCTTTTGAAACCATGATTTTTTGTTCTTGTTAGGGGTTAAGTAACAACTTTTTTCAGTAATCAACAACAATCCTTCTTGTTCTAAAGGGGGAAAGCTTTAAATATCTTAAAAGTTCAATAACATTCAACAAACCTTTTGTGACAGAATGATACATTTCTAAAATTTAACCCCACAAAAAAATGATAAAATAAATTATTACACCCTAAATGAGACGTCAATACCTGTTGGAAGTTCAGTTGAGTAAATTCCAAGGAACCCACATACATGAAAACAATTTAGCAAGAGTGAAAATAAAAATCACATACATGAGAGTGAGTTTAGCAAAGGTTGGGCAAGGGAGCAATGTGGGGGGGGGGGGGGTGGGGGCTTCTTTTTTGGCGAGGGAGCTTCAGTGTGGGGGGGCTTCTTTTTCCAACAAGGGAGCTTCTGTGGGGGGGGCTTCTTTTTCAGGGAGCTTCTTTTTTGACGAGGTAGTGGGTTTTTTAGCAACTATGGTTCAATTGGGGGGGGCTTTCTTTTTCGGCGAAGGAGTAGTGGGGGGGCTTCTTTTTTCGGTGGGAGCTTCAGTAGGGGGGTTTCTTTTTCGGCGAGGGAGCAGTAGCGGGGCTTCTTTTTTCGGCGAGGAGCGGCAAGGAGCCTGAGTGGGGGGGCTTCTTTTCGCCGAGGAGGGGAGCTTCAGTGTGGGGGGTTTCTTTTTCAGCAAGCGAGCAGTGGGGGGGCTTCTTTTTTTTGCTAGGAGTGGTGAGGAGCTTCAGTGGGGGGCTTCTTTTTGACAATGAGGGGAGCTTCAGTGGGGGGGCTTCTTTTCGGAAAGGAAGGGGGTTCGACGAGAAGCTGAACGTCAGTAGGGGTGCTTGAGTTTCTTTCGACGAGGGAGTTTGTGGGGGTTTTTTGACCGAGAAGGCAAGGGGGGGAGGGAGGTAGGTATTTGACTGCCTTCTGACTTCCTTTTGGCGCCCGATCTATGCTTTTTTTTTTTTTAATTGAAGATAGTTGAAGGAGCTTTTGGTTTTTTTGTTTAAAAATTGAATTTAAAAAAATAAATATAAAAAGGTAATTAGAATAGAGGTTATATTTACAATGATGGTTCATTTTTGGCTTATATATGCAAAAAAAAACCCATTTTTTATATCAGTGGCCCCATGAGCTCAAAGAGTGAAGCCCCTCGCCAGCTGACATATACACAAGTAGGATTTAAAACTAGTGGGACCCAAACAAAACCCAACCAACAAAGAAGCCACCTGGACTGCCAACTCAAGTGTCGTTATGCAGATTTCATGGAAAAGTGGCTGAGCTATTGCTTTTGGAACCATGATTTTTTGTTCTTGTTGGAGGTTAAGTAACAACTTTTTTTAGTAATCAATAACAATCCTTCTTGTTCTAAAGGGGGAAAGCTTTAAATATCTTAAAAGTTCAATAACATTCAACAAACCTTTTGTGACAGAATGATACATTTCTAAAATTTAACCGCACAAAAAAATGATAAAATAAATTATTACACCCTAAATGAGACGTCAATATCTATTGGAAGTTCAATTGAGTAAATTCCAAGTAACCCACATACATGAAAACAATTTAGCAAGAGTGAAAATAAAAACCACATATATGAGAGTGAGTTTAGCAGAGGTTGGGCAAGGGAGCAATGTGGGGGGGGGGGGGGGGGGCTTATTTTTTGGCAAGGGAGCTTCAGTGTGGAGGGGCTTCTTTTTCCGGCATGGGAGCTTCTGTGGGGGGGGCTTCTTTTTCAGGGAGCTTCTTTTTTGACGAGGTAGTGGGTTTTTCAGCAACTATGGTTCAATTGGGGGGGGGCTTTCTTTTTCGGCGAGGGAGTAGTGGGGGGCTTCTTTTTTCGGTGGGAGCTTCAGTGGGGGGGGTTTCTTTTTCGGCGAGGGAGCAGTAGGGGGGCTTCTTTTTTCGGCGAGGAGCCTGAGTGGGGGGGCTTTTTTTCGGCGAGGATGGGAGCTTCAGTGGGGGGGGTTTCTTTTTCAGCAAGGAAGCAGTGGGGGGGCTTTTTTTTTTTTTTTTGCTAGGAGTGGTGAGGAGCTTCAGTGGGGGGCTTCTTTTTGACAAGGAAGGGAGTTTCAGTGGGGGGCTTCTTTTCGGAGAGGAAGGGGGTTCGACGAGGAGCTGAGCTTCAGTGGGGGTGCTTGAGTTTCTTTCGACGAGGGAGTTTGTAGGGGTTTTTTGACCGAGAAGGCAAGGGAGGGAGGGAGGTAGGTATTTGACTGCCTTCTGACTTACTTTTGACGCCCGATCTATGCTTTTTTTTTTTTTAATTGAAGATAATTGAAGGAGCTTTTGGTTTTTTGTTTAAAAATTGGATTTAAGAAAATAAATATAAAAAGGTAATTAGAATGGAGGTTATATTTACAATGGTAGTTCATTTTTGGCTTATATATGCAAAAAAACCCATTTTTTGTATCTGTGACCCCATGAGCTCAAAGAGTGAAGCCCCTTGTCAGCTGACATGTACACGAGTAGGATTTAAAACTAGTGGGACCCAAACAAAACCCAACCAACAAAGAAGCCACCTGGACTGCCAAGTGTCGTTATACAGATTTCATGGAAAAGAGGCTGAACTATTGCTTTTGGAACCATGATTTTTTTTAACAAATTTTATACATTTCAAACTTCAGAAACTGATTGGAGCCAATGAAGTGCACTCTTTCAATAACCAAAAAAAAAATATATATATATATATATATACACACACACACCAAAAGGAGAGGAAAGTTTTCAACGAAGGAAAAGCCAAACGTGCCCACCCGCCACCCGCCGACCGCCGACCGCCGACCGCCGAAAAGGATCATAAACTCTACCAAACAATTGCATTGAGCAACAGTTTTTTCGAATCTCCGAGGATTAAAAATGGCAACGACTAGTTTAGCAAGACAAATAAGCAGTGTCATGGCTAATGCTACCAGAAACAGAGCATCAGATGGAGGAAGCTGGTACACCCCTCACATGGCTGCCGCCTCTCGTGCCATCGCTGAACGACTGCCTTTGGTGGATCTTGTTCTTGAGATCAGAGATGCACGGGTAAAACCATGCTAATCTTATATGCATAAATATGTGTGTGTGTGTGTGTTTGTGTGTGGGTGTGGGTGTGGGTGTGGGTGTGCGTGTGCGTGTGTGTAGATATATACATATAAACATGCATAGGCGTCAAATAAGTTTTTCTGACTTTGTTGAGTAAAAGCTTACTTATCGGGGGGAAAAAAAAAAAAAAAAACTTTGTTGGGTAGTGGTGGAGAGTTTTTTTTTTTTTTGGGTTTTCGTGCACCACCTGTTTGAGGAAATGCCTCACTTGGCCCGTGGACTTTTTTTGTTCTTTATTTACTTGTTTGTGTTTGGTCCTTGTTATAAATATTGCCTATTTAAATTTTAAAAACTAGGATTGAAATCATGAAAGGTACCCGAATTTTCCGTCCATTAATTTAAGAAATAGACAAATGGCACGTATTTTTTCTATCACGTGGTCTATTTCTCTAGAGAGAACAAAGTTCAAGTAAGTTTAATCCTATAAACAAAGATTGTAGTTGAAAATTTGATGCCCGTTTGGTAATAGTATTTGAGTGAGGTTTTCAAGGACGTGAAACAGAAAACAAGAAAATAGTGTGTAATTGAGCTTGAAAACAATGAAAGCACCATTTTTGTTTAAATTATTTTTGTACAGTTTTTGTAGATTTGTACTTGAACTCTTGGTTTGGAGAAGATGCAAGGTCGCATTTCGTTTTTTGGTTGAGCTAATTGAATTCAAAGGAAATGTTTCTTGCCGATAGAATATGGAAGAATTCATACTACTAACTCAATGAAATAATTTTCTTATTCGCTCTTCCTGTGTTTAGATTCCATTATCTTCAGAGTATGAGCAATTGGGGAGGAACAATCAGTCTTCCTTAAGACGAATAATAGTGTTGAACAAGATGGACCTTGCTGATCGCTCACAAACAAAGGTGGGTGTAAAAAGTATGTTTCTCGGATGCTTGTTTTTCTGGTCATGGTTTCCTAGCATAATGTAATTCAGCTTAATTATTTATTTTCTAAATAACACTGACATTTTATGAACTTTATCATTTGCTTCAAGTCGTATTTATGTATTGTTTACACATTATTTTTCCTTTTTAAGGAGTGGATGAGCTATTTTGAACAAAACAACTGCATTTCTTATGGAGTCAATGCCCATAATAAGGAGAGTATCAAGCAGGTAATGATTATTTGCAAAAGTGAAATTGTTCATTTGTTTATAGCTTTTTTTTCCCCTTTTTTCTTTCAAACAAAAATGTGCCTCAAGTAATAGCAAACAATGTAAACCATATAAATGGAATTCTTTTTTATGTTAAACTTAAATAAAACGAATTACTTTTGTTGACGGTATTGTTGTTGGTGGTATTGTTGTTGACGGCCTCTGGTTTACTTCTTGCAGTTCTTGAACTTCTTACAAGCCCGAGTTAGAGAATTGAGAAAAAACAATCATTCTTATACGACAACAATATTACTGGTTGGGATTCCTAATATTGGTAAATCAGCTCTCGCCAATTCTTTGCATCAAATAGGGAGGATTAGCGCTGCAGGTAAAGATGATGCTTCATTGGAAATGAACTCAAAATTTTCCAATATTCTTTTCAATTTTATTTTGGAGGAAGTTTGTTGGATATGATTACTACTGAGTCTCCTTTATTATTATTATTTATTATTTAAGTTTCTAATTCTATTTTGTATTAGTGGGATTTTGAATACTTTCTGAGCTTTTGTAGCCTTGCTTGCTTCGCAGAGAAGGGAAAGTTAAAGCATGCTACAGTGAGTCCACACCCCGGTGAGACAAAAGACATAAGCAGTTTGAAGGTATGTAACCTACTTTTCCAACAGTGCGTGTTGTTATGGTGCATGGTTGATATTCTTGGCCAATAAAGAGCAGATGCATCAAATCCTAAAGGAATTGTTGTTAACTACGACTATCTCTTCTTAGGCATTAGGACCACAATTGTACAATAATTGCATCTTTACGTGTGTATCTTTTCTGCTTTCTATACATTTAGTTTATAATTCAAAAATGCAAATTGGTTTGAATTTCGCAGATCGGAAGCCATCCCAATATTTACGTATTGGATACTCCAGGTGTTTTGCCTCCTAAGATTTCGGATGTTGAGGTCTTCTCTAAGCTAGCTTTGACAGGTATGAAACTTAAATTTCTAACACTGAGGGCATGCTTAGTAACGTCAATGAGAAAAAGTGAAAGACATTGGAAATGAATGAAATGAAATAAGAATTTCTAGTGTTTATTTACCTATTAGGCAATGAATTTAGAAACTATCTGATTCCTATACTGGTGTTTACGAACTTTAATAATAGAAATCTAAGTACTAAAACATCCTTATGCACGTAATTATTGGTTAAAATCTATGGTCTATAAAAAGAATTTTGTTGTTTAACTTTGTAGTTTATTCTAATCCAAAGGGAAACAAACCAGGGGTAACTTAGGATTGCCATTCTGTTTACTCATTTTCTCAATCTTGTGGACTTCACTAAATTTATATTCCTGATTTTATAAGTAAACATGAGAATAGAAGGGAAAAGAAAGCATGATAAGCCTCCTATTTGCCTGACTTATGTGAGGCATAAGCTGAGGCAGGGGCGATTGCGTAATTCAGACTTGAGAGCAGCCAATTTGGTGTGAGGGGTTGTTATACACGAGCTCTTGGTTTTGGGAGGGAAAATGAACAAGTTAGTTATGGGAAGGGAAGGGAAGGGAATAAAAGATTAAGGAGAGAGTTAGAGAAGGTTAGCTCAGCCGATTTCTTAGTGGTTAGTGACAGCTATAGCTCAGGGAGAGATTGCAAGTCTCTCCAACACACTACTATCAGTTGTAATCGTTGTTTGGTTTTCCTCCATAAAAACTCCCTCAATGAGAATTTTCCTTTCAAATTTTCTTGAGTCCTATCAAAACACTCCTCCTTAACCTTTTTCCATTTCTCATTGATGATGAGTAGACATACCCCTGGGGTATATACAACGATGTAATATCAGAATTACGTTCATGAAATTCCCAAAGCTTTTGGAGTGACATTTTTCCAAATACAGGAGCAATCAACGACTGTTTAGTTGAAGGAGAAAAACTTGCTCAATATTTTCTTACTATTTTAAACTTGAGTGAGGAGTACAAGAAATGGTCGAAGTTCTCCCAAAATGAAATCGTGAAACCATTGGCAGACCATAGATCTGAACACTCAGGTGATGTTAAAATCAAGGGGAAACGAAGGCGGCAATACCCCACAGATCATACACAGGTATCAACACAACACTTTCTCTGATGCAAAAATCTCAAACGTTATGAGTTTTGCCATTTCATTTCCACATTGACAGCTGTTCGTGCGATCTTGGTTTGCCATTCCAATTTATAACTTTATTTATTTATTTAATAATTTTTGCTTTCATGGGTGTGCACTAGTCGGGTTTAAGCTTATAACAAAAATAGGGAGAACAGCAAATAACAGTTACTATAAATGCAAAAGGAATAAAAGTGAGAATTTTAATATTAACTCCAATTAACGAAGATTTATATTTTCTTCTCTGGCTAGCTTCAAAGAATTTATAAGCCCCTGTTGTCTGACTTTTAAAACATAG
The DNA here is from genome assembly GCA_025413485.1 of Ficus microcarpa. NCBI lineage: Eukaryota > Viridiplantae > Streptophyta > Magnoliopsida > Rosales > Moraceae > Ficus > Ficus microcarpa. The sequence goes on along the minus strand of CM046377.1, from coordinate 47,387,464 downwards.
GAAGCGTTGTCATCGTCTCATAGGTACTAATGCGATGGTTGGTCGTTTTCTGTTTCCGAGTTAAGGCATAAGCCTTAATGTGGTTTAAGGCGTAAGCCTCAAAATGAAACCATAAATTTAGTCGAAAAAATATGAAAAATCATATAGTAGATAGAAATCATAACATAACATCAAAATTTTTTTCTTCAAATGTCTATCTTTCAGCCTCTTGTTGAACATTATGGAAACCAACGTGTTCATCTTTATGGCAGCCAAGCGATTTCTTTGGACCGGAAAAAACTTCAGAAAAATTGAGGCTATAGCCTCAATATTGCGCAATTGCGTGCATTTTTGAGTATGCCTCAATTCATAGAGGCGTATGCAATTTAGAGCATGATTGAGGCTTAGGCCTCGTTACTATTTTTTTCCACAATTCATTGAGCCGCGCCTCAAATTGTGCAATTTTAAACAATGGGTGGTGTAATATAATCCAAATTTCACACCAATTAATCTTTGAAGGGAGAGCAACTAATTGGTCTGTCCAAAACTCAACTTTGATGTCTCTTCACCTAACACTCGAAATAGTGTTGAGGCTTTACACACGACTTTCATGTGCCATGTTCAACTGTTCATCGCTTATATGAGTCTTTCTTCTCTCCCATGACTTGAAGCAGTAAAAGATTCATAACTTGGATTATAATGTAGAGCATATTGTGATTAGGTAAAATCATGAAGCCTCTATAGTCTCCGTTGATTGGAAATCATGGATACAATGATCAGATAGAAAGAATGAAAAAGGCTATAGTAGTTGTGCTCCGTTTTCCATTTAGAAGAATTTTTGAACAAGGTGGTTAGGTGGACCGTGCAATTTGTGATTTTGCTCGATTATTCATAGGCATGAAACTTTGAATTGGAAAAAGCAATTTATTGAAAGAAACAAGACATGATCTTTTGCAGGTCAAAATAATCTTTTGAGGTGCATATATTTTAATCTTTGGTTAACAACATGTTTATCATTGCGGGTCTTATCTTTCTGTTTCTTCGGACTAAAAAACACTTTCATGATTTCTGTCCCAGGATTTCATGGTGAATGATGTTCGTAAAGCTCTCTTCAAGACGATTTCATCTTTTTATGGCAACATGAATGACGAAAAGGATTTGACAATGCTTATGGAGGCTGAGACCGCGGCCTTGAAGGAAGCTTTTCAAATTTCTACGGACTTGAATGAGGAGGATGCACGTTGTAAAGTGGCCGCCAAGTTGCTGAACTTATATCGTACCGGGCGGCTTGGACACTACACTATGGATTCTATCCCATGAAATCTTGAAACAATTCTTTATTTGATACTCTCAGTATTCTCTATATTTGCAATTTTTTTTTTAGAACTGTACAGTTTCGCTTTTGTCTAGCAATATCTGTGAAGGTTGTATCACCTTCAGTCATTTTCTTTTCTTTTATTTTCTTCTTTCGCTAAATAGAATCAAAATATTTTTTCTTGGTTGTAATTTTGAGCCTCTATTACACTCAGGGAGGGCGGGGCCAGCTCCCGTAATTTTGGGATCTTAGGACAAAATGGAAAGCCCTAAACGCTAACTAACAATAATATTAGGAAATTAACATTAGAATTAATATGGGTAATGTGATAAGATAGCAACTTCTTAATTATAATGTTACGTTGAGTTATTTTTCGCAGGTGACGCGACGAGAACTCGATGTGCTAGAATAAAGTTCATGCCAAATTGATGAATTTTTTTATGATGACTTGATAATTTTGTGTGATGGCTTATATATATATATATGGTATGTAGTATTTGTGATGATTCTAATGTTTAAAAAAAAAAGGGAAAGTATATTATCTGAAAAAGACATATTTTATATGATGATAATTTTCAACTCAATTATGAATCTTTAAATGTCAAAAATTATTCTATAATTTAGATAAACTTATAGAGCTTTTCATAAGCATTCCAATGCCTACTCATTTGTGCAAATCCGATATCAGAGTAAGAAGTTATGACCAGTATACTATCTGAATACCTGCTAGTAACCGACCAGTTTACTATGTGCGATTTTAGGTGCGAAAATTTTAAAAGTTAACCTAGTTGTTTCCTTTTCCTTCCACACGTTTTTACACCTTAATGACGGCCATTCCACAGATATTAAGTGACAATTAAACCAAAGAATTCAATCCCAATTAATTCCAAAATTTATTTGGGATTAAATTACTCACTAATTTGTTTATAATTTTCAAAGTTTCTCTTTTTTTACATGCTCTCTCTCTCTCAATTCCCTAGTCTCCCTTTCCCTTTCTTTCCCATTCTCTTTGTCTGCTCTCTGCCCCTCTCTCACGCACAAACAGAGAGAGAGAGAGAGAGAAAAAAAAGAATCCACCAAACCTCCAAATTATTCCAAACCGAAAATCAAAGGATTTCAAGGTATGTTTCGATATTGTTTGATGATGAGGATGATTTTGTTATTTGTTTTAGTTTGGGATTCTTTGAGGGATTGGATGATTTTCTTGATGAGTGTCTTCATGTGAGTTTGAAGAGAGGATGAAAAGTATTTATCGAATGATGATCGAAAAAATGGCGATATGGTTGATTTTGTGAACAAGACGAAATTAGGGTTTTTAATTTCTTGATTTATGATTTCATTGGTATGGTGATTGAATAATTTTATGTATTATAAACATGTCTTAGGGCTATTTCGTGTGTGTGTGTGAATCATATACATTGTGATGATAATTTTTTTTTAATATTTTTTTAATGATTTTCGGATTTGACCACTGCTATTGGAATTTTCATATTTTATGATAAGTTTTCGAAACTACTTTTAAGGATGCAAACAGCCTCCATTTTTAACAAATTTAGTATCGTTGGAAAGCTCTGGATATCTATTTTCATTTTAAATTAGTTTCAGATCATTTGAAGATATATGTGAATTTTTATGATTTTTCAAAGAGGCAGAGGTCCGGCTGCCAGATTCTATACAATTTTAGCAGTTTATTTTCAAAACTGTTTTGAGGATCCAAACGGTCTCCGTTTTTAATAAATTTGATATTGTTAGAAAAATTAGGATGTCTATTTTTTTTTTTTTTTTGAATCAGTTTTAGATCATTTGGAGATATATGTGAATTTTTGTGATTTTTCAAATAGGCTGAGGTCCGGCTGCCAGTTTCGGTAAAACTTTAGAAATCAAATTCAAAACTATTTTTGGGGGTTCAAACGGTCTTCATTTTTTACAAATTAGGTATCATTAGAAAGATATGGATGCCTGCTTTCGTTTAAAATTAGTTTTAGATCATTTGGAGGCCTGTATGAATTTTTATGAATTTTTCAAGGGACAAAGGTCTGACTGGCAGATTCTATCAAGATTTAAAATTTCATGAAATTGTTCAATTTTTGTGTTGTGATGTTATTGAATGATGAAATAGGTCTTTTAAGCACTGCTATGATATGATAGATGTGTTTGATGAATTATTATGAGCTTTTGTTGATTTTATTATATTTATTACTCATGGCATAAACAGTTCTAAAAGCGAGCACCCGTGACTTCAATTGCGCGTCACCATCAGAAAATTTGAAAAAGTTAAGTAAGGCGTTTATGTAAGTACACTCTTACCTGCAATATGAATAAAAATTTGAGAAGTATATGTTTTGATGTTGATGACGATGTTCTGATGTTCTTAAATAATACTTCTCCTATGATGACGTTTTGATGAAAAGTATATATATATGGTATGTAGATGTATTTTATGTTTTAAAATGGCGTTGTACACCCTTGATGATGATGAGAATGATGTTGTCCGGTGAGCGGACTTTTGTCATCGTTGGTTTGGGATTTGCTACCCCAACCCTTCCGTGACTAGTGCGCTATGATGGTACAACGCTGGGCCCAATATATGACGGTTTTAAAAGTTAAAAAGTTTTTAAATGATGTTTTTATTTATGATGATAAAAGAAAATTGTTTATTTACATTTATAAGATTTAAGTATCTTACTAAGCCCTTGCTTATATAAGTTAATTCATGTTGCAGATAAAAAAGAAGGATAAAATATAGGGGTGGAGGAGCTTGGAGCGAATAGCGGGATAATATGTGATAGGAAAACGTGAGAAACGATCACGAGATTGACATTTTTTTTTATTTCAAGTAAAGTTTTGCGACTTTAAGTTATTATTATTGGATCGGACATTTTAGATGTTTGCTTCAATAAATATATTCAATGGACTCTTTTAGTTGACATTAAAGATAAAACTAAAACATGTAGACAACTTTTGGGAAACGTATATAGAAATAATAAGTATTTGCAAAGACAACATAAATTGTCTTTCTTGCCACCTGCAAAAAGTAAAGGGTAAATTACTTATTTAGTTTCTAAATTTTTAATCTTGTGTAATTTTGGTTCTTGAACTTTTTTTTTATATCTGGAACGTTCCTAAATTTTTTAAAATATTGCTATAATAGTTTTCTAACAATTTTTAGACGGAATTTGTTAATAATTTTATCAAAAAATGATGCAAACTACGGATTCAATTAAAAAATTAATGAGAATAACTATTGTAGTAATATTTTAATAGTTTGTGATTATTCCAATTATTAAAAAAAAAAAAAGAACAAAGAATACCTCAAAACTATTAACATATTGTTACAGTAGTCATTTTTATTAATTTTTCAATTGAATTCTTTAGTAATTTGGTTAAAAAGTAATACTAACTAACAGATTCGGTCTAAAAATTAACGTAAATGATTATTATAGTAATATTTTAATAATTTAAGAGCATTCCAGCTATTTAAAAAAAAAGTTCATAGATCAAAATTGTACAAAATTAAAAGTTTATGGATCAATTTATCAATTTACCTAAAAGTAGAGGGTGTCTGGTTGGTTAGTTTGAGTTGAAATATTTTAGTTGTAGTAGTAAATTTTTTTGAATTTTTAGAAAAGACAAAAAACTTTTTGGGAAAAGGATAAAAACTTTTTGAGAAAAAGATAAAAAAAAAAAGTTTAAGTTGAGTTGGATTGAACCAAACAAACAAAGCATAAAATTTGTAGAAGTAGTGCTTAGTCATTTTGTCTTGGTTAAAAAAAAAGAAAAAAGAAGAAGAAGCTTGAAGTCTTCAAACAATCTTAATTAAAATAGATTAAAAATGCTCATTCCTGAAATCGAATCATGAATAAACTTTTTAAGCACTAAAAGAATTTAGTTGATAAGGTGATTTTAACACAACAACACGTACGGAGTATGTTCTCAAACTAGTTTTATTTAAAGATTCAATTAAATCTAAACAACTTAAATAAAATAAAATAAACGGTGCTTACTGCTTCTGAAAACTGTAGCACTTAAAATATTTCATAAGTAATACAAATAAGTAGTTTCTGGCCCCAAAAAAAAAATTGATTTGCTATCTAAAGTTCAAATGGAATTAAATCCTGAAATGAATATTAGAAAAAGAAAAAAAAAGTAATCATAGGATTGATATCTCATCATTTTCGAATGTTAGAATACATTTTAATACAGAACATAATTTGTCACTTACAAAAGGGAAAAAAAAATTTTTTAACATCAAACTTTTCTTAAAATTAGATTATTATATTTCAACTTACTATTGTCCACTCTACTTCTTAATTCTCCAAAATCTTTATATATATATATATATATATATTTTTTTTTTTTTTTGGTTTAATTGATATTGATGATACATACAAAGATAAAATTAATTTGGGACCTTAGATAATTGGCTAAGTGCCCTAGAGGCTTGTCCGGCTGTAATTACACAATCAACTCATTTTAAACTTTTTTTTTTCCTAAAAAGTTTTTATCTTTTTCTCAAAAAGTTTTTTGTCTTTTCTGAAAATTCAAAAAAATTTACTATTACAACTAAAATACTTCAACTCAAACTAACCAACCAAACACCCTCTAAATGCATAGCTAACCATTATTTTGTAATTTGCTCGTTGGGACTATCTCATCGGGTGAGAGTAGGTTTTAATTAGTTCTTAAAGTTTAAATAATACGTGTCTATGGTACTATACCAGTCTAAAATAAAAATAAACAAACAAATAAATAAATAAACCAAAGCTACTATTTATATATACACAAACATATTCAGGATAGAAAGTAATTTAATCTAGATTAAAGTTTTTAATCTAGGAAGGCAGAAAAACGAAAATTGCCATGTTTAACTTTTTATATATACACAAACATATTCAGGATAGAAAGTCATTTAAGCCAAACATCAATGCAGCGAAATTAAACAATGCAGCTACCAAATAATGCAGTTAAATTAAGGTTTCATTTGCCTCATTATCTCATTTCAACTTAAACTGTACTTTTTTTTGTCTTTTTTTCAAAAAGTTTTTGTCTTTTTCTTAAAAAGTTTTTATCTTTTTCTTAAAAAGTTTTTTGTTTTTTCTGAAAATTTAAAAAAATTTACTATTACAATTAAAATATTTCAACTCAAACTAACCGATCAAACGGGCTCTAAGACGGAAAAGAAAAGTAAGTTTTGCAATGGTGTGTTATACAAAATCTTTGTTGTAGAATTGTGAAATTATCGTTATTTTAAATTATTTTTATGAAATTTGAAATTATTTTTTCGTTCCTTTTTTTCTCAGTGGGTAATTTGGTAATTTTAACAGAACAAGTGGAGTTTTCTTTCCTACCACGCCGTTTTCGAGTTGGTACACACCTAACCCCACACCAATCACGAGAAGAAAAAAAAAAAAGATAAATAAACAAAATAAAATCAGATATTGTCTCCAATCAACGGCCCTCACCAAACCCGCCCACAGGAGAAACCGAGGGAAACCAGACATCACTACCAACCCATTTTCCCATCAAACCCATTTCTCGATTCAGCTCGTCTTCCTAGTTTTTCAGAACAGAAACCCAAAACAAAACAAAACAAAACAAAAAAAAAAAAAAAAGTCATGGAGTTCTTAGAATCAATAGATCAGCAGATTCTTATCGGTGGGGCAGTGGCGATTGTTGCTGTTGGGGTTGGTGCTGCCTTTCTCTTGTCATCAAGGAAGCCTAGAGGTAGTTGGTTTCCTTCTCACTTTTTTCCTTTTTTTTTTTTAATTTTTTTTTATTGCTCTTGGGTTTTTGCATGTTTTCGAAAATTTAGGTTTTGGGTCTTTAAGATCTTGGTTTTTTGTTTTTCACGATTTTTGTTTCTGCCAACAATTCATGTGAGGAGCTGTCTTGTTATAGTCTGTTAAAGAATCATGCATTAGGTAGAAATGGATTAAAAGATTTAATTTTGGGTCTTCTGTCTTATGTTTGATTTTTGGCAGATGTAACTTTCTTTTCTTTTCTTTTCTTTTCTTTTTTTTTTTATATATAATTACAAATTGTGTTATTTTCTTCGATTTTGCATGCAAGCGTAACATAACATTGTTTAGAGCTGTTAGTGTAAATTACATGTATCAATAGAAATATTACGCATTAATGATCGTAGTATTACACTCAATTAGCCGTTTAGCCTTATTATAAGTGCCGCTTTATAGGGTGCTGGAAATAAGATCTATATCAATATAATATAATATGTACGTATACACACACACACACAAACACACGTGTGACTGTATAAGATCAATCTCTCCTAGATTAACTAGCTCAGTGCCGGTGTTTCGTGGCTTCATATGAAGCCCTGTTTGTTGTGTGTCTCCAATTGTTAAAGAGATTGATGATTTCTTAGTAAAACATCTCTGTTGAACTGAGCTGAAGTTGCAACTTGGAACAGCTAGTACGAAAGTGTTGGTTTCTATCTCTTTGTCAAATATCATCTATTTTGGATAGATATCTCGGGAATTATTTCACTTGTTGCATTCTTCTTCTTTTATTTCTCTTTCTTCTTATTGCCTGTCATATTGGCGCAGCTTCTTCAAATTTTACTTTTGTTTTGCTCTGTTTGATTGATATAAATAAATTTGTAACACACATCATATCCCGTTGTTTGAGTAGGGTCCTTGGACCCCGAAAACTTCAAGGAGTTTAAACTCGTCAAGCGCACTCAACTTAGCCACAATGTGGCGAAGTTCACATTTGAACTTCCTACACCAACTTCAATTTTGGGACTTCCAATTGGGCAACACATAAGCTGCAGGTTCGATTTATTGTTTTTCGCACCTTGTTTCTTTTTTCGTGGTCTTTTTAGTCTATTACTTTGTTTTTAGGGGCAAAATTCCCTATTCGAAAGCAAAACAAAAATGAGAATAAGAACGGAAATATATTATACAGCGCACGCACAGGATTCGTAGTTGTTCGCTTTCAAGGTCAATCCGCAAACTAACACTGCTTCAGGGCTTGAATTAGGCTCCACTTAACTTGACAAAAAATGTTCATTATAAACCAAAAGATGATAGCTGTTTTAATTTACTCTTCTTTTATGCACTGTTTGAACCATTGCTTAAAGCTACTATCTTGAATAGGGGCAAGGATGGTCAAGGTGAAGAAGTTATGAAACCGTACACTCCTACGACTTTGGATTCAGATGTTGGATACTTTGAACTAGTAATAAAGGTATTGAACTCTTTTGTTGGTATAGGCAAATGCATGGATTCATCTAAAATTCAATTTCATCACGCGGTATGTGTGGTTATATGGGGTTGAAATAATTTTCTGACTCTAATTATATGTAGATGTATCCTCAAGGAAGGATGTCACATCATTTTCGTGAGATGCGGGTTGGTGACCATCTCGCTGTAAAGGGACCCAAGGTAAAGATTAATTTTTAGACGGAGAATTGAATCATAGAAGGTAAAAAATACAATTATGCGAAGATGCACCTACAATTTAAGTAGAGGATGCTATCCATAGATTTTAATTTAGTTAAGAGATTCAAAAACCGATGACAAGATGTTGTCCTATAATTGAAGTGTCACATCTATGAAACTGTGTATATGTACATCGTTTCTAGAAACTATTTTGATATATGATCTGCCCGTTTAAAGTGAACTACTGACAGCAAAAGTGATGCAGCGTATCTACAATTATCCTTTACTGATACCTAGGAAAGAATTTCTGATAGCATTTCAAGCACAGTAATCTTGAATATTTAGCATGAAATCATGTCCTTAATCTTTGGTTTGGTGTTACTGCTACTAGGGCCGTTTCAAGTATACACCTGGTCAAGTTCGAGCATTTGGGATGCTCGCTGGAGGCTCTGGCATTACTCCAATGTTTCAAGTATGTACTTAGGAATTTATTTATATTGTGTGTGCATGAGCTTGTTTATGTCTGTTTTAAGATGTTAGCTTAATTTATTGACAGCATTTTCATCGTTTCTTTTCCCACTTTAGGTTGCAAGAGCAATTTTAGAAAATCCAAAGGACAAAACAAAGGTGCATCTGATTTACGCCAATGTTACATATGAGGATATTCTTTTGAAGGTAACTTCCCCTGCTCTTTGTTCCTCAATTTAGAAAGTGAAATATTGTTTAATTTAGCTAAACAAAATAAGAATTAAGACAAATGTTTGGAGTATTTCCTATATGAATTTTTTTACTTAATGCAATTGCATGAATTGTCAAACTAGTCCAATTTAAAAAACTAAAAGTACAAAATTTTGCAGGAAGAGTTGGATGGTCTAGCAACTAACTACCCCGATCAGTTTAAAGTCTACTATGTCTTGAATCAGGTTCATCACCTTTCTTTTTCTGGCATTTACTTATTTATTTTACCTCAAATTCTTTATCTTGCTTTTCACTTCATTGTTACACACACAGACAGAGGTGCTTTTTTTTTTTCTTTTCTTTCTTTCTTTCTTTCTTTCTTTTTTTTTTTTTTTTCCCTCTTCAAGCTGGAAAGTTTCTTATTATTCCTTGAAGGGTTAAAGTGTCATCAAATTTATATTCCTCAAGTCCCTCACAAAGTGAAAAGGGATCATTTTGGATTAAAAATATCCTGACATTCAAGAACGGTAATTGTGAGAATTTGATCACTAATATCAACCACCATAAAAACTGTTGAATGACAATTAAAAGTGGTGCAGCAGTCAATGTGTTTGCCATGACAATTTCAACTAATAAATCACGCAATACAATTTGGATGTATTCTACCAGTTAGTGTCGTAATAATTCCCAAATATTATCTCATTAATAATGTTCTTGTCGGGGGAAAAAACATTAAAATCTATTCCTATATAAGCCTCACAAGTTTTTCTATATATATATATACATATATATATGTTTACAAATTTATGTTTTTTCACTGTGCCATCTCTAAATGTTTCTTTCTTATATGCCGTGTTATTGACTATAGTAAAATTAGGTCCAACACTCGCATACTTGCAAATATTCTTCACGTAGTGTAGGGAAATACCAAATGAATTTGTTTGTCGTCTATTGTGTTGGCAATGTTATCTTTGATACATAGATAGATGGATAGATAGATAGATAAAGAGAATATAGCTTAACGTTGAAAGGAACGGATTATCAAAATGTAGCTTACTGTTGAAGGAAAAGGTTTATCAACATTTGTCCGGTCTACAAAATATACCTCGTCTTCTTTCAGGGGGGTTACAAGCAAATTTCTTCATTGCTACTTCTCACATGCCAATCACTGTCTGACAATTCTCTGTGTCTGTGATTCAATGTCTAAGGCATTGTTTTTCTTTATCTTCGCCCTTGTTCATGGTCATTTATTCATTTATTTATGTTTTTAAAATTCTGTGTCCTCAAACTCAGCCTCCGGATGTATGGGATGGTGGTGTTGGATTTGTATCAAAGGAAATGATTCAAGCCAATTGCCCTGCACCGGCACCCGGCATCCAGGTATTTTCTTTACATTTTTCACTTGTACCTTGGAACTCTTGTGAAAATGTTTTTATCTTAAATCCTGTCCACCAGTTTGGTCGATTACTGATTTTGATCTCTTGTTTCTGTAGATTTTGAGGTGTGGTCCGCCGCCAATGAACAAGGCTATGGGCGGTCACCTCAACGACCTTGGATATGCTCCTGAGATGCAGTTTCAGTTCTGATCCTTTCAAAATATACTCTCTCAACCACTAGGATCAAGTTTCTCTTTTCACATGTCAAGCGAAGAACAATTTTTCGTCATTGTTAGTTTCATCTCTAGATAGAGCCCATTTGGTATTGGGATTCTTAAACATGGAAAGACATTGTTGTATGAAACGCTTTGTTGGACATGACCACATCACTTTGAAATTTTCAACTTTTTATTTTTCCTCTCATCTTCTGTTGAGAGGCGGTAAAAGAATGCTTCTTTTATCATTTTAGGTGCCTTTGAGGGTGACTTTGCGTTTTCTAAAAGCAAATTTGGCTAAGAAAGCACAAAACCTTAAAAAGCAAGTTACGTTGCTACCAAGCGTGAGGTATTTATACTTCGGAAAAAAAAAAAAAAAAAAAAGTATTTATGTGATTATACTGTATGGCGACAGTAACACTTTGTTTCTAAAATAAGAAGGATGAGAAATAAAGAGGAAGATTTTCGCTCATGTTGTTTTGCAGTCTTATGAAAATTACATAATCAAGAGATGAGTTCAAGAAGCTCTCTCAAAAACTCCCCTTTTTTTTTTTTTTGAATAGCAACAGGAGCATGGTTGAGGAAAAAAAAAATGCATAAAAAAAAATTAACGAGTTTTCTTTGAAATTTTTCTAATGTTTTTTTGTTTTTTAATTTTTTATTTTTGTATAAATCGAAAATAGAATTACACGAGTTTGGAAGTTGTTATATAAAGCGGGTGGAAGCACTATTTTAAATTTAATAAATAATTTTTATGATAAATAGAACAAAGCTAATATGAAACAACAACCATAGCTTATAGTTAGTTTTTTACCCCCTTACATATATATATATATATATATATTTTTTTTTTCTTTGATAAATATTAATAGCCATTAGGTCGTTTGGATCATTGAGACTTTTTTTCGAGTAATTTAAAAATTTTTCTATTGAGAAAATTACTTAAATAATCACATTTTTTTTTAATTTATTGAGAAACATAACACAAATTCCTCATTTTTAACTAAAATAACATAAATTTCAGTTTGGTTTAATTTTTTGTCATATTGATCTAATGTTAATTTTTTGTGTATGTTGATGCAATAATCTTCACATTTGTGTCATTAGGTGCTTTCTCCTAAATTTTTTCTTATAAAAATTTAAGTAAACCATTGGTTAACTATGCCACTAGTAGTAAGCAGTAGACTATTGGTTAGGATCATTTACATAGAAGGTCAAATTAGGACCCTTATTTTAAAAAATATCTAAAAATAAACTTATTTTTAAAAATAAGTAAAATAGGAAATTGCTTTTTTTATTGGGACAAAAATACCCATATTAGAATCCCCCAATAAAATAGGGTAATTAATTTTTAAAATTTAAAACCCAAAAAAAAAAAATCAAAAAACGAAAAACTAACTCCTATATTAACGTTTATTCCAAAAAAAAAAAAAAAACCCTATATTAACGTTTCCTTGAATCTTCCACGCTAACAAAAAAAAAAAAAAAAAATTTGATAGTTTCATATTCTCTTACAAACATCACTCTCCTTCAAAAAAAAAAAAAACAAAAAACAAAAAACAAAAAACAAAAACAAAACAAAACTGATCGGCTGCTGTTCTTTCAATCTCCCTCTGATTCTCGAAACTAATTGCGATGTAGAAACCTACGAAGAGAATGCTAGAAAAACATCAAAAAGACACCGGAAAAGTGGCGGCTTCTCCTTTACCAAGACAGTCACCTCGGTTGTTGTCGACTGCAAAGGAAACCGTGGAGGTTGGATACGTTGATCAATACGTATTGAGTTTGAATTTGGTTAGAAAATAATGATTTGGGATGATTTGTTATGTTTGAACTCCTCTATATATACATATATATATATATATATATATATATATATTATAACTCGTTAGGTTTGCTTATTTGTTTTCTTCTTGCCAAAATGGGTCAGTATTGTAATGACAATTTCATTATTTTGATTTTATTCCCTTGTGCTAGTTGTTTTCTTTTTACTTAAATTCGTCATTGTCATAGTGACCAAATCATTATTGGTTTTTAAAACTCTCTATTTTTGGATTTGCTTTTATGAGTTGTTTATAGGTTTTACTTTACTAAAATTCGGCATCGTTACAATGACTGTATCTTTATTGCTTTTTGAAATTGTTTTGTTTTTGAGTTTGCTTATGGTTTTTTTTATATCGAAGTTGGTCAATGTTGTAATTATATTTTTAAATAATATGGTTTTGGCGCTTTTTTTTTTCCCTCAATAAATGGTGGATTTCAGTAACTAAAATTGGTCATTTTTATAATTAGAGTATCATTATTGTAATTTTAAGGTCGGACAATTATTATAATCTATTTATAATTAATTTCAGTGGCTATAGTTATTTTATTGACCTTGTCATTGTGTTTATTGAAATAAATATAGAATAATGGCCAACATACAACTGAGTCATTACCACATAAAGCAATAACGACCTCAAACATGAATAAGAATGTGATAAACAAACTAATGAAGAAGGGCAAACGGTCATCAAAAGATGATAATGAAATGGTTAACGTGATAATTATTTCTCACCAAGAAAAAATTCAATATGGTCAATACTGCAAATGTGCAAGAAAACCTTGGGCATAAATCAAAAACTGAGATTCCAGTATGTCTTATGACTTGTGTATGATTTTGATTTCATAATAATATTGTCTGTATTAAAATGACTTCAATTTATTCAGAGTCAGTCTTTCGATCCATGGGTCAGGAAAACAAAGTATTTGGTGCCAATAATACAACTGAACCTAAAACGAAGAAACTAGTAAAACATTATTTTCTCAAGTATTTGAAAGGAGAGAGTTAAATGATTATATAATAACCACATTCATCTTCTGTCACAGGCAGAGAAAAAGGACAACGACAAGCAAATCACAAAGCAAGAAATTAATGGTAATGCTGCACAAGGAAAACTGCCTCCGAGTGATTAGCAAGAGGGAGTAAAAAAAAAAAAAAAAAAAGGAAAAATCTGGCAGGGTGACATTTTTTTTGTCATTTAATTCAATAGATGACTCAATTTTTTTTTTTTTAAATTTAGGAAAATAGCAATTTGTCACTAATAGTTAATACTATGAAATTTAGTGATTTATGTCATGGTCAATCAGTAATTGACTGTATCATTGATTAATTATCATGTGGTTAATCATCGATTGATCATTTAATATAATTGATTAATCATTTTAGAAAAAATAATCTTTTAATTAATTTTAAGAACTTTGATCATTTATAAAAAACTTAAAAAAAAAAGCTATTTAACTATAAATCCCCAAAAAAATAACTTCCTTTCTTAAAAATAGCATATCTATGGAGTTGATTATGTCCCAAGATGGCTTGGTCCGTATGTTAAAGCCGATCTTGCTACTTAATTTGATTAATGATTTTCTTTCAAAAAAAAAAATAGCATATCTATTTAATGAAAAGTCAAACAAGATTAAATAAAATCCAATGAGATATTTAAAAAAACAAATGAGAAAAATATGGAAGGATAAACTTGGAAAAATAAAAATTTAAAATTCAGAATTTGTTCAAATTTACAAACAAGTTTAAACGTGTTTATATTTTTTAGAAGAGATGGCTAAAAATGGATCCTTTGTATAAAAACTTCCATTGGGTTAACCAAAATGGGCCAACTCTAGCGGCCCGGCCCAGTCTCCAGTCACCCGAGGACGGGGAGAGGCTCTGGCGAAGCTGCCTCTACCGGAAGCCGTTCCCTTATTTCGCCAAAAAATTCACTCTTTGGTTTTGCCTTTGGCTCTGCAAAACTCGTCTGAAAATGGGTGTTTCCAAGGATCAGTTGCTTTCCCGTTTACAGGTTTTCTTTTCCATTTTCAAATTCCCAGTTTCTTTTTGCTTACTGGGTTTTGTCTTTTTTTTCGATCTGATAAAAAATGGGTTTAACGCTGCTTTTAATCTCCTTCATTAATTTGCCAAGACATAAAAATGGTCAAAATCATTCCAATTATATGCTTTTTCGAAGAACCAAATCTGGGTTTTTGCCGTATTACATGATTTTGTTCTTATGTGATGCCAGCTTAGATTTTTGGTTGAACACCAAATGGAACTGCTATGGGTTATATTTTGATAATTTCAATGTATGACCATTTTTTTTTTATTTTTATTTTTAGGAGCTTCAAATTGACTATTCAAAGTACGAGCATCCGGTAGTTTTGACTGTTGAAGCTCAGGTAAGTGAAGCTTTGAAGATATTCATAAAATGTCTGTTCTAGTGTTAGATGATGGTTTAAAAAAAAAAAAAAAAAAAAAAAAAAAAAAGATATGAACTGGTTAAGAAATGTCAATTGTTGGGTCCCAACTGATAAAAGTGGCTCAAATTTCAGCTGTCCAAATCGATCTTTCTATAATACAATGCTGGATAAATTGTTATTATGTTATGCTACAACCGAAAAAAAGGCCGGTCATGGTTCATATCGTAGTTCTGGCCTCCTGTAACTGCACTAAATTAAGTAATTCTCTGTTTTGTATTCTGATGGAAGAATCTGTCTTTTTAATCAGGCAAAGTATGTTGGGAATTTAGGGGGTGGACTAAGTAAGAATTTGTTTTTGAAGGTACGGCACCTTAAATCTTGAAAAACATCTTTTCGATCGGTGAGCAGCGGAATTTGATGTTTTACTTTTTTTCTTCTGTTTTCTAATGTCAATTGGTCTACGCCAATTGTTGCTTATATGTAGGATAAGAAGAGTAGGTTCTACATTGTTTCTGCTTTGGCTGATACTAAAGTGGATCTAAAAGGTATGCGGTTTTTGGAATATTATAAATGTCGAAAACAACTTCTTATAGATGGTTTTCGGATATTTGTATCGGGTACTAATTTTTACCAGTGTTATATGTGGCGATAAAAATGATTGAGCAGTGCTATCTGTAAGGCTTGGTTTGGGAAAAGGAGGTCTCAGGATGGCTCCTGAAGAAGCGCTAGGAGAATTACTTCAGGTATGTGTTTCCTGAGAATCCGCTTCTATTTGAAGCTATCATTTTGGATGAGCTTTCAAAGTTGATCTTGTTGAATGAGTACGCATAACATGGTACTGGTATTAACTATTAAGTACTTGTCTCAATTGAGACAGATGTCTCTGTAGAAAATAAAAAAAAAAAATAAAAAAATAAACCAGTAAGAATAAGCTTTATATGTGCAAATAATGATGAATTAATGATAAATCTAAACATAAATCATACTCAAATTGTTGGTTGGTGTTTTGTTTGCAAGGTTCCACTGGGTTGTGTTACACCGTTCGCATTGGTGAATGAATCAGCACGGTATTAGTCTTTATTTCTCGCATCACACCATTAATTTCACTCATAACTATATTACATTCGCAGATATTGTTGTATTTTTTTTTTTTAATTATTTTTTCTAGTTTCAACTTAGAATTAAATGTTTTCCCTTTTAGTTACTCAACTTCTCTTAGTTTTCTTCTTACCTTGTCATTGACTGCTTGACATTAGTGTATAAAATGGCATTATGCTACTATTTGAATAAGTCTTAATTTTGTGAAAATCAATTTTTTTAGAACATGATGTGGCTGAATTTTGTTCTACTGGATCATAATATGAGCCCACCATAAATAGCTGCAATAATAATACACACAACCTTGTTATCATTATGTGGCGATGCATCTCCACTTTGGATAGATAGCACTGCTCTAAAAATCAATTCAACAGTGGTTGTTTATCGGTCGTCCCTTTGGGGGTTCTCATTAGTTACCCATTTATCTTCCTTTACTGTGAAGGCATGTCTCACTATTGTTGGATCAAGGCTTTAAAAGTCAGGAGCGCTGTTTTTTCCACCCGTTATCAAATGACGTGACTATCTGTAAGTGAGGGAATACTTTGAGTGTTTTTCTTCTGTACGCTTTTTACTTAAACTTACTCAGCCTTCTGCTGACCTTTTTGGTGCTTTTAAACTGTTAGCTGCTGCAATATACCAAACCTTATTGATGTTAAATAGTGTTTTCATATTCTTAATTTCAAAACTTCTTTTCACCTTTCTTACAAGTAATCCCTGATCCAATATATGTATTGCTGTTTCCAGCTCTTAATGCCTCCGATCTTGACAACTTTCTCAAATCAATTGGGAGAGACCCTGCATATGTGGACTTGGAGGTGATTAAGAAGTTTCTTCAGTAAATTTAACCCTCATTGGAATATTTCTGGAAATATGTTTCTGTTTCTTGCAGGCTAACCCGTCTGTGGGGAAGGACCAACCTCCTGATCTTGCTTCCTTCGTCCCCTCTGGTTCCGCAGCTGTTCCAGATCCTACTGAAAATCCAACTTCCTCAAACGGCCCATCGGAGAATTACACCGCCTCTACAGATATTAAGTCCACAAAAGTTACTGGTAAATTTCTGGTCTCATGCAATATATGCAATATACTACTCATTATATTATATTGAATTGCCTCAGTATTGTTTTGTTTAGTTCTTTTAGGCTTTGGTTAGTTAGCTTAAATGAGTGTTTGTTAGGAAGTTGTTAGTTGGTCTTTGCTGTTACTAGGTTTTAGCTCAGTTTGGATAGAATTAGAGTGGATGTATATTGTATAGTTTGGAGACGAGAGTGGCAGTCTGTCGAATACTGTTGTGTTACTGCATTGAGCATTTTAATTCTTGTTCCTTTTGATTCCTAATTTTCATTCAGTAAACATCAATTTCTTTTCAGAGTATATGTAAACTCAAGCCACGGTACCAGAAAAAAAGGGGTAAACAAACCCTTTTTATTTTTATTTTTTGTACTCAGTAATCTGGCAATGCTTGCGCTTTCTTTTTTTTTTTTTGTTGGATTTTAGGCGTTTCCAGACTAATCAAACTTATGTTTCATATTGTGCGTCTGAAGTCTGATCTCTATAGCTTTGCAAACTTAGGACTTTTTTTTAGCATTTACTCTTGCTCTCTTTTGATAAGAACTCGATTAATTATTGAATTATTTTTGGTTTTAAACTGCAGTGAATGCATCAAAACCTTCATCTACTCCGCAAAAAGCCAAGGATAAACCAGTCAAAGGTGTTGTGAATCCTTCCAGCTCAACAACAAACGTTGAGAGATTTGTTGAAGAGATATTGGACAAAACATCTGCGCTATTGCTTTCGCAGGTAGCTGATACTTTGTTTTTATTTACTCCCAAGTCCAACTTTGGTGCTGTTTCTATGTTTGGGTCATGCTATTGTTTTTTTGTACAGATTACGGATGAGACCATTAAGCAACACGGAGCACAGCTGGGAACAATATTGTCAAATAGCATAAAAGGCCGTCTTAGCTCAGAGTTGAACAGCACCACTGTGAGTATTTCAGTTTGTTAAATACTATTATAAGACGTTCAATTCTGAAACATTGCTCACGTGAAATTATCTTCTAAACTGATTACAAATTCATCGTCTTCCCAGATGACATTCAAGAATGCGGCGTACACGGAAGGATTTCATGCTGGCATTCACCATCATTCCAAAACCACCTATTGATGATTGGTTTGGCTCTCTGATCTGCTCCCACATAAAAGAGAAATAGGGAGTTGAAAGGATTAAGAAAAAAAATTTCTTCGTTCTAGCTCAACTCATTTAATTCTATAAGATTTGTCGTTTCGAATATTGATCCTGTTTTAATTTATGCTTAGGATTATGGTGGTGTTTGCTTTTTGTCATTGTGCACAAGGGAGAAAATTTGGAATTTGCCGATTTTGATAATTTTACTTGTTGCCTTCTCTTACATATACCATATACACCAGTGAAAGTTGCATTGCATATAACTTTCTTTGGTGAATTGCAACTAAAACACATACACTGTCACATATAGAAGTGAAAAATATAAAATGACAGTTATATACCTAACAAGAATTCTAAAAAGGCGTTACACCATGCACTTTGGTTATCTTAGATTATGGTTACATTTTTGTTAGGTTGAATAACTATCATGTTATGCTATTTCATTTCTTTATGTTACAATGGAAGCGAGAGGACCATAGCATTATCTATATATATATATATATGTTTATAAAAAATTTTTTTTGGGCCAAATGGATTGAAATTGAATTATATAACTGTTTGTTACATCAACAGATATGAAATAAAGCTAGAGAAGTTTTTATGTTTCCATGGTAATTTTTATTTGCAGAACCCAGCCTATATACAACCTGCAGAAGCCAAACATTGTGAAATCTAGTTAGTAGTGATGTGTGTGTGTGTGAAAACAAATGGTCCAAAATTTTGAGAATAGAGAAAGGGGAGACGTATAATATAAAATGGGACATACCCCAAGGACTCTCCATTAGTCTGTTTCCATAGAAATCTCCCCCATTTCCCAATAAAAGCCACAGAGAGAGAGAGAGAGGGAGGGAGAGAGAGAGAGAGAGAGAGAGTTTGAGAGGAAGTTTTTAAAGTCCTATAAGAGCATGGATGAAACCATTAAAAAAGTCCATGTGAAATGGCTTTCCCACCTTATAAAATTTATGTGCTTTAATTATAGAATGCAGCAACAATGCCCCCGTGAGTTGGCTGTTAAAACAAAAACAATTGAGTAAACAACTGCCATTTCTTTCTTGCTTTTACTTTTACTTTTACTTTGGTGAATTAGTAACAAATTATCCTAAAATTATAGCAAAATATTAGAAGACTCCTAAATTCGTTCTTATATATATATATATATGACACGTTCTTATTATCATTCTAAATTTTTAATGCATTCTTTCAAATAAGCTTATCTAACATGCATGAGGACGTTTCGAACAAATTCTAAACCAATCATGCGACGACTAATCAAATTTATAGTCCAAACTCCCTATATTTCAGTTCTTGAATTAAAGGATTAATTTCAATCTTAGCCCCCAAAGAATAAAAGTTGTCTCATTTTGTCCCCTAAAGTTTAAAATGTTCTAGCGTCCAAACTTATCAAATATTTCACCATTGGTTATACTATTATAGAAAACGTAAACAAAGTGAGGGCATGAAGTATAGACGTTGCATAATTTGGTAAACTCGTGTTACTCAACTAACCCAACACATGAAATTATTAGTTTGGCAAAATGGATACAAGTTAATTCACCTACACAATTGACCACTTAACCCTCATTTTATCATGAAAAATGCTTAGAACACTAATTTTAATCTCAATTTTTAAGTACTAACTTATGTGGTATCATTCAATCATTTTTTTAACTGTTATGTCATCTTAATGATTAATAGTAAAACTTTTGATAAGTTTATGTGTCAGTAATGTGACATTTTAAATTAAAAAAATGAAAAACAAATGAGACAACCTATAATTTTTCGGGCTAAAATTAAAACTAACCCCAAATTAAAATTGCTCAAAGAGCCTAATCCTAATTAAAAAAAATAAAAAATGAAAAAATAAAAAATAAAAACATACAATATCAAACAAACTGCAGGTAATGATAACTGACCAGATCGAGGAGTGGGGGTATGATCGGCGTCACTCGCCGGAGCAATTTGCCGATTCTGCCACAGAGTTGCCAATCGATTCCACCTGAACCGCCTCCGGTTTCCTCTCCGATCAACTTCTCCGGAACTCAGCGGCAATTCCTTCCGGCAAACCGGACACGAGTTGTGAAGCCTCAGCCACGGCACGATGCAATCCGTATGGTATATATGCATGCACGGCAGCTCCCGTGCCTCGCCGCCGACCTCGAACTGCTCCTTACAGACCGGACACAATTGGGAGTCGTTTTTCAAATGCGCTTCCGTGATCTTCACCGTCGGAATCGCGCTTATCACCAACTCCGGCACCGGCGTCGGTCCGGGCCGGTCGTTCTGCGTCAGCTCCTCGATCAATTCGTTCAACCCCGGCCCGAAAAAGTAGTCCCGGAGTTCGATCCTCGGCCGCGCTGAATTCTCCGACGGGCCGAAAGTTGGCGCGAACGGGCTGGACGGGTCTAGAGGCCGGAATATGACCCAACTCCGGGGATCGTTTCTGGTTCCGGTTGGTTCCGGCTCGGCGGATATTTCAGATCCGTCGAAGCTGCGGTTCCGCCGACGTCGCCGTCTCCACTCCGTTTCCGATTCCATGGGAATTTGCTGGATGCGAGGGCATCTCCGGAGCCGGGGGAAGGCTCGGGGATCGGGTTCGTTCTGCTCTTCTGAAACAGGGTTGTAGCGGCGCAATGGCGGGTCGAGCATGAGGACGAGGGCTTCGAGGAGACGGGCTCCAGGCGAGGGTTCAAGGCCGTCATAATCGACGAAGAGATTGGGCCTTCGTAGGTCGATTTCGCGGACGAATTGCCCCGAACAGCGCGGGCAGGCGATGTCGGCAGGGTTCGAGGAAGACCCGATGCTGACAGTCCGATCGCACTGGTAGCACCAGTAGGGCTGGTAGGTTCTCGCGCCGCCATTGTCTGCGGCAGGTGGTGATGGGGTTGGATTATCAGACATTCTTTCGCTAAAATCGTTCGGTTTTCGGAGTTTTGTTGGAAAGATTTGGGAAGAAGAATTTGCTTTTAAAGTATTTGATTGAAAGAAGAAAAGGTAAGGATCTTTTAAATTTGGATTGACATTTCTTGGTGAGCAAGGAAAGGGAAGAGAGTAGAACTGTGAGAGAGAGATTTGAATTTGGTGGGAATATTTGAATTAACGGCTAACTTTTCGGGGAAGACAATGTTAGCATATCTTTGCTTTGTCCTAAAACAGAGAATGAGTATGAGTAAGCACGTTGTTTAATTCGAAATTTTCTAATCGGGTCTGGTTTTTCATTAGCCTAATAGTCAAAAATTAAAGTTTTTCATGAAATTAAGCTCTCTTTTTTATTTATTTTTCTTTTTTTAATCGCAAAATTAAGTAGTTTTACTCATAAATGATTGAACATATAGCAATGCAAGTTCTAATTTTACCTATTTTAACTATGATGGTAATGAAAGCAAAGCGCCCAAAACGTCGAATCACTTTTATAAATCCATATGAAAATGTACACTAGAAGCATATACTTATTACACATTTATCTTCTTGTTGAACATATATATATATATATATATATATATAAAGCATTTAATTTTAATTGAGGGAGAATTTCATACCTCAATTTATGTCATAAAAAAAAAAAAAAAACTGTCAAAATCCAAATAAAGAAACTGTGCATTTCAACTCCGTTGTTATATATATAAAAGAGGATACAAACCTACAATCATACAATCATACACAAACATGCTCAAACCCTTTCAAAATCCTCCCAAAAGCTCTTAAAATTTTTTTTCTCCATTGTTGTTCATAAGCTTTCCGAAGCTCTCTTGCCCTTGTAATATATATAGTGAAAACCCTGGCATACACAGAAGATGTAGCCAACCAATTAAGGCGAACATTTTTAAATCTTATTTCTATTATTTATTTTCTACATTTTACTTATTCATCACTAGACCAATTTGAGACACGAATCTATATCAAACAGTATCCAAATCAATTATTTATCCTTATTAAAATTAACTATAAATCTTGCCCTCTACAATTTCGTTTTAAACTTCTTATATGTTACTTTTAACGTTTTAATTATATCAAGTATAACGACTTTGCAACAATGTTTGTATGTATACATACATACATATATATATATATATATATATATATATATATCTGTAACCTCATCAAGGACCTTCTTTGGGTCGAAGCACAGTGCTGGAGTTGTTCGGCTTAATTATTGTCAAAGGGGCTTCATAGCAAGATTTATAACATTACCCATGCCTATCCACACACACACACAACAAAAAACAAAACTAAAAACAGGAAGGAGAAAAAAAAAACACACACGCACGCACGAACGCACGCACATGCCTAAAATTTAACCATAGTGGAGCTGAAGCATCAGACAGCCAAAGAAACTTTATCCTTCTAGGGCAGGTTTTTTCCATTGTTTTTTTTTTTTTTTTTTTTTTGGTTTTTTTGTTTTTGTTTGTTGTTTGTTTGTTTGTTTTTTTTTTTTTAAAGCTTTGAACTAAGAATTCAAACTCTATATTTTATAATAAAATCAGATATGAAATTAGTATTGATTATATATACCTGTAACCACTATAATGCTAAGTTCTGATCCAAAATTTAATTCTAAAAAAAACCCATCCAAGCTCTGACTTCCTGTTTATTAGAAATTTGCACGAAAAAACTAGAAATACTGGAGATTTTTTTTCTCTAAGTGTTCAAGAAATTGAATTATGCATGAATAATAAGAGTCTGCAACACTTAAATATATGATTTTATTGTATAGAACAATATGAGGTGTATTAGAGAATGTTTTTTCTTTTTAGACATCGAGAAAAGATGATAATTATAATACTCCTTTGTGAGGAAGCGACTGTATATTTGTCTAAATCATGCATACTTATAATATTCTAATTAATAACATTCACGTCTATACGGGCCAGGCATGGTCTGTAACTAATTAAAGGCCATGGTAATGTTAATGCTAATATATGTATATGTATATATATTTATTTATTTATATGCTCACATGATGGGCTGAGGCTTCTCTGGTGAAATATTGACTATTGAAACCTCTACTTTGGTTACCGATCCTTTTTAACGTCTAAATCAGGAGTTCAATTTTCAATTGTTTCTGCTTAGTTTCTTTGTTTCTATTAGGTTTCAAATTCAACTCATCATGACACACAAAATTTTTTTTTTTTTTTTTTAATTAAGAAAGATTGTGGTGCATGTTCTTGAGGTTTGAGATATGCTAGCTGTTGAAGACCTAAGAACAGAATCCTTATCATCCTATCGGTGTGACAAATAGAATCACGCAATGAATGATTCGGGGGCATAAGGACACCATGTACTTTAGTTATCTTAGATTATGTTTACATTTTTGTTACGTTGAATAACTATCATGTTATGCTATTTCCTTTCTTTATGTTACGATGGAAGCGAGAGGACCATAGCATTATCTATATATATATATGTTTATAAAAAAATTTTTTGGGCCAAATGGATTGAAATTGAATTATATAACTGTTTCTTACATCAACAGATATGAAATAAAAAGCTAGAGAAGTTTGTATGCTTCCATGGTAATTTTTATTTGCAGAACCCAGCCTATATACTACCTGCAGAAGCCAAACATTGTGAAATCTAGTCAGTAGTGATGTGTGTGTGTGAAAATAAATGGTCCAAAATGGTTGAGAATAGAGAAAGGGAAGACATATAATAGAAAATGGGACATACCCCAAGGACTCTCCATTAGTCTGTTTCCATAGAAATCTCCCCCATTTCCCAATAAAAGCCACAGAGAGAGAGAGAGAGGGAGGGGGAGAGAGGAGGGGAGAGGAAGTTTTTAAAATCCTATAAGAGCATAGATGAAACCATTAAAAAAGTCCATGTGAAATGGCTTTCCCACCTTATAAAATTTAAGTGCTTTAATTATAGAATGCAGCAAGAATGCCCCCGTGAGTTGGCTGTTAAAACAAAAACAATTGAGTAAACAACTGCCATTTCTTTCTTGCTTTTACTTTTACTTTGGTGAATTAGTAACAAATTATCCTAAAATTATAGCAAAATATTAGAAGACTCCTAAATTCGTTCTTTATATATATATATGACACGTTCTTATTATCATTCGAAATTTTTAATGCATTCTTTCAAATAAGCTTATCTAACATGCATGAGGACGTTTCGAACAAATTCTAAACCAATCATGCAACGACTAATCAAACTCCCTATATTTCAGTTCTTGAATTAAAGAATTAATTTCAATCTTAGCCCCCAAAAAATAAAAGTTGTCTCATTTTGTCCCCTAAAGTTTAAAATGTTCTAGCGTCCAAACTTATCAAATATTTCACCATTGGTTATACTATTATAGAAAACGTAAACAAAGTGAGGGCATGAAGTATAGATGTTGCATAATTTGGTAAAATCATGTTACTCAACTAACCCAACACATGAAATTATTAGTTTGGCAAAATGGATACAAGTTAATTCACCCACACAATCGACCACTTAACACTCATTTTATCATGAAAAATGCTTAGAACACTAATTTTAATCTCAATTTTTAAGTACCAACCTATGTGGTATCATTCCATCATTTTTTAACTGTTATGTCATCTTAATGATTAATAATAAAACTTTTGATAAGTTTATGTGTCAGTAATGTGACATTTTAAATTAAAAAAATAAAAAATAAATGAGACAACCTATAATTTTTCGGGCTAAAATTAAAATTGCTCAAAGAGCCTAATCCTAATTAAAAAAAAATAAAAAAATGAAAAAATAAAAAATAAAAACATACAATATAAACAAACTGCAGGCAATGATAACTGACCAGATCGAGGAGTGGGGGTATGATCGGCGTCACTCGCCGGAGCAATTTGCCGATTCTGCCACAGAGTTGCCAATCGATTCCACCTGAACCGCCTCCGGTTTCCTCTCCGATCAACTTCTCCGGAACCCAGCGGCAATTCCTTCCGGCAAACCGGACACGAGTTGTGAAGCCTCAGCCACGGCACGATGCAATCCGTATGGTATATATGCATGCACGGCAGCTCCCGCGCCTCGCCGCCGACCTCGAACTCCTCCTTACAGACCGGACACAATTCGGAGTCGTTTTTCAAATGCGCTTCCGTGATCTTCACCGTCGGAATCGCGCTTATCACCAACTCCGGCACCGGCATCGGTCCGGGCCGGTCGTTCTGCGTCAGCTCCTCGATCAATTCGTTCAACCCCGGCCCGAAAAAGTAGTCCCGGAGTTCGATCCTCGGTCGCGCTGAATTCTCCGGCGGGCCGAAAGTTGGCGCGAACGGGCTGGACGGGTCTAGAGGCCGGAATATGACCCAATTCCGGGGATGGTTTCTGGTTCCGGTTGGTTCCGGCTCGGCGGATATTTCAGATCCGTCGAAGCTGCGGTTCCGCCGACGTCGCCGTCTCCACTCTGTTTCCGATTCCACGGGAATTTGGTGGCTGCCAGGGCGTCTCCGGAGCCAGGGGAAGGCTCGGGGATCCGGTTCGTTCTGCTCTTCTGAAACGGGGTTGTAGCGGCGCAATGGCGGGTCGAGCATGAGGGCGAGGGCTTCGAGGAGACGGGCTCCAGGCGAGGGTTCGAGGCCGTCATAATCGACGAAGATATTAGGCCTTCTGAGGTCGATTTCGCGGACGAATTGCCCCGAACAGCGTGGGCAGACGATGTCGGCGGCGTTCGAGGAAGACCAGATGCTGACCGTCCGATCGCACTGGTAGCACCAGTAGGGCTGGTAGGTTCTCGCGCCGCCATTGTCTCCGGCAGGCGGTGGTGGGGTTGGATTATCAGACACAGGCGGTGGTGGGGTTGGATTATCAGGCGGTGGTGGGGTTGGATTATCAGACATACTTTCGCTAAAATCGTTCGGTTTTTCGGAGTTTTGTTGGAAAGATTTGGGAAGAAGAATTTGCTTTTAAAGTATTTGATTGAAAGAAGAAAAGGTAAGGATCTTTTAAATTTGGATTGAGATTTCGTGGTGAGCAAGGAAAGGATAGAGTGGATTGTGATGCAAAAGTTTCTTAAGGAGAGAGTAGAACTGTGAGAGAGAGAATTTGGAGGGAATATTTGAATTAACGACTAACTTTTCGGGGAAGACAACGTTAGCATATCTTTGCTTTGTCCTAAAACAGAGAATGAGTATGAGTAAGCACGTTGTTTAATTCGAAATTTTCTAATCTGGTCTGGTTTTTCATTAGCCTAATGTCAAAAATTAAATTATTCATGAAATTAAGCTCTCTTTTTTTAATTTATTTTTCTTTTTTTAATCGCAAAGTTAAGTAGTTTTACTCAGAGATGGTTGAACATATAGTAATGAAAGTTCTAATTTTACTTATTTTAACTATGATGGTAATGAAGGCAAGGCGCCCAAAACGTCGAATCACTTTTATAAATCCGTATGAAAATGTACACTAGAAGCATATACTTATTACACATTTATCTTCTCGTTGAACATATACATACATATATATATATATTTATTTTATGAAACATTTAATTTTTATTGAGGGAGAATTTCACACCTCAATTTATGTCATAAAAAAAAAACTGACAAAATCCAAATAAAGAAACTGTGCATTTCAACTCCATTGTTATATATATATATATATAAGAGGATACAAACCTACAATCGTACAATCATACACAAACATGCTCAAACCCTTTCAAAATCCTCCCAAAAGCTCTTAAAAACATTTTCCTCCATTGTTGTTCATAAGCTTTCCGGAGCTCTCTTGCCCTTGTAATACATATCGTGAAAACCCTGGCATACACAGAAGACGTAGCCAACCAATTAAGGCGAACATTTTTAAATCTTATTTCTATTATTTATTTTCTGCATTTTACTTATTCATCACTAGATCAATTTTAGATACGAATCTCTATCAAACAGTGTCCAAAGCAATCATTTATCCTTATTAAAATTAACTATAAATCTTGCCCTCTACAATTTCGTTTTAAACTTCTTATATGTTACTTCTAACGTTTTAATTATATCAAGTATAACGATCTTGCAACAATGTTTGTATGTGAATATATATATATATATATATATATATATATATATATAACCTCATCAAGGGCCTTCTTTGGGCCAAAGCACAATGCTGGAGTTGTTCAGCTTAATTATTGTCGAAAGGGCTTCATAGCACGATTTATAACATTACCCATGCCTATCCACACACACACACACACACACACACACACACAAATCAAAAAAACAAAACTAAAAACAGGGAAAAACAAGAATGCCTAAAATTTAACCACAGTTGAGCTGAAGCAGCAGACAGCCCAAAGAAACTTTATCCTTCTACGGCAGGTTTTTTCCTTTTTTTTTTTTAAGCTTTGAACTATGAATTCGAACTCTACATTTTATTATAAAATCAGATATGAAATTACTATTAGATTATATATACTTGTAACCACTATAATGCCAAGTTCTGATCCAAAATTTTATTATAAAAAAAAAAAAAAAAAAAAAAAAACCAAGCCTTGACTTCCTGTATATTAGAAATTTGTACGAAAATACTAGAAACAATCAAGATTTTTTTCTCTCTAAATGTTCAAGAAATTGAATTATGCATGAATAATAATAGTCTGCAACACTTAAATATATGATTATATAGTATAGAACAATATGAGGTGTATTAGAGAATGTTTTTTCTTTTTAGACACCTGAGAAAAGATGGTAATTATAATACTCCTTTGTGAGGAAGCGACTGTATATTTGTCTAAATCATGCATACTTATAATATTCTAATTAATAACATTCACGTCTATACGGCCAGGCATGGTCTATAACTGATTAAAGGCCATGCTAATGTTAATGTATATATATTTATTTATTTATATGCTCACATGATGGGCTGAGGCTTCTCTGGTGAAAGATTGACTAATGTCATTTGAAACCTCTACTTTGGTTACTGATCCTTTTCAACGACTAAATCAGAAGTTCAATTTTCAATTGTTTCTGCTTAGTGTCTTTGTTTCTATTAGGTTTCAAATTCAACTCATCATGACACAAATTTTTTTTTTTTTTAATTGAGAAAGACTGTGGTGCCTATTCTTGAGGTTTGAGATATGCTAGCTGTTGAAGACCTAAGAACAGAATCCTTATCATCCTATCGGTGTGACAAATAGAATTACTCAATGAATGATTCGGGGGCATAAGGACACCATTAATCTACTTTTTATTTGTATAAAAAAAAATGTGAAATTTTGAATATTTTTTTTTTCAATATACAGTATTAGTTGTTTCCAAATTCTAAATATGCAATCTCACTTAAACCGCCCCACCCTTACTAACTGAAATAAGGCCTGTTGCCTTCATCTTTTTTGCTTTGTTTTACTACATAAATAATGAGGAAATTAAGGTACATGGTTGGAGAAAGGACACGGATTCTGCTAAATTCTCATACTAATTTCTCAATTAATTCCAAACTTTGACTTAAATTCCAACCTCTCACATCTCTAATGCCTGTTTATATACGAGGGTTGTTGGCAATTATTTCATCTTTATTTTTTCTTTGTTTTGGCAGTATTAAGCATGTCCAACTACTTTATACATTTCTTCAAAATGATCATGGTTCTAGTGCGTAACTGAACAATGCTTTTTCAAAAAAAAAAAAAAAAAAGTTTATCTTTTATAATTCGGTTTCCTTAATAATAATAAAAATAATAAAAATCTATCTTCAATAATGTGATGGTCACATGCTCAACATATTCTTACACAATTTCACAAACATCATTTTACGTGTACATCAATAGGATTTGGTTGTGATATTATTGTGCATGATTGAGTTTAGGGTTTCAGTGGAAGTCCTTTTTTATTTCCTTATTTGTCGAGAGGGGACAAAAGTAGGATTACCCATGTGCGATATGTAATGATACATAATATGCACGCCTCACAAGTCACAAACATTATACAAAAAGTCACTTTCTTGGTTGTGATGATTATGATATAGTCCTTATTTTTCCCCCCTTAAATTTCGAACTCTGCTCAAAATCTCTCTCTCTCTCTCTCTTTCAAACTGAGATGTGAATTCAAACTCTACACCTTTTTAATTAAGTTTACATAAAATTATCAAAATAAATCTAAATAAAGATTATCGTCCTTCCATAACAGATATTAATTTTTACTTAATTTATCTATCGATAGATACAATAATTTGAACCATTCTATTTTAATCTAACAACTAAGATGTATTCGGTAATTGTTAAAAAAAAAAAAAAAAGGTTTAACACATATTTATCATTTAGTGATTGGTAACTTGCTTGTGAATTTCCAACTACTTGAGTTTTTTTTTGTCCCTTCTTTTTTCATGTCTTTAATTCTTATTCTTCATTTTTACTTTCATTTAAAAAAAAAAAAAGCAATTTTGCTCAAGTCCAACGCCCATTGCAAACTAAACAGCATTTGATTATATAAGAATAATTAAAAAAAAAAAAAAGGAACTAAAACTTCATTTTGTTTCTCTGGTCACAAAAACAATTCAGAAACATATTTGTAAATGTTATAAATCCAGTTAAAATCATATAAAAATTAAAAATATTCAAAACTGATAAAATCTTATATATTTACGATAATATAAAACCAAAATTTATTAATAAGGTATTCTTTTTCTTACCACATAGCTCTTACTGAGGAAATTTTCAAATATTGACAAGACATTTTATTTTGATGGCTGAGGAGACCAAAATTTTGTGTAATGGTGGGGAAGGAACAATTATATCCAATTTCAAACCACAATATTGTGACACGTTTGCACTCTTTTAATTCAAGAAACATCCTCCCACTTTTTTCTTAGCATCGAAAATGAGTAGACAAGATAACTAACATTAAAGTTTATTATATCAAGTTCTAGTTAAAATATACGTAAAATCTCATATTTGGTATAGTATGATTTTTGATAATATTAATCAATTATTAAAATTTTGAATTTATGCAGAAAAAAATATAATTAAAGTAAATGTAAATTCCTCTTATTTTTACATTTCTTACCGTATGAATTCATATATCCAGTAATAAAAGTTCATATTAATAATTGAAATTTACATTGCCGGATACTATCTGATACCGGATAAGAGACCAACCCCTAAATTATTATATACTCTACAAGCTACTTTTATTTGATATCAAATTGCTGCAATATCCAATTATACTTGACTTTGATATATCTTTCAAATAAACTATTTATAAATTACAATCAAACATACCAAATACAAAATATTTTTTTCTTTGTGGTTATTTGTGTGACCTTAGTGCATGTTAAATGAATTTTCAGACATTCGATTTTTCCATCAATTATAAAGATGTTAAATGTATGTGATCGATATTTTGTGTGTATCCTTTTAGATATTTCCATGTGCAGAATTCAATACACGCCATTTCTTCTTGTGCGTTATTTGAATTTACTAATAGAACCAATTATCTATTCATTGTCGAGTTTTCAGTAAAATGTATAATTTCATAATTGAAGAAAAAAAAAATTACAAGGTTCAACAAAATGCCGTATGCTATAGATAAGGGAGAAACTATACCTAAATCAAACAACTAAATATTCAGCATCTCCTATTGATTGGCTGCATAGTACCATCTGGACTTTCGGCCACTAGAGGACATTCATTATGGGATTAATAATGAAGCAACCAAGTGGAGTTTGTCTTTGCTCCAGAATTGGCTAAACCTGGTATCGTTCCACTCAGACCCTTTCTGGTAATAATGCCAAAGGTTCTCACCAAAGGAATTTTTATGCATGTACCACGTGTTTTATATATATATATATATATATATATATATATATATCAAGCACCACCATGGCAAGGCCATGAATTTGAGGAAATTTTGATTTGCCTCAAGGAGGAAAGGGTAAGGTTAAAAAGATATTGTATTTGCATTTCGAATCAAAGTTCATTAAGTCAAAATATTTTTAGTGGCAATTAAGCTCTTTGTTTTCAACATGACAAGAAATCTGGTTACTGTTTTTACTGAAATTTTAGCCGTCAGTTAATAAAGTGATGATCGATTCGTCTTGTAAATGCTAAAGAGGTCAAGATAGAGGTAGTGGTAACACGTATAGAACATATCTTAAAACCAAACAAGTTCATGAAATGTATTATTGCATTGCACATATTTTCTTGTGAGTAGTTTTAAGTGCAGTCACTATTGAAAGGTTATCTTCCTAAAAGTCTTGTTATCAATTTTTGTTTCTTCTTTTTAATTTGTTCTTCGCTCTTTGGAAAGGCACTTGTCGATAATTCAAAAGCTAAGTGGATTATTATCTATAATTTCATATCACTTCATGTGTACGTATAGAATTATATAGGGAGAGTGCTATTATAATAGCCTCAAACATAATTAGTAGTCTTTACGAAGAACGTGGCCATTAATAATTATTTTAGAGCGTGCATGTGTGACAATTTCGACCATGAAAAATGATGTTCCTTAATTAGTTAAAACTTAAAATTTTTATTCAAGCTAATTGTCTCTTAGTGAAACAAAAAAAAAAAAAAAAGAAAGTATATCTATTCTTCCAACTCTTGGGTTTTTATTTTTAGGATTTAGTATTGAGTTTTTGGTTTGGTTTGTAATTTCTTTTAACTGTTTTTTATATGGTCGGCTTAATCAAATGTAGGAATTTTAATAGTTGCCAACCTTATTTGAATGTGCTAGTTTTCTGTCATGATATTAATTGCCAGCTCTTTATTTAAAGAAAAATGGTTTTAATCAGATTAAATGAAATATGGTTAATCCTATCATGGTTAACCTATGATATTATAATTATTTTCCTTAATTTTTAAACCTATTCTGTTTTCTTCTATTTGCAATTTATTAATGTGGGGATCTAATTAAGACGTACGCCAAACCTAGGGTATTGATTTTTTTTTTTTCCTTTTCTTGAACTGATTCCATTATTTATTAAACGAGACCTAAAATCAATTAACTCTTAATTTTATTAATTAGAAAAATTGTAATTCAACACTGAAACAAATTAGTATTAGTAAGAGAAGACTATTGCTTGCTTTTGAATCATTGCTATTCATGATGACAAATATGCGATATTACAAATTTGACATCAAGGATAACATTTTATTGGAAAGCACTTTTCTTGTTATCCTAATTTTAAAATTTATCATTGAAATATCGCTTTTAGTACTTCATTAGAATGATCCAATTGATTAACCAAAAACTTCCTTGTTTTCATTTGTTCTTTTTTTTTTTTTTTTTTTTTTTGAATTTGATTCGGCGGTAGCTTCTTTTTGATCTTCTAAAAATCAGTCCTTACTCATTTCGGGAAAAAGAATAAAAATAAAAAAAATAAAAAAGGGGTCCCCACACACCAAATGAAAGGTAAAAGTATCACAGAAGACGAAAGGAGCTTTGAATGTCCTATAGTTAAGAAATGCCATCAAAGTTCAAACTCAAAGGCATCTTACGTACTTGATTTTTAAATCGTCAAAGCGGTCCCAAACAAGTACTTCATTTTGACAATTTCACTTCAAACTTCAAAGCACACCCTTTGTTACAGTTTTCCTTTTTCTTAGTATTAATTTGTCAATTCTCCAAAACAACTTCTGCAATCCATCGTTTCCAGGCTATCATCGGTACCGTTCAAATTTCAGTAATTAACCATCGTTCTATTGCGCTTTCTCCTATTTATGCATAGATTTTTAGAAAATAGTTGACGAAAGTGCAAACTGATTTCATTTTCTATCCACCTATTATCCCGTAAAATTTACAATGTAAAATTGGTGTGAACGTGAGCATATCAGTGATGTATTTTTCACTTACCCAGAAAAAAAAAAGAAAATGAAAAAAAAAAAAAAAGGTGAAGACAAAGTTATTGGTCACTTACTCTCTTTCAGAACACAAAAGTTAATGCGTTATAAGACAATGGATCCCTTCATAATCTATGTTGTTGGGCATTAGAGTTTAAAATTTATTATCCTAAATTAGGAGGTGCCTAAGCCTTTTGAAAGTCAAAGATGACGAAATGAGGAGACTTTCTTCCCCAGTCCCTACCCGTTTATGTACATGTATAATTTGTCTTTGGATGTAATTAATAAATAGATACTAGATAGGTAGGGAACTGGCAAAGAAGATCTCAAAGTCACCTACTCCCAACCCCCCTTTATTGACTTCATGTATGGAGCTTTTTGCTTTTTCATGAGCTTGTGGTTAGTAATTTGATTGGTTTATAGATAAATGGTCCATCTACTCCCAATCCCTCCAATTTTCTTTTTGATTGGTTCACGTAATAGTACTGCTTGTAGGTGGGAAATTGAGCCTCCAATCAAAATTAAGCACGTGTAACCAATGGCCCTCACTATTAAAAAAGTTGGATTTCATGACGGTTTTTAAACCATCGTGGAATCTTCCGTCGTATTATGTACAATGATTCCACGATAGTTTTTTAACTGTCATTGAATGCAGCGTAAAACCACACGTTGCACTTTCTACCGTCATTGAACATCCACTTTCCATGTTGGTTTTTAAAAACGTCATGAAAAATCCACTTTTCATGACAGTTTTCAAAAAAAAAAAAAAAATCTTTGTGCCGCATTTTTTTACTACATTTCATAATGGTTTTTAAAAAATTGTTGTACAATATCTGTCGTTTTTTCAATATTTTGTTGTAGTGCCTAGTGATCAGCCACATAGAGCTGGGTTGATCGATGTAATGGAAGAGGTCCATCCCATAAGGTGGTCAATGAACTAGAGTAAGCTAATTAAGGAAACTCCCCCGTAAAAGAAGTTAATTAATTTCGCCAATCACGACGCATAAGATTGAATATTGATGTTAAGGTCGTACAAGTTACGTCGTTTACAATCTTATATATTGATGTTCTAAGGTATGTCATTGGCGATAAATAACGGCAGTAAAGAGCAAACATGACCTATCTTTTTTGTCAATCTCTGAAATAATGAGATTATGTGTTTGACATGCATAACAAGAGCGTCTGACCAAAGACTATAGCTCTCCTCTTTGTTCTAATAGCCATACAATCTGTAGAGAGTCTATCAAGTGTGGAAGCCATTTCATCATTAATTTGTATATAAAAACCTAAGTTTTTTGTTAATGAAAAAGCTAAATAAGTTCTAACTAATTTTTAATTTGCACCAACATGGTTTTTTTTCCCCCTTTTTTTTTTTTTTTTTAAGAAGAAGAAAGTACATCAATAGCCCACGCATCCTGTTGTTAGAAGTTCAAACCATGATCAATGCATTGCTTTTCAACGAAGAAAAAAAAAAAAAAAAAACTTTTTGAAACCCACTTTATTAATCTAAAGAAAACCTCTTAAGTTTTGAATATGTAATATTTTGGATCTCTTTCCTAACCGTTGAGGTAGTATCAACCAAATAAAATACAAAACAACTTATTATGCCCAATATATAAATAAATAAATAAATAAATAAATAAAATACCATATACGGTTGAACCAAGAAAAGGAAGAACCATTTTATATTTTTTGAGATCATAAATTAAAGAAGCATTAATATGCATGTTTGTTGGTCCCACATTATATAGGGTGAACGATTGACTTTGTATTAAAATGAAAAGCCTACGGCGTTTGCCATGATTCGAACAATTCTCATGAGAATCCCATATTCCCACTAAGATATTGTCAAAGCTTCTATCCATATGTCGGTTCAAATCATTCAATTCTCACCTTTTTGGTCCTCCACCATTTTTTTTTTCCCAATTTGCTTGAGAAAGGTCCAAGCTTTTGAATTTGATGGTGCTTTCTTCATCAATTATTAAATCCAAGACTTAATTAATTAAGCTAGAAAGACTAGTTAGCAATTCATGAACATAAGTTATTGTAGCTAGGCTAATAAATTAGGACCTATGTATCTTGATTAAATTAAATTAAATTCCACTCATATTAAAAAGGTTAGTTATAATATCAAAAGAATTATGGCTTTCGAAAAGAATGATAATTTGCGCTTTTTCTTTCTAATTATAAATATTCCCGCTTTACCTCTTGAATATTAAATTAGTCCCATTTAATCTTTTTATTGTTAGAGGTTTGGTTAAAAAAAAAAAAAAAGATTTAAATGTGATCTAGTTTTTAACCCAAAAAAAAAAAAAAATCTAACAGAACATTTTCCATCATTTTTTTTTTAAACATCAATTGTTATAAAAGGGTTTCAGTGTGACTAATTCAAAATTTACACGTAATTATAAGTTTTTAAAGTTTGAGGATTTAACGTAAATGACATAAAATTGATGGGAGACAAGTGATATATATATTTATATATATATATATATATTTTCCTTTTAGGTGGAACTGTGTCATTTCATTTTTTTTTTTTTTTAAATTGCTTTGATGTCTCAAAAATCATCTGTACAAAACGACTGTTCTCTCATGAACCTCAAATTTATTTTAGAGGACAAGAATTATGATGAAATTTTGAATTAAGGCGGAACTAATGAAATATTTAAAACCATAATATTCCAATATGATACAACTATACTATATTAAAAAAATTCTACTATTGCATTAACACATTACAAATTAGCCCAAAGAAAGAGGATGTTTTTTAGTGTTTGTCCGTCTCGCTTAATGTGTTTATTCTACTTTTTTTTTTCTTAACCAAAAAAAAAAAAAAAAAAAGTAGTTAAGAACTTTTAACTTTACATACAATTGCACGGTTGACTTGACGCCGGCCTACAAAAACGAGTGAATTACTAGTTTAAAGATACCGATAGAATTAGGATATTTTCAGTCATTATATTCTAAGAGAAATGAAAAAAAAAAGTTATAATTCAAATAGATGACGTCATTTTTAAAGCTTCATCTAACATTGAAAAACAAGACACTTTTTCTGAAAAAGTTTTTGTCTTTTCTGAAAAGTTTAAAAAAAAAATTTCAACTCAAACTGTACTTTTTCAACTCGAACGCATTCGTCAAACGGATCCTTAATAAATATAGAACAGGAAGTATCGTATCGTAGTTCTCCCTTGATCCATACATTCTAGATTACTTGTAAACAAATGAGGTAACAAGAGGACGCTGTTTAAACTACACATGCAATAATGATCAATGTCCTAGATACATACATATCTATTTATATACATGTCTGATTGGAATTTCTTTAAAAGGTAGAGTACAAAAAAGAAAAATAAATAATAATTTCCAAGGAAAAAAAATCTCAGTATCTTTACCCAATCTCTTATCATTTGTTTTTATTATGCGGAGTCATTTCGAAACCCACGTTTGAAAGCTTAGTTTTTAGCAAGCATTATGTGTGTCTATATATATATATATGTATATATGCATAGGGATTCAGAAAAATTTGACTGGATCACCAAGTTGAGATGTAAGAAAAGGAAACAGACCTAATAAAGAGGAGATATTAAACTACACTCTGCCTCCACCAATGGTCAGAAATTGATCCCTTCCAACGCGACCAAAAATTTTTAAAACCAATCTCATCTCTTCTATCATTAATCACATGCATGCCCATATTTGGATGTCCATGCTCTGCACTCTCCAGTTACACCAACGACATGTTTCATTTCCGACCTTTATAAATTATAATGCTCAGATAATGTAATGTAAAGTTAGCGACTGTTGGGGACTTTTGGAGATAGAGTTTTTTTATTTGGAGTTGAAATAAGTTTTAAAAATATGAGTTTGGTGTAAACAATTTTGGGAAAAAGATTGCTTTGGATTTTTGTGTTTGAGAATAATTAGAAGAAAAAAAAAAAACTTTAATGTTTTGAGGATATGTGTATTGTTGATTATATAATAAAAAAATATTTAATTTCTTACAAAAAAAAAATTCTGAAATAGTAATTTTTGAAAAAGTGGATTTGGAAACCAAATTCACCCTAAATTCAAGTTTGGAAAAGAGACGGCAAAACACTGTCTAGAAAGATTTCCCGAATGGACCCCAAATATCATGTAATATTGAAATTTTTAATGTATAATTTATTCGTTGATATAGATTTGCTCAAATACTATCATGTCACATATGGAATTGCATACAAAATCAATTAGTGAAATGCATATAAATAAAAGGTTATATCTATCATTCCTATATGACTACCAGGAGAGTACAAAATAATAGTAACAACCTTCTATTTTGGTCAAAGCTGTTATATATATATATATATATATATATATGAAAACTATTAAGTTTTATGTGTAATAGGTAGAAGTCGAAGTTACAACACTATATTAGTCTTATGTAATATTAAATTTATTTCTCTCCAGCATATATGTTTATATAATAACATGGGTTTTTGTTATGGTCTAATGCTCACATGAGGATCATACTTCTAACGGATTAAAACATAAGAAGTATAACACAATATTTATTCAACATTCAATGTTAAAATGTGCAACACCAATAAATTTACTTATCATTAGACTAATATTACACTCTTCTAACTCAGTGTCAATGTTAGAAGGTATGACATCAAAAAAATTTATTTGAGACTATATTATTATAACCTTTTAACGTTAGTGTTAAATTTAATAGATATCATGATATGCTTCTTATTACAATATGTTACGTTGCGAAGATGATTATAGGGGAAGACTATAAACAAAATGTATATTTGTAACGAACGACATAAATTATATAGAATGAGTGCATTGGAACGAGGCCATGTCACACCATTATCAGTGATGAAGTTTAGTTAGTTCATATCTACCCCCGGGATTTTTTTTTTTTTTAATTTTATTTTAAACCAACCAAGAGGATCTGGAGGATTTTAGTCAAAGATGAGAAACCATATTTGTATTAAAATACCCATCTGAAAAAGTAAAATCTCAGTTAAAGAGTCCATGTCCTTTTCTTTTTCCTCCTTTTGGTCCTTTTTTACAAACAGTATCTTTTTTAAATTTTGGACTTGCTTTTGAGAAAAATGCATGTGGGAGTGGTTGGATTTGCTTAACCTTGGGTAGGAGTCTAGGGGAATTTGAATCTACAACTTAATAATCTTTGTAATAATCAAATTATACAGAAAGGATTAAGGGGAAAAAAACAGAAAATTAAATTTTCTTTAATATTGCCCTTTTAATAAATTACTTGGAATAGGATTGTAGATCCTGCAGCAGCATGCATGAAAAGTTGAGTTCTTTTTTTGCCAAGACAATAAACCCCACCCACCACCCCCACAACATGTGCTCCTTGTGTGTGCGTGTGTGTCTTTTTTTATTAAAATATATATATATATTACGTGTTTATATATATATGTCTATGTGTGTATATAGTATGTGTATGTGTATGAGAATCCTAGACATTGATCTAGATGAGGAAGGAAGCTAAGGCACATGGCTCTCCAACATAAATTAATGGAATATCATCAACTCCCGAACTATATTAGAAAGTTGGTCCAATTTTAAATATTCTATTTTGTCACATACCCACTTCAGGAAACACATAAAGCCGCCCTCTGCATGCACACACACACACACACATATATGTATGTATATATATGTTTGTAAAAGAGCTTTGAGGTAATTGTTTGATTAGTATGGCCGCTTTTGGCTATTAGTGGGGAGGTGGTGTGATTAGTAGTTATGGTTTAAATATTCTATTTTGTCACATACCCACTTGAGGAAACACATAAAACCGCCCTCTGCATGCACACACACACACACATGTATATGTATGTATATATATGTTTATAAAAGAGCTTTGAGGTAATTGTTTGATTAATATGGCCACTTTTGGCTATTAGTGGGGAGGTGGTGTGATTAGTAGTTATGGTTTACAGATCTTTCCCATCTTCTCACGTTACCCATGTCGACCTTATGAGGCATGAAAGCTTGGATCTATCTCAAGGCTTTTGACTTCTTTCTTTTAAGAATAAAATGCAGTTCTACTTGGATCAAAATCACTTCAGAATAAAGAAAAAAAAAAAACAAAAAAACAAACAAACGTAAAGCCAACAGAATCTGATAGAGATTTGATGACACAAAACATAAACGGCGAAAATGAGGTTATGTCTAATATTTAATTTTCTACGAGTAAGTCATGTGCTTTACAACATTGTACCAATTCATTTCTAGGGCCCTCAAAGTGCAAAGATAAGGACTTATTTTATTTTAGTCCAAAAAATTCATAAAATTTGATGAGCTAGGAACTCAAGATAAGGCCTCTCAGAGGAGGTGGTTTCCTTTGTTGCTGATGACAATGATGATGAGGACTGAAGGAGGAGAGACAAGCTGGGAACAAATACTTTGATCTCATTATTGCAGTCCAGAACACACTTATTGGAATTCTTGAGCAACCCCACAAGGCCGTCCCTAGCCTTCAAGTGGGGAAAGAGGAAAGGAACAGTAATGCATATATAAATAAATAAATATATGTACATACACATGTATAAAAGAAAGGACTCATATTTAACGTGATTTACATGATTTACGTTATGTTATATTATACCAATAATGTGATTCAAATGTAACATATTTTAATGATTTATCGTTTACATCAATATCTAAATAATATTATAAGACAAGATTTTGAATAAAAAGTTATATATAAATTAACTAGCTGTTACAGGCTTTTAAATAGAAAATTAAATTATTAGTGCTCTCGTACAAGACATTTCTTCTGAATATTTATATGATAACATTGACCAAAAAAAAAATTGCCTTGAAAATTCCATATTCCATTTATTTACACGAGTGTATGTACAAGTTGCAGTAATTCAAGATCATCATGGAAACTTCAAACATACTCATTTCCTCTCTCATTTGCTCAACCTCCGATTAGCTTTTTGCTAACCGGGGCGACATTTCCCAAAGTACTTAAAAATTAGTTTAAAAAAGAAAACCCCCCCCAAAAAAAAAAAAGAAGGAAAATTTACACTTAGGAAATAAAGCTAGTCTTCTCTTCTAGACGGTTGTATCACAAAATTTCCCGTCCATCCGGTTCTGGACAGCTTTCACAGCCGCAACTCTAGCAGCAGTGGCAGCTCTATTTGCAGCCATGACCGCCTTGTTCACTTGTTCATCTACCCGGCGAAGGTTAATTGCATTCTCCGCTGTTCTCCTAGCCGCCTGTGGGTTTCATTTATGCCAGAAACGAATTCAACAAGACAACACCAAACATGCTTAAACAAAGTGGGACTTCTATGGAAACAGATGTTAATACACGAATTCAATTAAAATCTGACGGTTCAAAATCATGCAAGGAAAACTACCTGAACTGCTCTAAGAACTGAGTCAGTTAGTGGAGGTAAAGAGTGCTTGAGCGAGCCACCATCCCATTCACCGCATCTCGTATCGCCGCTTCTGAAAGTGTACATGCCGTAGCCTTGCTTACGGCCCTCATGCCATGACCCTTCATAACAATGGCCATTGGCGAAATGGTACACCCCGAATCCGTGGATTTTGTCACCGAAATATTCCCCTGCGTATCTATCTCCATTTCTACATCAAAAAGGAAACAAAGGAAAAAGAGAGAGCTTTATTTTTAATGCCATTGGATTCCTTTCTCAGAATTTGTACAAATTTGGGGACATGCATTAACTTCTCTTGGTACCAAGGCTTTTAAATCCACGGGGAAAAAAGGACCAATAAATTTGAGCTCTTCAAACGGAAAAGAGCGGTGGCATTTGAGCTTAAACTAAATAAATTTATTAAGCTATCTAGTGAAACTATCCAAGAGACAATTCAACCAAAGAAAAGGAAAAAAAAAAAAAAAAGTACAACAGTTTCTCGCAGTTAGCTTTAAAATATACATCTATTTAGGAATCAAAATCAATACCCAAGTCAACCTTTCTAAAGCAAGATCTTTCAACTTCCTGAAAATTTTGAAAATCTTTGCAAGTTTATACAAAAAGCATAACATGAAAATTATAAAAATTTAGAAGTGTTGAGTGCTTGAATACTTGAACAAATCTTTAAAGATTCTTGCTTCTATTCCATTAATAAGTAAGGAGGGGGGCAAAAAAAAAGGTCAAAAAATTAAGAATAAAATTCACTGTTTTATTCGAGGAAAAAAAACCCAATTAAAGCTCAAGAACCAAAATTCAAGATTCCAAAAGCAAAATCCCCACCAAAAAAAAAAAAGCCCAAAAAAAAAAAGGGAAAAAGGAATTGAGAAAGATGAAGAACTGACCTAAAATGGTAACATCCAAGGCCGTGCTTGACGCCGCACTTGAACTCTCCGACATAGCAGCTCCCATCGGCGCAGCTCTGAACTCCGAAGCCATGGCTCTGGCCGTTGCACCACTCGCCGGCGTACGAATCCCCGGTGTAAAACCTGTAAACGCCATAGCCATGCCTCAGCCCCTGCCTGTACTGCCCTTTGTACCGGCTTCCCCTCGTCCAGCTCTCAATCCCGTAGCCGTCGTACCTCCCGTCGATCCAATCTCCCTCGTACCTTCCATTGACGAAGAAATTGTAAACTCCGCTGCCATTGCTCCTCCCTTTATGGAACTCCCCCTCGTAGAAATCGCCATTGCTGTAGAACTCCACGCCTTCCCGAATAATCCGCCTCGAATTCGGCGAGGGCTTCGACTCGCCGATGAACCACTGGACCGGCTTCGAATTCTTGCTGTTCTTCGAGATCAACGAGTGCTTGATGATCGAGAAGCTCTGGTTAATCAAGGTCTTGTTCTTGTTCGCCACGAAGAGAGTTATGGCGACGAAGATTAGGGCTAAGAGGAGGTTCTCGGAGGTCGAAATCTCCTCTCTTCTGAGGTAGAAGAAGAAGAAGAAGATGAGGGTTAGGAGAGAGAGCGAGGCCGTGGCGAAGAAACTCCGAGTAAACCGGTTCGGACCGGGTCGGGCCCTCGGTGTGGCCGTCGAACCGGACCGGAGCTGTTTCCTCTTCTGCTGCTTGATGTTCTTCTTCTCGTCCTCGTCGTCGCCGTCGTCGTTTTGGGCGGCGATAACGTCCGCCTCGGTGACGGAGGAGAGGCTGTGAATGGACGATCGGATGGTGGGTGACGACCGGAGGAGTGAAGATTGCGTTCTCGTGAGCTTGGTCTGACTCATCTGGCCGTCCATTTACACGAAAAACAAATTTCCCTACTTGATTCTCCGCCGTCCGATCTTCTTCCCTCTTTTTTCTTTCCTTTTCTTTCACTAAGCGCTCCTGTAGCGCGAGATTCTTATCAGCAACGTCGTCGTTTCGGACGCCTCCGGCGACATCTCAGGCGGCCCAGTATAACCACTGTCCCCCGAGCGGCGCACGTTAGCCGCAACTGAAACGGCGCTCTCAGAAAGAAGAGAGGAAAAAAATTGAAAAAAAAAAAAAAAGAAAAAAAAGGTCTGAGACTGAGAGAGAGAAACG
The DNA here is from genome assembly GCA_025413485.1 of Ficus microcarpa. Taxonomy (NCBI): domain Eukaryota; kingdom Viridiplantae; phylum Streptophyta; class Magnoliopsida; order Rosales; family Moraceae; genus Ficus; species Ficus microcarpa. The sequence goes on along the minus strand of CM046377.1, from coordinate 47,344,774 downwards.
GGCAGAGAGAGAAGGTTGTGTGAGAAAGAAATGGCCCGGGTTTTGATTATTATTTATCGTGCAATAAAGGAGAGGGACTGAGATTCAATCTCCACCGTTCGATTAGAATTCAACGGTTGGAAAGAACCTATTGTTTTCAGCCGTCTGATTAACGCCAGGGGAAAGAGACGTCCGTCAGATCAAGAATAGGTACTTTTTTCCGCTTTGCTGTATCAGGTTTGGCACGTGCCACGACCAGTTTTTTTTTTTTTTTTTTTTTTTTTAATTGGAGCGCTTTTGAGGAAAGAGGGAAAGAAGTGGACGGTCCTAAGATAGCTTCAAGGGTCACATTAGATCAAACGTTGGCGTGGCATCGGACGGTCATTAGAGCTTCGTTGGTTTTGGGACCCACCGAATTTTCTTCTTCTGAGAGAGAATAGTTAAAAAAGAAAGGCCATACACCAAATCCGTATTAGCGAAATTTCTGTGTCCCCCCTCAGATCCGTATTATGTCCTGCGTTAGGAGAAGAATTTGGTTTTATGTCTACCTCAGTCCTCAAATCTAGATTGTGTATTTATTATTATTTTTTCTTTTATTTCCTTCTCTTTCGCTTTGTTGTTTTACGATTTTTTTTTCCTCTCTGTTTTGTCAAAGTTGTTACACGAGAAAAAAACATGAACATTGTTTCACGTTTTATGGTTCATTTTCCTTCTATCTTAATGATTTCCTTGGATAAATATCACTTAAAACTCGGGTTGTGTAGAAAAATCCGTAGACTGTTGGTTCGAATTAATCCGGCATTTTTTGAACCGTCTGTCTGATTTTATGTAAAAACTGTTAATAAAATAATATGAAAATTGACCAAACTGTTTCTAAAACAATCCGATTTGATTTAACAAGGAATAATTTAGACTGAATCTAACTGTTCCTTGTATATATCTTTTATTTTTTTTTTAAGATCTACAAATATACATCTTTGAACTTCTCTCCTATCTTTTATTTTTTAAAGATATACAAATATACATATTTGGACTTTTGACTTTGTACTTTGTACTTTGATGTGTTGATGTTTGTTTGAACTTTGAACTTTTAATGTCTCTAATATTCAAAGATATCACAAATTTGACACCTTTTATTTTATTTTATTTATGCTCGTCATAATATAGCTGATAATTTTATCATTTCATAACATTAAAATTAATTTTAATTATAATGTTAAAATGGATAAAATTATAAAAAGATATTCAAAACATAACTTTTCACTTAATTTTCTCAATATTAACATAAAACAGTTTGGTCCACTCCTCCACATCATTTAAAATGGTTGGATCCGTGCATACCCTTTTGTTAAAACTTTACAAGTAAGGCTTAACGATCACTTGGTCAAACTATATGAGTATAATGATGTAAGGTTTAAGTTTAGGAGGAACCATATTGTATTAAAAACTATAAAACAATACACGTAATTTTAGATTAGGGCGCCTTCATGATTACAAAAAAGAATGCCTTTTAAAATATTGCCCCTTATATTAGCGTGCTTATCAAGTTTGTGAGTGCAATTTTTCATTCAACAAAAAATAAAATAAAATGCGTCTTTGACCCCAAAATCTGGGTCAAATAAACCATATTAAGAACTTGATGATTGTGTCAACAAATATTAAAAAGATCTCCCAACCAAAAATAAGGATATGTTTGACTTATCGTCTCATTTCAACTCAAATTGTACCTTTTTTTTTTGTTTTTTTCCCAAAAAATTTTTGTTTTTTTCCCAAAAAGTTTTTTGTCTTTTCTGAAAATTCAAAAAAATTTACTATTACAACTAAAATATTTCAACTCAAACTAACCAACCAAACAAACCATAAGAACCACATACCGGTAAGATACTGACTAACATGTTTAAGATCTATAGACAGCACAAAAACAATGATGAAGAAAAAATTCATGATAAGAATTATCCTTCTATATCTTATCGATATAGTAAATTTTTTATCCTCAAAGTAAAGTTAATAATTGGAATTCTAAATAGCAGTATTTGGATGTCGTATAATTCATTTGTTTAATATAATCATTCATTAGATTGATTGTTAAAAATTTAATTTATGGATTAAAAAAACGTAAGTAATTGCAACAACTTTGACCCTTTAAATCTCCAAACTTGGTGGTGCGGTGAACAACCTCCAAAATTGACATTAATGTCTGTAAGTGGTCCTATCCTACTACCCTAAACTTTTTTAATTTTTTTTTAAATTCTTTTTCAGGTTTCAGAAATAACATGTTTTCACTCTTAGTGTAAGAAGACCATAAAACCTGGTGCATAAAATCAAAATAAAATAAAATAAAAACAAATGAGAATACTAGGGAGCCAACTGCGAAGAAGTGAAAAATATGTTTTGCCTTTGAAGTTTGAACAGTTGTGGCTAATTTACTGGTAATTAGTTTTTAATGTACTTTTACAGTAGGGTAATTTATTGTTTTATCCTTTTGAGAGAGTGCGGTTTTTTTTTTTTTTTTTTTTTTATCATTGAATTAAATTTTGTCTATCTTAAAACAACGAATCATTTGATATAAAAATCCTTTCATTTATAAATCCACCCATTAAAATTTAATCGAATGACTAAAATTAAATTACTCTTCATAGGGTAAAAAAAAAAAATGTGTACACTAACTTCAAATTTTGAAAGTGAGAAAAACAAGAAGAGAAAATGAGTTTTATGTTTATATATGTTGAGGGAAACCGATTTGGCCCTAGTCTTCTTTCCATGCATAACTTAATAATTGAGGAGGTTAATTTTAAACCAAATTCCGAATTTCTAACGTAAGTACTTATTACACAACAATTTAAATTATTTAATTAATGATAGATTATGCTATGCTTTGAAGAATTTATTTCATTTTTAGTTCTTAGATTGCATTTTAGCAATATTTTTCTTTCATATTTGTATTAATAAAATAATGTGTGCAATTTTTATTTACACCCACCCTTAATGGGTAAATGCATGGGTGGGATAGGGTAAGAGATAGTTTCTCGATAGAGATTTGTTGACTTTGGTTGAACTTTTTTCTTTACTTAATTTTTGCTAGTTTGTCCGCACCAAAAATATAAAATTATCCTACGTTTTTTGCTTTACCCCACTAAAAATTAAAAATTCTCATATAATCTCCACTAAAATTTTAGCATTTAGTTTTAATACTTTGATGTTATTACTCTTAAAAACAAAAATAGTATGCGCCCCCACTCAAATATTTTTTTGACTTCGCTCCTGCGGATATGGGAATGCAAAAGGCGAGTAGGATATGAGGAAGCCTACCCGTTCTTTCTTTCCCGGCCTATTGCCATCCTAACTTGAAAGTACGTGCACCAAGATGAGACCTAGATCTTCCTCAGTTGATGGAGAGAAAATAATAACGATAATAATAATAAACAGCCACGGACTTGTCTAATAAAAGTAATTCCATAATTGCAAGCAAATGACGTTGGGCTAACAAGAAGTGCGATTGGTATATCTTCTCCCATTAAATAAAAAACAGATTTTCAATTGTCACATATTTTCGTCAAAAAAGGCGTTTTTCTATGATGTAGTCGATAACGCCTAAATATTCCCAAGTGGATGATGTCTCATATCTCTTAATCAACAAATTGCGTCTTTGTTTTGGTCTCTTTGAAAGATGCAATGTTTTTGCTCCTAAAATTGCTTTTTTAAAAATCGCCGACTTTGGATATACATATTTGTTGTTGTTCTACGTTGATAATGATACATTTTTCCTTCCCCTTATCACTTATTGAAAGGAGATTAGCTCATAATAAGTGTTCACTTAGCTCTTTTTTTTTTTTTTTTTTTTTTTTTTTTACCTTAAAAAAATAACAACCCTACAAAATCAAGTATGATCTTTGTTGAAAACAACTGTTGTTTTCGCTTTCTCCAAAAGTAAAATGTTCATTTTTAGAGTTTTTTTTTTATGCTAAGATATATTTTTATTAATAGTATATTTTTAAACGTTAGATTTAGTCAAAATCTTATCAAAATAAAAAATGTATAAAATTTATAATTTCTATACAAATCTAAGGATTCAAAATAGAACCTATCAATGGGAATTATTTTCATATATTACCACAGAGAATTCTCATTTTGTGTAGATTATAAGAGATAAGGTGAAATGAAGTATGCAAAATATATATATATATATATATATATATGTATGTATGTATATTAATTTAAATGAGTTTTTACATAAAGTCCATGTGCGATAATTTTTACTTTTGTTTTCGAAAAACAAAGTAAATATGTAATATTTATGGCGTTTCGAATTCAAATGGGAGTTTATGGGGCTAGATCTGCAAATAAAAAACACACGTTTTGTAACGAGAAAAATAGAAGAGAATGGAAGAAGAAGATAGATGAATTATTAAGATGACGAATGCTTGGTGGTTTGTTTGATAATAAAGAAAAATGAAAGAAAGAAAAATGGGGTGGAAATTGATAATTAATTATTTTTTATACATCCATATTAGAAAGATAGTAGAGTGAAAAATTTTAAAATTTAAACTTCATGAAATAGTTTAATTATAATTTGTCTTTGTCTTAAAACAACATAATTTAAATAAATGAATTAAATAACAATTACCCAAATATCACGTTATTTATTTCTTTCTATAAAAGCAAACAACAGGAAGAGGAAACCAAGATAATCATTTCTCTCATTATTTTCTATCCTTTGTTTTTTCCCTCCGCCTCCTACCAAAGGAAGTGTAACGTTTAAGTAATGATAATCATTTCTTGAATAAAATATTCGAAAGCTTTTTAAGATTAAGATTTTAAATTTAATTATTCAATAACTAAGGAAATAAGTATAAACAAGAATATTTATTTAAATAGCTTCACATATTTATGTGAAAGCTCCAATAAAGGAAAGCCAGCTAGATTTAGTTTGTCATAGAAGGGTTTGTAACGCCTAAAAGTTCCTTCGTATTGCATCTAAACTCTTAGATTCAAGACTTTTGAAAGATTAAGTTTCTATCTTAAAAAAGATAACTTGTTAATTATAATGACCTATTATCTTTATATAAATGTTCACTATTGTTTTTATCTTTATGATGTTGGATTTGAGTTTTTTTTACCCTTAACACACATCCTAGCAATACAGTTTTCTCTTTGAGTCACCGATCTTGTATTAGATGGATAGTCCTGTTCGTTTGAACTTTTTGGATTTTGATGCCATGTTAAATTTGAGACTTACAAAAAATTGAGCTTTCATATTAAAAAATTAAACCTTTAAAAGTTACCCTTTTAGATAAAGACTAAAAAGATAAAAAATGAAAGTTAGAAAACAACTTTATTTATTCATTTTCTAGTTTCATAAAAAATATATATGAGAACAAAATTTGTATTTGTTTCTATTTTCTGACTTGGTGAAAGATAGTTGAACTTTGCTATTTTGACATGACTCGAACATCATAATTTATAGTTGAAATATTCTTTAGACTAAAATTAAAATATATTGACTATCTGCAAACAAAGTCGTGTCCTTAAAGAGGGATCAATGAAATTCAAAAATATGTTGCAAACTTTTATTTATTTATTATTTTATTTTATTTTTTTGTTTAAAAAAAAAAAAAAGTTGCAAACTTTAGACTTTAGTAGAAGGGTACTTGAAAGTCTATTTACCATTACGTTAGAATTAGAACAAAAGGGGAAAAAAATCAAATCCTGTGGGTAGTTTTCGAATCTTTGGCAAAAGCAAGTTCCATTTTACTTTCTCTACGGTCATCTTCTTCGTTTCTCTCTCTTTTTTTTTTTTTTTTTTTTTTTTTTTTTTTTTTTTTTTTTCGGTGTGTTTAAAATGGTCTTTCTTTAGTACGTAGTCTTCTTATCCAAAGTATAGATACCCCAAGGGGGAAATATAAATAACCTTTTTTTAACTTCTCTTTTTCTTGAAAAACAAAAAAGAGACATATTTGAGGACAAAAGTTTTATAATATATTGCCTTTATTAATCCTTAATCATCCTTTGTTTTCTCTCCCCATCCTCACTCACTCCTTTCTTATACCAAACCCCTACTAGTTTCCTCTCTCACTTTTTGACGACGTTGGTGTGAGGCAGGCCCAACGATCTTGCGCAACAAATGCATGCCAGAACCACAACATGACGGCTCGCAAACGCTAAGTGGTGCGTGGCTTGGAGAGCTTAGCCAACCTTGGCTCTTGGTCGCCAAGAAAATCCCGCTTTGTTGGCCTCACGCCAGCCAACTCTCCTTAATTTGCCAATGCCCAAGCTTGTCACTGATTGTCTGGCAACGAAGATGGAGACATTTTGGTAATTTTTCAGGTTTCTCTGTGTGTGTTTTTAATGTCGTCAGTAAAAGCCCTAAAGTTGTCTCTGAAAATTATTAATAAGACAACAATATCGTCACTAAAACATGATATGTAAACGTATTGTCGCTCTTATCGTCTCTAAAAGTACGAAATGTTATTGTTGATAACTCACCTCCTAATAAGGACCATAAGATGTCATTGCTGATTACTCGTCTCCTAAGTTGGAGGTGACGTCATAATGAGATCTGTAGTGATGACAATAAGTTTTTCTTTTAATCCACAATCATATTTAGGAGGTGACTCCATAATGAGACCTTTAGCCACCACAATCAGCTTTTCTTTTTAATCCATAATCATATTTAGGAGGTGACCCCATAATGAGACCTTTAGCGACCAAAATCAGTTTTCTTTTTAATCCACAATCATATTTTTGGTCAATTTAACTGATTTTTGCAGCATTATATTTGAGCTTTATCTTAGTACATTAACTCTTTAATCTATCCAATATATTTAGTTTTAAATAATATAAAGCAACTATCTTTTTGTTATAAAAAAAAAAAAAAAAAAAAAAAAAAAAAAAAACATAACATATTAGCAAAACACACCATAAAAAGTTCAGAGAAACAAACTAATTTCCTTAACTCAGAATCAGACTGATCTCCTAAGTCAGCATCGTCGTCGTCGTCGTTGTCGTTGTTAGAAGGCGTTCCAGGATGCATTGGCGGAGGAGGCATTGGCATTGGCACTAGCGGAGCTGCGGAGGTAAAGGCATGTCGTTTCCTTGGCAGTGGACGTTGTAATTGTTCGGCCATCTGCATTCATTGAACAGCAAAATCACAAAAGCATCAAACATTCTTTCACCATGAGTTATCAATTTTCCCATAATTAAGCATCAATTCCCTAAGTCTGCAACAATATCAGTTACTTGAAACCATTAGAAACCAATTCCATCTTAACCTATGCCCTATTCTCGAGTGCAACGGAGAAATAATTATCACAAAAAAGAAAATAATCATAATAATAAATTTAATGGTTCAAAGCATGTTGAAGACCTCAAAATCTAATCCTTCTACAGTCACGAACAGTTTCTAGTTTTTATGATTATCATTATTTTAGAAAAAAAGAAAAAAAAAAAAAAAAAAAAAAAAAAAAAGAAAAAAAAAAAAAGAAAAAAAAAAAAAAAAAAAAGAGAAAAAGAGAACAAAAAACTAAAACTCATTATTCGTGCAGTTATTAAACTCTTTTTGGTTGAGAAGCAAAATTTAATCCTTCTCATATTTTTAACTCATTTGTGAAACTTCAATTTTTGGATGCAAAGCATCAATTGAAACTGAAAAACACAGAATTACAAAAGCTCCAGCAAAGAAGCAAGCTCAAACGAAGCCGAAAAAATGTCTAAGAACGATAACAAAAACAAAGTATGTAGTCAAATTACATAAAGGTTTTGACTTAATTTTACTTGAAAGATGGACTCAGTTTTACTAATAATATCATAAGTCCTTTCCATCACATCCTTTTAACTGTGCAGAAACTCAAAAGATTTCCCTTGAATATCAAACTTGAAAGCATTTTGGTGAAAAAGAGGGAAAAAAAAAAAGGGGGGGCATACTTTTTTGCTGGAAGGAAAGTCCAGAAAGGGGACAATCAATGTTATCGTACCACCCTAGGTGTTACCAAAAGGGCAGATATTGACAAAAATGTTTACTAAAAGCCCAACAGATAGGCTCTATCTTTTAAAGAGGAATACATTATCTTAATCCTACCGACTATGCTAACGATAAAGATACGTGGGGGTGTGATCTAAGACACTCTCTATTAAGTACTAGATTGACAATAAACAAGTCTTCATGTTTAATTAAAACCCTTAAAAGGGTCATCTAACACTCAAACTTTTGACCATCCATCGTGATAATCCATTATGCTTAGTCACTACACTCACTCGGTGGTAAAGAAAAGCATACTTAATGATACATTAGTCCACCCCATTCGTGGTACATTAAATTGAAAAGGCCTTCAAGATATGTACGCGTTTGTCCTTGGAAAGGACAGTAACAGCAATCCTGTGCACTATATAGACCAACGCTTTTGCTTATTGATTCCGCACTTGCCGGGGTATTGAATTGGAAGTTTTGATCTACGAGAACAATAAGACTATACTAAAAAAATATCCAATTGGTGTATATTTAGTACTGGTATAGAAAGCAATATTGATCATTACCAGCACCAGTTTTGCTAAGTCCATACTAAGTGACGGTTGAATTTTCATGTGGCATATTTATTTTTCTGATGAACTTCTTCATGGGTTTCAAATTTGAAAGAGCCAAGTATAGTCAGAAGGATCTGTGTACAAAAGAGGGCTTGTGGTCCACTATGTTTATTATATTTATGTTATCATATATATGTGTATAGGTTTATGTATATATATATTCATTACGATTAATTTTTTGCACGTTTTCATTTTCCCTCCTATAGCTAAATCTGTCTTGTACTATACATATATAGCTGTACATTTTCACTTCTATAAAATAACGTGTGTAAAATACAATCTTTCACATACAATCCTATTAATAGTATGTTAATATATTAGTAGATATTGATATATAATAGAAGATGAACCTATTATTACTAAAAAAATACATGCAGCAGATCAACGCTCTTTATATTATATCAATCATATTTTAATCATAACAAACGACATGCCGTTTTAGGTATAGGTGACGTTAGCTATCTAATTTATAGATTTGACAACGTAATACGTAAGAAAATTAATATCCATAGTATATCAACGAAGATTAATGACCAGAGGAAAAAAAAAGTGCTATATTTATTACTCAAGAAAAAAGTAAATCCAACGAATTAAATATTTTTTGTGATGTTTCCAGAGATTTTTTTTTTTTTTTTTTTTTTTTTTTGAGGTGAGAATTCATTCATAAGAAATTTTGCAAGTGCATTAATTCGACGTAAATATGCTATACATATAAATATAACACTAATTCCTCACCATCAACTACATAGAACAGCTTTCGCAAATCTAATTAACAATACTAAAACAGAATCTAAAACTCAAAATAATAATATTAATAATAAAATTCTAATTCAAGAAAATAAAACCTGAAAGTTGAAACCTAAAACGGGAAGGGAAAAAAAAAAAAAAAAAAAATAAAAAAAAAAAAAAAACCTAAACTAAGCCATGGAAGAAGGATCAGCTTGGGGCTGTTGTGGTTGAATCTGATCCCCAGACATCTCCTCCAGCGATTTCCGTTTCGATTCCGGCACTAGAAACTTGAACGCCAATCCAACCAGATTAATCACTCCCAACACTATCAACGAATTCTTCATTCCGACCCCGCCGGGTAACCGGCTTCTGTCTTCGCCGGATCCTGGCTCTGCGCCGCATACAAGAACCCGAAAGCCCCCACTATCACCCCTGCCTTCCCCGCAGCCGCCGATATCCCGTGAAACGTCGACCGGAGCCTCGCCGGAAAAATCTCCGCCGGCACGATTCAGGTGGTTGCATTGGGGCCGAAATTGGCGAAAAAGAAGGTGAGTCCGTACATCACGACGAAGCCGACATGGTTTCCGGGCATGTTCCAGTGGCGGTAAGGAATGGCTAGATCGAACATGAAGACGGTCGTGAAGACGAATCCCAGAGTCTGAATAACGAATCGGCCGATTCGGTAGATGAGAGCGACGGTGAACCAGTAGCCGGGGGACTGTCCCGCAAGGGGCGATCAAGAACTGGGCGAGAGCTATCATGAAGAGCTCGTCGAGAGCGCTCATGAAGTTCGCCGCCGGCAGCCATCCGACGGCGCTGAAGATGTCTTTCTGGAAGAGGTTCTGGCTGTAGCACGCCACGTCGACGAAGAACCACGCCATTGCAGTTCCGAGCAAGTGAAGCCCATGGCGGCGAAGAAATTCCATCGAGAACAGCCCTACGGCTTATTCCCATCGTTAACGTCGCCATCGTCGTCGACGGCGGTACTTCCGATTTCGTGAGAAGGGACGATTTCGACGCTGAGAACTTTCGACATGTCCTGAGAAGCTTTCTTTGCGTCGTTGGCGACTAACGCCGTGTACCGGGGAGTCTCCTGCAAGGTCGTCAGCCAGTAGTACGTCAGCGCGGCCGGCAAAGCGCCGACCATGAGAATAATCCTCCACACATAGTCGGCTTGCGGAACGGTGGAGGTGATCGGGTTAACAGAGTACGCCGGCGCCGGAAAAAAGCTCTGGAAAACATCAGAGACAAGGATGGCTACTCCTCCGGCGGTGAGAATTCCAAACCCTTGCATGGCGAAGACAGCGGCTATGAACGCGCCGCGGCAGAGTTTGCTGGAGTACTCGGCCATGATGGTGGCGGAGAGAGGGTAGTCGCCGCCGATACGGAAGCCGAGCCAGAAGCGGAAGAAGCAGAGGGTGGTCATGACGGCTTGAGGGGAGTTGCCGAAGGAGAGGCCGGAGGCGATGGAGCTGAAGACCATGAGGAGGAGAGTGAGGCCGTAGGCGCGCTTGCGGCCAAGCTTGTCGCCGAGCCAGCCGAAGAAAAGCTGGCCGGCGACAGAGCCGCAGAGGGCGACGCCCTTGACGGCGACGGCGACGTTGGTAGGGAGGATGCTGGGCTTGGGAGAGGCGGCGACGGTGTAATAGATGCGGCCGAGGAGTTTGGAGACGAGGGAGATGCAAAAGAGGTCCTAGGCGTCGGTGAAGAAGCCCATTCCGGTGACCACCACCGCCTTGAGGTGGTACCACTGCACTTTCGCCGCGTCCATCATGTTGAAGTTGAACCCTACTGTTTGTGATTGATTTTGCTCCGAATTTGCCATTTTGTTTCTCTCTTGTTTTTCTCTCTTCTCCCTTCGTATCTTTCCTTCTTTATATCCATATATGAATTGATGTTTCGTATATATGTATATACGTATATATGTATATAGGTTTTGATTTGGGTGATTAGAGGATTGAGTACTTGAGTCCCAATCTGATAAGGTGGTACTGACGGTTTTGATCAAATTATCGTGATCTCGAATTTTGCATGGAATATTATTCCAATTCTGATTATAAGAAGATTGGAGATAAAGATGTCAGAAAATAAATAAATAAATAAATATATATCTATAAATAAATCCGCATTTAACTTTTATTTTTCAACTTTATTGCACAATAAAAGTTGAAATCGGATTATTTACTTATCTTTGATGTCTATTTTTGAATTGCGTGCACCAACAAGATGGAAATACCTCTTGAATTTTACGAGATTTTTTTTTTTTTTTTCGTATTTTTTTTTTTTTTTTATTTTTTTTTTTTGGTATTGGAAAGACAATTTTTAATCTTAATACTAAGTTTTGTAGAGTTATTTTCGGTGGCCAGAACAAGCGGAAAAAAAAAAAAAAAAAAAAAAAAAAGGTAAATAAATGGAAAGTTATTTGTAAGATGTCATAAGAAAATAGTAGTTGAAGGAGTTCTATGGAATTTTTTTTTTTTTTTTTAATTTAGGGATGTATTTGAGAAAAATAGTTTAATTAAGGTTAACAAAAAAAAATAAAAAAAAAGAAAAGAGAAAAGGGAAAAGGAAAAGAAAAAAAGAAGAAGATACTACATGTCAAGTGAATTAATATGTAGAATAAAGTAATATAAAGATATAAAGATAGATAGATATACGAAGTTTCTTTATTTGTTTTTCCTTTTAGATTTCAAATCTAAAAACTCATAATCGACCGGTTTCATTTAAAATTTGTTTAATCATATATATATATATATATATATATTTTAGGGGTTCTCGTTATATGTTTTTCATATATATCACATGGTAAAATATTTTTTTTGAAAAGACATCGTTTTTATTTTTTATTTTTCTCATAACTTCACTGGAAAATAAAAATTTTCCCATATTTCTTAAAATTTATGTTTTATGAGGAATGTTCGCAGAGCTTTTTGAATGTCATGGTTCTGTTATTCAGAATTAAACACTTATGTCTTCCAAAAAAAAAAAAAAAAGTCAACAAGGTACCACATACGATGTTTTCTCAATATCATGGAGCATTTTCTGTTTTAAGTAAATTAAATTTACTTTTTTGTAAATATATTATTACCTTATTAAATTTTCTGTTTATCTAATAATTTTATTATTTACTTTAAATATTTTAAAACCTTTATTAGCATCCAAGTTTCTAAATTCTAACCACTGCCAACATCCATATAATTTTTTATTTTTATTTTTTATTTTTTTTAACTTAAAGGTAAAAGATTCAAACTTTACGCTTTTAAGTGAAATCAAGTGTAGTATTACCACTGAACTATATCTACAATCACACCAACATCCATATAATCAAAGACATAGCACTCGAATAATCAATTATTAAAAAAAAAACTCTACTCACAGGGCCCTTGTGCATAAAATTTTGTTGACTCAGAAGTTGAGAAACAAATATAAATAGACTGTCATTACTAATTCACTCTAAATGCTCAGCCTAAAAAGCAACATAAATGTTGTTGCATAACTGGGTTCATTTAATTATTCTTCAAAAGAAAGAAGAAAAATCAAAACGATCACTTTATTTTCTCAAGAGCTTCTCCTTCATCCTCTCTACTGCAGCCCTAAGAGTTCCCTCATCTTTGCAGAAGGTAAATCTGACCAAATTCTTTCCATCTTCCGGGTTCAAGTAAAATACACTCGTCGGGATTGCTACAACCCCAACTTCCTTAATCAAATATTCGCAGAACTCGATATCGTTGGCCAGTCCAAACGGAGTGTGATCTACAACCACAAAGTACGTGCCACTTGATGGGAATACCTTGAAGCCAACAGCTTTCAACCCTTCAACCAAAATTGCCTTCTTTGCCATGTAATCCCTCTTTAGCTCCTCATAGTAAGAATCCGGGGCTCTAAGAGCCGTGGCAGCAGCCCACTGCATTGGAGTGGATGTGGCGAACGTGAGAAAAGCATGTGCCTGCCTCACTCCCCATGTCAGATGTGGTGGAGCTATCGCCCAACCAATCTTCCACCCTGTCAACGAGAATGTCTTTCCCAAGGAATTCAAGGTTACTGTTCGCTCCCACATTCCCGGAAGAGAGGCCATCGAAATGTGCTCCATTTCAAAAGCCAACTTATCATAAACTTCATCGGTAAAAACCAAGACATCATTCTCAATGCATAGAGATGCAATTGTACTGAGCTCCTCCCGAGTGAACATCTTTCCAGTTGGATTATGCGGAGTGTTTATGAGGATTGCACGAGTATTCTTTGAGATTTTGGACTTGAGCTCCTCAATGGGGACAGAGAAGTCCGGAGGACGCAATGTGATGCCTGTTATTTTGGCACCAGCCATGGATAAAGTGGCTTCATAAGAATCATAGAATGGAGCAAATAGGATAACCTCATCACCAGGATTTATCAAGCCAAGCATAGTAGCTGCTATAGCTTCTGTGCACCCAGAGGTAACTGTAATTTCTTTCTCAGGGTCCACCACCAGACCCGTATCTTTCTTGAATCGCTCGGCAATGGCAGAGTTGAAGTCTGGAACTCCGTATCCACGAGCATACTGATTCTTCCCATCCCTAATTGCTTGAATTGCAGCATCTTTCACAAACTCAGGGCCATCGAAGTTGGGGAAGCCTTGACCTAGGTTTATAGCTCCATGTTTAATGGCGAGATTGCTCATTTGTGTGAAGATTGTTGTTTTAAACTTCTCCAAGCGTTTGGCAATCTGACAAGGAAACACCAATCATTAGAAACAACTACCAATATAGGAATGGCTGATCTAGAGAAATATGCTTCTGACCAGGCACCAACGCATCTGAAAATACGCATTTGAAATGGGCACCGTATGGCTATAAAATTAGAAGAAGAAATTGAAACAATCAAGCATTGTAATGGTTCATATTGTAGGATTTGACGAGGACGAAAGGACTTAAAATAATACTTTAAGTATGTCAGTAACCTGTACACACTAGGTGGAAATTTAGCACTATGGAATCAAGTGAAGGTTGACATTTCAGCAAATACACAACATCGTTAGAAGCAGTCATCATTATAACAAAATTTCAAAATTTGCATACAGATGTTTAATTGGTGTCACTAAATGCCAAAGCTTGTTAACAGGACATCAAAATTGGCCAACTGTTGTCAACAACAAAATCGAATCCTTAATAGAGCAAGAAAAAAGTGTAATTCCACAGGGAGAATACACAGGAAAAGGCGGCTACATGTTCAGAAGAAGCTGATCCTATGCAAAAAACAATTGTTCAATTAGACTAAAAGAACACTGAAAACTAATCCAAATCACCTCAGGTTCGGCCTTTGTTCTTGCATATTACGTCTTTTTTATTTATTATTTTTTAAGTTATTTATTTACACCAAAAAGAAATATAATCACAAAATGAAGAAAGAATGATCAACAAAAACAAACAATAATCAGTAGATTTAAATACAACAGAACCCTTTGACAGCTTAATCAGAAAGGCATCAAATGAAAGATAAAGCATAGCAAGCCTATTAGTTGTTCAAATTTTGTGGGTAAAACAGTGAAGAGCATCCTTTGATCTCAAGGACAAAAACAATGCTGATGTACTTAATCTTGAAGACAACCAAAACTATGCATTTGCCTATCGCCATTAAAAAGTATATTTCTCAGTTCTTATATTAAAGATGAAAAACGTGATCCCATAACGAGTGAATGGTGATTGACCATGGGCACTTGATTGTCCACGTTCATGTTTTCAGTTTGTGTGTATGTGTTTTTTTAACTTTATTTTGTTTTTTATGCGTATAAAATGTTAGTTATTAGAATCCAGATACTATTTAGTTAATCAGCTTAAGTTAATCTACTCGGTTAATCAATGATTAACTACAATTAATCATTGTTTCAATGTTTTTTTTTTTTTAAAGGGTAGACAAGAATGGGAGACGAAAAAAGCAAGACCAAAGACCGGAAAAATGTCAAACAACCAGCTGAAAGGAGAAAAACTGAAAAAGGAACAATAACGAGGAATAGAACATTTAACATCATGGTATATAGCATTCCTATTCAATCAGCACCTCTTGTATTATTTGGAGCAACAAAATAAAAGATAATGATCGATCCAACTCAATAGAACACAAGTGGGGAGTTATGAAGCAACAAAATGAACGATTAAGGCTGATCCAACTCAACCCATTCATTCAAGTCGCTAAAGGCCATAGACTCTACCAACTTGAACGACCTCAGTCACAACCCATTCATAAAACGCTTCTGTTTCAACATTGACTCTTTGTCATATTACTCAACTATACTTCTTATCTTCTTCTGAAAAAGGCACTACAAAGAGAATAAAGATATCTCATTATTCAGCTTTTAATATGTAAATATCATGTGTTTTAGCATACTCTGGAATTTGTATGTTACCGTTCTTATATATATGTGAAATAGTCCAGTGCAATGAAATAAAAGCAAAGAAAAAAAATAGTTAAATTTGCTGTTCAACAAAATCGGTACAAGATGGTCTGTTGATACAGAAAAACAGAGCAAGTCAGGTTTGTGCTCCATTTCGAAGTGGAGAGGTATAACAAGAAAAACCAAGCTATCAACAAATTGCTTCTGCCATTCCCCTTAATTAATAAAACATAGGACAGAAATTTTGCATTTTGTGGCCAGACGGCCATCCAACCTAAATTCTCTTTTTATAATTTTATTTGTTGTATCAACTCCTAAACTTATGACCTATTCTCAGCCGCAAACCATGCAATATGACAATAGTTTGCGGAGAGTATTTAAGCTCTGTCCCTGCAACGTCTTTCAACTAATGAAACCATATCTGTCATCTCCCTAGATTGCTATCGTATTTGAGCTCTTTAGCTAACGAGCTATTTCCTGGACTATTTTTTTTCCCCCCTCTCGAATGGCTTCTAACTCTGCTCAATCTTCTCAGCCCACATCTTGTTGTGGTTGTCACCCCAAACCCTGCACAACTGCTGGTCACAATCACTGAAACAACCCAATTACCGCTAACACTCACCTCCTTAACTACTTTTTCTTTAGAAAGCCCAGTTCCATTCCCTTTTCTTTTGCCTTGATCACCTAGGTTATCTAGATGTGTTTCACCCACGTCGTCCAACAACAATAACCACAAATGATCAATCTCTTCCCACTCAATCCTAGTCAAGTTCTTAGCTTAGTTATCATCTTATAATGCATGCCATCCTAGCTTCTCCATCAGAGTCAGTTATACCATTTGTGTCTTCCACTAGGCCAAGCCGTGAAGCATGGACTCGTCTTGCCCGTCTCTACACAATTTGAATTTGAACCAACAGTTCTAACAGCTATCAAGCATTATAAAATAAAGGAGCCACATAAAGTATTGAAGGGGATATTCATGAAAGGAGTTTGACAGATACATATATCTGACCAACTAATGCTTGGAGTCCAGATAAACAACTCATAATTGCGAATAAACCTACGACTCAGCTATATCAGTACACAAACAAGTATAAGTCAAGCAACTAACCAAAACCAACACACACACACACACAAAAAAAAAAAAAAAAAAAAAAAAAAAAAAAAAAAAAAAAAGGAAGAAGAAGAAGAAGGCAAAACCAAAAACAAAACAAGAGAACAAACAAACGAAAAAAACATAAATCCAGCAATTGCAACTAACATCTCGTAAGACTTATGATCCTCAGCATGTGTGTAATATGGTGCAGCCTCCATATAAATTAGGAATTACACCAAAAAACTGATATTTTTCAATCCGACAAGTTGCATTAGAACGGAGTCTTAGACTCTTAAAGCAATTTTTTTTTTTTTTGGAGGGCTAAAACTCTAAAAGCAAAAACTTGGCATCAGAACATAATCACAGCAATCAATCAGTTATAGGTGAATAATACAGCAATCAATTGAATAATACTAGTCATAATACAAGAATACATTACGCAAATCATGCTTCAAATCTACAATTTTCCAGTAAAATAAATAAATAAATAACAGAAAAAAGTCACCATAATGAAGAGGAAGAAAGGTAAAGTCCTCAAATTGATTATAAAAAGGGAAACCAGGCAAAAGTTTAGATAAAACTCATACGATCCGGATATAAATGTATAAATA
This sequence comes from Ficus microcarpa, assembly GCA_025413485.1. Lineage (NCBI taxonomy): Eukaryota > Viridiplantae > Streptophyta > Magnoliopsida > Rosales > Moraceae > Ficus > Ficus microcarpa. Next base: position 47,327,415 of record CM046377.1, on the reverse strand, counting down.
TATTACACACACACACATATATAAATACAAAAGAAAAGAAAACCCATTTGATTTAAGATCAAACCCATTACTAAAAAGCTCGAAATCGGGGAGGAACAAAGGTGAAAAACAAAAGGGCAAACCTGTAATGGCGGATTGGGGTTCTGGGTTGGCCCATTCTGACTGGAAGTGACCTGATTATCAGTGTCGGTGGTGGTGACGGAGGACATGGCGGCGACAAACGAATTGGGTCGTCCTCTTTTCCCAACGGAGCTGAAGCGTCTATTCAGATGCTTCGAAAAAGTTAAGAAAGTGGAAGGCCTGAAGCGCAGTTCAGAGCATGTCCAGGTGCACTGAATCTGCATGACAAGTCAAAAAAGAAAGTGGGCAACTGAGAATAAAAATATAAAGAGAAGGAGCTGAACCTCTTCTGTTTGAAATTCGAAGGTCAATTGACAGTCTCGACTTCCACTTAACGATTTGATTTAAGATTCCGTTCAGCGCAGCCGGGCCACAAAATTTTAGTCTCCTTTTAGTTCCCTTTTACATTTTATAAATACCCTCCTGAATTTTAGTCTCCTTTTAACTTTGGGTCCTTCAATTTGAAAAGTGGTGTACGCATCCCCTCAACTTTGAAACGTTAGCAAATACTTAAGGCCCGTTTGGGGTCACGTTTTGATACAATATTTTTGAAGTTGCGATGCTTTGAGTTTTGGAAATATATATTTAATGAAATATATTGTTTAGAGTGATAAAGCGTAAAAACTTAAAACATGTTTGAAAAAAAAATAATAATATAGATCTTATTTCGTTGTTCTTGAAATTCTATATAACCGGCAAAAAAAAAACAAATAATATCATTTTAATTTAAAATGATAAAGTTATGGACTCTTGAAATTTGAGTTTTTTGAAAATATTTAAAAGAGTGAATAGTAAAATTAGAGGAAAAAAACAAAGAACAAAGAACAAAAAAAAAAAAAAAAAAAAAAGGTTTGGAAATACCTTTCCAGACATGGACCCCAAATGGTAGGGAGCGTACACCAGTTTAAAAATTCAGGGGTGAAGTTAAAAGAAGACTAAAGTTTATGGGTATTTATAAAACTTTGTAATTATTGTTGTTATTAAATATTAAGGTTTCGTTTGGTGAATGAGTTTGAATTGAAAATTTTAAGTTTTAACAGTCAATTATGTGACTTCAGAAAAGACAAAAAAATTTAAAAAAAAAAAAATTCAAAAAAAATAAAAACTGATATAAAATTTTAAGTTGAATGTTTCCATGCCACTCTTAGTCAATCGAGGTTGGGCTTCATCGGTGTTCCCTTGATGATTTTTAGTAGGCTAGGCCTGCTTCGTGCCGTTTGGACACACCGAAAAAAGAAAAAAGAAAAAAACCCTTCCATGAAAGCATTTCTTCTATTTTTTTTAATTTATTTATGAAATTTTTCTGTCATTACAACTAAATATCTCATGATCATTAGAGGTCAATAAAAATAAAAAACCGTATATATTTATCACTTATCTTTTAGATTAAAAAAAAAAAAAAGGTTTATCACTTTTTGCTTTATTTACTCCGTTCCATCATTTGAAAAAATAACAATTCACCCACCTCGAAATTAGTACAAATTTATTTAACTAGTAAATTCCTAATAAGAGAAAAAATATTTATATATGATATTTTACTTTTTTTCACATTATGAATAATCCCAAACAAATGGAGTAATGGAATATAAGGGTATTCTTCTTCTTCTTCTTCTTCTTCCTCCTCCTTTTTTTTTTTTTTTTGGTCAAAATTTCCCGTCATCATCGTTGAGGACTAGTTATGGTAGTTGGTACCGGAGCTGAACTGTAGAGTGTTATCCAAATGATCCAAAAGGGCTGCTTTCTTGGGCTTGAGCATGTATTATTTTAAAAAGGCTTGTGATGAAAACCCAATGTGATTGTTATGTCATTTGCATAAAAATACGGACACAATAACCTAAATAATCACTTTTTTTTTTTAATTATTAACATGATATAAATTTGTTATTTTTTTGACCAACATAACATAAATTGTAGTTTTTTTTTTAAATTCTGTGTTATATTAATCTAGTGTTAATTTCTTATATCATGTTAGTGCTATAGTCTTTAGATTTGTGTCATTTAGATTTTTCCCCTAAAATGTGAAAGTAGTTTGACACCTAAGATTAGAAACGAAGTTGTTGCAAAATCTAGGATTAATTACAAAACTTTCCTTTGAATTATAACTTTTTAACACTTTGTCTCTCTCGCTGTTCGAGTTTTAAAGCGTAGCATATGTTCCCTAACTTTAGAATCTAAAGAATTTTTACCCACTATATGTAGTTTTCTGACCGAAAAACTCACATAATGTGCCCATGACAAGAAAATTAAGGATGTTTTAGTAAAATGCAAAGAATTCATTACAAAACTCCTCCTAAATTATAAGCTTTGTAACACTTTACTTGCCCCTAAAAAATATCTAAGCATAGTATCTGTTCCTCATCTATAATTTGTTAACAAGTAAAGTTCTTATTTTTTTCTTAATGTAAAATTTGTTCCCTTCAATCTTTCCTCTTTATAATGATATTTTTCAAATTTTTTTAATATGATGATGATATTAGGATTCACCTTTGTTGGTTTTGATTGTCAAAGAATTGAAGTCGTCCTTCTCGCTTAGCTTTCACGTTGCGAGCGTGGATCAACAATTCCAATGGAGGGGAAGGTCACCATCGATTCACAATGGGTCACAACCACTTTCGATCATCGCGTGCGATAGCCAGTGGGTTAGAGCACATCCCAAAAATTTTGCTAGGTCTGCCAGGGGATGTGGCATCCACAGCCATGAACGTGCCGGCAAATTTGATGAGGCCTGAAAGAGATTTGCAAAGATGGCACCGGACATCATCATTCCACCATCGACATCAAAGGGAAAGGAGGTCGGCGTGGGGGTCACGTGGGCTATTGAGGGTGCAAGGGAGGCCGTGTGGACGATGCCAGAGCAGCCCCAAAAGGTGCTCCTTTTTTTTTTTTTTTTTTTTTTTTTTTTTTAACCTTTTCTATTGGTAACTGTTCGTATAGTCAGATGTAGTAGGATGCATAATAAATTTTCTTGTGTGTATACACACATCTTAATCGTTAAAATAAAATTCAATGGTCAAAAATTTTTTTTCCCATTAATAGGGAAAGTAGGATTCTCCCATTGTAGAATTACTCATTTTCTTTACATCATACTAAACACAACCTAAAAGTCCTATCTTTTAAAGTTGGAATTATATTTTCTCTGGGTAATTCTACAATGGGATAAGGGTGTTTTACCCTATCAATTGGATAAAAATTTTTCAACTCTTAGATTTCATTTAAACGGTTTAGATGTTCTGTGCACACAAAATTTGTCATGCATACAATCACACCGCAAAGGCTACCCACCATCACCGCGAACAGGAGACGTCGATCTCCTCTACCATTGCAAGTCGCTGGCGAACTCCCTTCCCTTCCAGGAAAAAAAAAAAAAAAAAAAAAAACTACTGCATCGAGCAAGGGAGGGGGCTCGACAGCTTGTGTGGTCCAATGAGTTGCCGGCGACGCTTGCAACCCCTGTCGTCGACCTATTCTGTTCAGCCTCATCACCGAGGATGACGGTGGATTTCTTGAGATGGGAATCACTGTTGACCAGGCGCGCTTCGTCGTTCGTGATATCTAGAATCGCCGGATTTCATCTGAGGATGCGGTTAAGGATTTCGATTTGGGTAAGGCCGTTTAGTTGCTGTTCTCGATCAGCACAAAGCATGTGCTTGAGGTAGTCGTGGAATACTCTAAGACGAGACGATACAGCTTCATCTCACCGGAGCACATCGCTTTTGGCCTCTTCAGCGCCGATGACGACAGTGCCACTCGTGTCCTCCAGAGATAAATGAACATCGCTCTAGGTTAGGTTACGGCGAGACAAGGCTGTCCAACTATGTTGATGCCGTGGTTGAAAAAAACCTGGAAACATTTGAATAAAAATATATTAATTGTTATTCGAATTGACAAATTTGAATTAGATATTTGAATACGTGTTTAGATAGATGTTAAAATAGTTCTTACAAATGTTACTAAACTTCAATGTTCATGGAAAATTGTGATGGGATATGTGGATTAGGTTTTGTTCTTCTTTCACTCTGAGCTGCAAAGAAAAAAAAAATAAAAATAATTAAAAAAAAAAAAGCATCACAATTGAATTTGAAATGAAAAAGTTTTAGCCATATTTTGCAGCTTATAAGATATAGATGAGAGATAAAAAGATTAAAAAAAAGTTCAAACACTAAATAAAACTGTAATAAATATATCATAATGATAATTCTTTTTCCCAACGAGACTAGCTCTTTAACCAATGATTATAGGAAAAACTAGATAAATAGACAGTTTTTGAATACTTAGTTAAATAAATGACCGGATTCTTTTATTTAGGAAAACAATTGTTAATCAGTAATTGGTTATAATTGATCAATGATTGACTATAATTAAACAATTATTGATCATAATCAATTAGTTAAAAAAAATTACACTTTAACATTGATCATAGTCAAAACTAATCAATTAATCATTAATTGACTATTTAGGGGGAAAAAAAAACATTCATTTCGTTAATTTTATTAAAATTCGGTCCTTTCTTAAAAAAACTTCTTAAAAGAAGGCCAGTTACCTACACTTATTCCATCATTATGTTTATCGCTTGATATATGTTTCCTTATAGTGAGTTAGTGACATGATAAATATGGGATAGTGACATGATAGATATGGGATAAGGATTAAGGATAGATTTATCTATCTTAGCTTTCATTTTTTATTTTTTCGGTGTGACAAACACGCCCATATACAATACAACAGTTAAATTTAATTGATTTCTTTTCTTGTAGCTCATAATTATCACTTTGACATTTGTTTATAGAAATAATCAGAATGATATTAGGTTTTCCAACTAAGTTTTAAATTCAAAATACGTAGGAATGTAATAATTGAATAGCTATTAAAAAAATAAAAAATAATAAAAATAAAAATTTAATACTCTTTCAAAAAAAAAAAACTTGAATAAATATTCTATAGTTTCTTGACAAAGAATATACTATATATATTTTAAAAATTTTGTTGGTTAAAAATATTACAATACAAAAATTTGTTGTCCCCGTAGAGAGGAAAGACTAAAGAGACTAAAGTAGTCACTCTCTCCAGCTAGCCGCAAGCCTCTACATGGCAATTGGTGATTAAAGATACGTATATATATATATATATATATATATTATATATATATATGTTTGTATTTATGTGTATATATGTGCATAACAATGACAAATTACTTGCTAAAGAGATTACTCCAAGTTGTTGCTGACTGCCATGTACATAATATATATCTAACATTAACATTTATCTTTTAAACAATCCTCTATAAAAAATAAAAATAAAACCAAAAAATAAAAATTTAAAAATAACAAAGCTGAAAAACTAGTAAATTAAGCTCCAGTACATTTGAGGGGGATCACGCTGCTTTCACGTCTATGTTCTTGATCTTCATTAAACAGACACACACACACACACACACACACACACACACACACACACACACACATATGTATGTATATATATATATATATATAGTTCATAGCTAATTTTAGAAAATTGTTAAATTAGTAGTTCTGATAGAATAAGAATATTTTAGGTTTCTATTGAGAGAATAGGCCAATGATGTTTTCTATAATTAGTTCTTTTAAGGTTGGTTTTTTGTATATATGTATGTATCATTAATTTTAATGTTGTTGTATTCTTACGTAATGTATTAAATTAATTATTAGCTTGTTAAATACTAGTTTAAGTTGTATTTATGTGAAATATTTAACCAAAAAAATGTTATTATATTGATAGTGGGTTGCCATCCGCGAGAACTAAGGGTGTGTTTGATTCATCGGTTGGAAATGAAATTTTTAACTTGAAATTGGTTGACTTTTCAAAAACTAGTTATAATTTTTGTTAATTTTTCAGAAAAAATAAAAATTAAGATGAAAAATTTGAGTTAGAGTTGTAATACCAAACATAAGCTAAGCTCTTGTGCACAGAAAATATTTGAACACAAATATATTAATCGTCATTCGAATTAGCATTTGGATATTCACAAATTGAATAGAATTATTTGAAAAAAATATTTGAATATGTGTTTGGATAAATGTTGAAAATAGTTCTTAACCTCAATGTTCATGGCAGATTGTGATGGGGCATGTGGATTGGTTTTTGTTCCTCATTTACTTTGAATGTATAGAAAAAAAGAACCATCTCAATCAGATTTGAAACAAAAATTTATGGCCGCATTTTGAAGTTTAGATAGAAGAGAACAAAAAAGATAAAAGTCACTGTACTCAAACACTAAATAGTAGAAACTGCTGCAGTTAAATAGCTAAACCGTCCTCTATTAACAAGTTTGTTGTAGTGCTTCCAAAAAGGAACTTGCTATCCATAAGTATATCACGAAGTTACAAAAGATGTAGTTGTATATGTGAACCAACCTCCTAAAGTGAAATAGGTACAAGGAAGGAGCAATAGAATGAACCAACCTATAAATACGAAACGATCCCTCTGTAATTAGTCATCTGTAGAGTCAAATAAATCATTTTTGTCTTTGATAAATAGACCAGGGGCTATAGTCATAATGATTCTCTAATAATAAATACTTCAATGCCTCGACCATTTCAAACACCTCGTAACATTCTTAGAGTGATTGAAACTTTTACAATTTATCTATGATTTTATTTTCTGTACCCTTTGTATTGTCATAAATATGTCTGAATAAGCTTAGCAAAAAATATATATATATCTATTGCTAATATTTGAAAGGATGAATGTACTATAAACAATGTTCTCTTCCTTGTGTTAGGTTACCACATGACGGTCTAGTCATCAACATGTAGCGGTCCAGTCACACTCAAGTGGATTTTTTTTGTCTACTAGGCATGCATGGACTACATACACGTACGAATGATATAATTCCTTCCCCAACAATTTAAAACTAGCTCTTTTACTACTGATTATATTCATTAGTTAGTAACTGTTTCCTAATAGTGAGTTATTAGAAACTTGACAAGTATGGGACAATGATAGGCTAACATATTCCAACTTTCATTTTTAATTTTCCACATACAATACAATAGTCAAGTTGCTTTCTTTTCTTAATTTTAGCTTGTAATTATCACTTTGACGTTTTTATTCTGAACAATTGTTTATAGAAACCAAACAGAATGATCTTAGCTTTTCCAACTTAGTTTCAAGTTTCGAATACTAATTAGGAATGGAATAATTGAGTAGCTTTTTCTCAAAATTAAAAAAAAAAAAAAAAAAAAGGGAAAGAAAGAAAATAAAACTCTTTTTTGAACAAATAATTGAATAAGTATGCTATTTATATTCTGAACAAAGAAAATAAAAATAAAATAAAATAAAATTTGTATATTAAAAATATTTTGATACAAAAAAGTTGGTTGTCCCGTAGAAATTAAGAAAGAGACTAAAGTTGTCACTTTCTTCAGCCGCAAGCCTCTACGTATATATATGTAATTATATGTTTGTGTGTGTGTGTGCATATATATATATATGTGTGTGTGTGTGTGAATGTGTATATATAGCAAGGATAAATTACTTCCAAAGGAGATGACTCCAACTTGTTGGTGACTGTCGTGTGCATGACACATGTCTAACTGAATAACATTTTTGTGAGCTAAAAAAGGAAAAGAAGAAAGAAAGAAAAAACTGTATAACAATTTGTCTTATAAACAGTCCTCCATGAAAGCAAAAAAGCTGAGCAACTAGTAAATTAAGCTCCAGTATTTGAGGGGATCAGGCTGCTTTCACGTCTATGTTCTTGATCTTCATTAAACAGATATATATATATATATATATATATATGTGTTTATAAATATAGTTCAACATATTTAGAAAATTGTTAAATTAGTAGTTCTAAAAGAATAATAAGAATATTCTAGGTTTATATTGAGAGAATGGACCAATGATGGTTTCTGTATTTTGTTCTTTTAATGTCCATTGTTTGTTCGTATATATGTGTCATTAAATTAATTTCATAATAGTGTTTTGTTCTCTTAGAGCATTTGTTTACTAAATTAATTATTAGCTTGTTAATTGAATACTAGTTTAATCTGTATTTATGTGGGCTGATATTTAACTAACAAATGCTATTATATTGATAATGGGTTCCCTTTGCGAGAGCTAGCTCTTTTGCACAATATATATATATATATATATATATATATATAATATTAGTAAGAGAGATGCCGTAACGTCTGGGATGAACGAGTTATAAAAAAAAAAAAAAAATGATGCGGTTCCAAGAAAGAGTAGAGGCTAGAGAATAATCCGAAAAAACTTGTGTCATCTTTTTTGTCTTTAAATTTTATAAAAATAAAACATTAGGTTTGGTGTTAAACGCACATTCCTGCGGATCTTCCTTGGTTTTTGATTGCTGCGATTCCCTCATTATTTAGAAATATTGCTGCGTCTATAGATGTATATATGCTACCCACCAACACAACTCTCTCTCTCTCTCTTTCTCTCTCTAGATCTCTCTCTCTCATCACACATACATATTAGGAAAAACGACGCCAACTGATGATAAATTATCAAAGACTGCACATATATATATATAAGACGTTGAAACCATATATATATATGTCCACAATATATATATATATATATATATATGCATAAGCAGCATAACAATATATGGAGGTATATGTGTTTGTATATGTTTTTGTCTGGCGTGATGTTTTTGATACCTGTGTGCTGGAAGGACTTATTACTAGTTTAAAGGAAACAAATGAGAAAGCATATATGTGTGTGTGTGTGTGTGTGTGTGTGTGTGTGTGTGTGTAAATAGGAGTAGCACCAAGTTGCCAATTAAAAAAATTACTAGTCAAGCAGGGTTAATACAACTTTCAAATGGTACTTTTCTTAATTTAATAATTTGATTTGGCAAATACACGGCTTAAAATTAACATCATGTAATAAATGAGCTACTATATATTAATACTAATAATTCTATCCTTCTTTCATTTCTTGTACCCGAAAGATTTAATTTGTTATTTCTCTTCACAGACTGACATGCATAATATATATATATATATATACATATTATATCAATATAATAAGAGTGAATGTTTCAACATCTTAAATGGTATCTTGACTATTAATTTTAACAGGACCCGTAACAAGAAATTTTTAAAATTAACTAATGAGAAACTGACAAGAAGTTTGAATTATCACGGGCTAGTTGTCTACGGTATGTTCTTATGGAAATGCCTTTCTTTTAACACAATATATAAAAGTGACCAACATATAAAATGTTATATATTAATAAAGAAGTTTTTATGATAAAATTATGTCACATGAAATTTATGTGGTATTTGGTATTGTTTTTATTCATTTTGAAAATGATTTTATTTTTGATTTATGAAAATAGAAATAAGAATATCTTGAGAATGATGCTGATATTACTTTTGAAACTATGTTTGATTATTTTTTAAAGGTATTGATTTAGGTATAATTAAAAGACAAATTGTGTTTGGGTACGTTTTAAAAAACATGTGTTAAATAATATAGCCTTAAAAATGAAAACAGAAATGAGAAAATAACTTTTAACCTTTTATCATTTCCTTTACAAAAATAATTTTCACCAATTTTTGTTGTAGTTTTCAAAGCATTTACTAAACAAACATTATTTAGAAAACATTTTCATTCATACTTCAGTAGAACCCGGGAGAGCAATTACTATTCCAAATTCACTGTTCGGGGGTGTTGGTCTATCTAGGTTGGGTAGGGCCCCAAAGGTAGTTGCCCCATCTCTCTTCCACCCTTTCCAGCTCACCGCTACACCGCTTTTGCGTAAATTCCTTCCCTGTTCAGGTCTTACTCCCACCTATTCCTACCGTCGAACGATAGAGGAGCATATAGTTCTTTGTTCACCCTTATCCATATGGTTTCCGACTGAATTAGCTCACACGAAAAAGTCGGTCACTTCATGCATGTTCTAGATTGTGGCTACGAATTTTCGCATTTCAAAAGAAGTGCGGAAGCATTTCTAAAAACATTTAGAAACAGAGCCAAACATCACCTTAATAATTAATAAATCTCTAATTATTTTACACTTCTAGTTCTAGCAATAGGTTAAATAAATACCATATTATTACATTATTCCAAATAAATATCATTTAATTACATAAAATACAATCCTCCCGGAAAAGTCTTGCAAAATTGCCTAGCAATATGTACATAGTTATTTATATACAAAAAGAGATTACTATCCGGTATCCGGTATCCTTTGAAAATGCTACTTATAATATGATTCTTGTTATAATAAGTGTTATCGTAAAAGATCTTCCTAATATATAAACTTACTGCATAATCTTATTTTATTTTTTTCACTTCCCCCATGTGGAGACGAGAGAAATACGTCTATATATACTTGTACTTTCAAAATGATTTCGCATCTACGTTAAGTCAGAAGATCACTTCGACAAAAATTGACTTCATTAATTTAACTTTTTAAGCTTGGCGACTCGTAATTATAAACATTATAGCTAAAAGAAATCTCACGAAAATCAAAGTTCAACCTTGGAAAACTGGAATAATGAAAACACACCCCCAAAAAAAAAAAAAAAAAGACAAATTCATAGAAAAGAACTCGAGTCTTGAAAGTTGAAACAGCTCGAAAATTTTTTGGAGCTGCACTCAGTTTAGAAACCAAAATTAACAATACTAACAAACCTAGTTATATCATTTATTTTTGGTTTTATACTTTTCTTCCTCCGAAATTTTGGTTCAAAATGAAAGCAAAACGAGCCGAAGAGTATTTTTTTTAAAAAGGAAGCCAACAATAAATTAAAATAAAAAAGAAACTAGTTTACAAATTATCGGAATCGGAAAACGACGACGTCCAAAGAGAAGCCGAGAGCAAACGACGGGATTTCCAACCCAAAACAAGCCTATTACTAGCGAGTTCCTCAACCCTATACCCGTCGTTGAACAGCCCCATCAACAGCTTGGCTTGGCAAATATTGGCGAAGCTCACCGGCACTGCACTACATCCGGCCGCAGCCAACCACTCCCCCACGACCCGCTTTCATCCTTCGGGCCCGATAGATCCGGCCCAACGACCCGAATATCCTGGGCCCTAAGAAAACCCGCTCCACCAACGCGCGCCCCCGGCCCTGCATAGGGAACCCCGCCTCCAGAGAATCGTAGACGGCCGAGTATTGGTACAACAAATCCATAAACCTCGCCACGAACTGCCCTCCGTCGGTCGGCGGCGGCGGCGGCGGCGCCTCCTCCTCCACGAGGGCGATGAGCCTCGGTTTGAGCGTCTTGGCGCCGGAGAGAAACGACGCCACTGATTCCGGCGAGCGGTAGCTGAAGTGGGGGAGGTTGAGCATGCAGTTGAAGATAAGGGCCTCGCCCTTGACGAGCTTCACCGCCGACGGACGGAACGACTCGTCGGAGTCGAGACGGCACTGGTGGAAGGAGAACGGAACGCCGATCGACGCCGCGAACGCCGCCAGTCTGCGGCTGGTTTCTTGCACGGTTCCGATGGATCTCCTGGTGGCAGCGGAGGAGGCGCCGCGGGAGAGGGCGGTGATCCGGAGGTGTGGGCTGGGTGGGCCGTCTTTCCGGGAGACGAGGGCCTGCATGAGGGAGGCCCACTGGATTCCCTCCATGATGTCGTAGTCAACGATGTGGATCCGGCGGTCGTGCGCCACCGCCTCCAGGATGGCCTGGTTGGCGGTGAAGTGGCCGAATTTCACGTACGGAGACATGTCCTGGAGGAACTGGAACGCCGCCACGACGTCGTTCTGGTGGTGATGATGGTGGTTGTTGTCGCCGTTGAAGAAGTGGTGGTGGTGGTGCTTGGAGTGTGGGCCGCCGCCGCCGGCGCATTCTAGCAGGGAGTGGAGGGCGTCGCTAAAGTGCGCCGCGAGCCTCTCGATGTTTGTGCCGTCGGTCGGAGAGACCAACTCCTTGAGCCGAACCAATATCACCCGAGCCAGATCCCGGCTCTTGTTCTCTCCACCCACGGCCTCGGCGGCCGCCATCAGGAGGTGGACGAGCCTCAACCCCTTGTTTGAATCGTCGGAGACCTCGCCCGCGACGACATCCTCGTCTCCGGAGACCGCGGTTCCGGTGGACGTGGGTGTGGAGTTGCTGTTGCTGAGGATGTCTCCACCGTCATCGTTGTCGTCGTCGTCCATCATCGATTCGATGAGGTCGTGGAAGTCGTCGTGGCCGCCGGTGAGGGTGGTCCAGTCGACGACCGGGGACCACGCGCTCCACTTGCAGCCCTTGTCGTCTTGATCGATCGTGTTCGTGGTGGTGGTGCTATAATCCGATAAATCGAGGTCCAGAGGATCATCCCCATCATTTCCATGGCCATGGCCACAGCGGAGCCCATCATGATGAGATCCGTCATGTACAAATAAACGCTTTTGCTCTTGTTAAATTCCTTTTTTGTGTGCTTCAGGTGGTCGTCGGTTTGTCTGTTTGGTTTGTTTGGGACAAGCAATAGTCGTGTGTGGGAAGTAGTGCTTAGCTTGGAGAGGTATTTATTTGAGAGAGGTTTTCTTAGAGGGCAAAAAAAGATAAAACAAGAGACACCAAAGTTAGCTTTCTTTTTTAGTATTTGTAGCTAATTATTAAAGAGCTTGTATTATTGTATATTTGTATCGACTATTATGGGCACATCCCGATGTTGTTTCTTTTATACACACCGTAGGGGTCATAGTCGTACCTCTAATTATTGTTATTATTTTTTTTCTTACTTTACAATCATGCCCCTAATTTTTTTTTTTTCATAAATTCTAAAAACTATTATTTAATTAAAATATGGCTTCCATATTGTTACGTTTTTATTTATTCTCCCCTTTCTCTTTCAACAAGCCCTAGCTATAGGAAGACATAGCGTTTTAATTATTGGTGTTGATATTATTAGGCCTAAACCTAGTATATTTTAGTTCCTATCCTAGAGAGCCCTCTTATAGAGAGAAAAAATGAAATGATAATATCATGAAGAATTAGGGGGCAAGGTGAGATATTTTGAGAGAGAGAGAGAGAGAGAGGCAGTTTTTGTGGAAAATTGCATGCGCAAGTTGGAGGGTTGGGATTCAATCTAGGCAATTAAGAAGGTCATTTTCTTTTGAACATCTTATAATCTATTTTAGCTAATAGGAATTTGAAGCCATATAATGTCGAGAGATAGTGCGTACTAAATATCGAATCATAGGGTTATTGAAATTTTTTTTCTTTTTTGAATTATTGAAGTTGGTAATTTTTTGTTTTTATTATGTGGTCGGCACATGATGTTGTTGACTTCGCTAAAGTAATTGATAGCTCGATGATCATGTCTTGTTTTTCAATGCTAATAATGAATGTGCATGCTTGTGGCTTAAAAGTGTTTTTGTGGATGGCATACACACACACATATATCTATATATATGTTTGTATATATATCATTCTTTCACTTTTCTTGAAGTGTTGTTGATTATCAGTTGTAGTTATAGCATGTCGAGTTTGATTTCTCTTACCCAAAAGAAAAGAGATTTTTTTTTTTTTTTTGAGGCTTTAAGTATCGATGATCCAATTCCTACTACATTAAGCAAAATAAGATATATTTTGGGGGTGAGATTTGAGTTTAAGAACGTGGATTCAATTACGCAATATATAAAGAAAGAATAAAGTGATAGTCAAGTATACTCAACTTCTTGAAACAACACTATTTAAGTGAAAATAGTTTATCAAAAAGAAATACAAAATAGTTGTTTTAAATGCTCAAAACCGTTACTAAAATGTGTATCACCTGACTTCATCTAAAGGTGTAGAATCAAAATCCCCCATCTTAAGTTAAAAATAAAAAAGAAAAAAAAAACGGTTACTAAAATTTAATTAGTCGAAATATCAAGGTACTAATTAACTTCTAGTCTACTCTCTTCTTTATATCTTGGTAAATTATGAACCGCTAGAGTCTACTTGTTTAATGGATACCATGTTATAACATAATAACTCTCTTTTTCATGTTACCCTTAAAACAAAATATCTTTTTTTTTTTTTTTGGTCATTTCAAAAGCATTTCTGGTTGTACAAATAATAATAAGCTGTGGGAGGGAAATATAGAGGCAGAATAATAGGAGAGCACCATAGCAAAAGTATCCGACATTCGAACAGTACTCTAGTTGGCGTAGAAATCATCAAAATGAAAGCTCAGTTGTGAAAGCAATATGTATCCTTTGGGACAAAGTTATACATATACATATATAGAAATATATTTATACTTATATATATTAATATTGTAAATGTAGATATCAAAACCTACAACTCACCAAATGACACAAAACTCAACCTCAAAGGGAGGCAGTTGTGATTCAGTTACTCTCAAAGGAGTTCAAAAAGCACTTTGACTAGGCTGATTTGTGCTAGAAATTAGAGGGGGAAAAAAAATCCACCTCAGCTTCTTCGCCACGTCATCACCCTCTTGATTTGCCGGCTCCACCGGCTCAAACCCTATAGTTTTACATCCTTTCTACTTGTTTCTTTTCCGTGGTCACATTCAGTTAATATATTTTCCTCTCTTCTTGGTTTAAAGTTTAAAACTAATTACGCTACAATGTTATACTAATATATAGATATAAATAGTAATGCCGATACAAACAAGAGAATATTATGCCGCATAATTATTTTTGTTTTTGAGATTAACTACTACATTTATTATTATTATTTTGAACGGTATCAGATTTACGCATGGCTTTCATTTGTGTTAATAAAAACAAGAACACTTCTCAAATTTCGAACGTAAGAATTATTATGTAAATCACCTCTCTTCCCACTTACTAAGATAGCACAACGTGGCGATAACTAAATATTACACCATAATTAGTATATAATTAGTCGTCAATACTATTCTCATTATTTACCTATAAATTTGAAACTTGATGAAAAAGTATATATAGAACTAGCTAGTGGATCAGATCGATCAGTTGGAAAAAGGAAAAAAGATGTTCGTATTAAAACGTATGAATTTAGAGATTAGCAAATTTTATCAGTTTATTTGCTTAGTTGCAAGTTTATCAGAATTAAAAATATATCATTACTCATCTATATCCCCTCAATTTTTGGTCCGTTGTTCCAACTTTACCTATTGAACTTTAAAACTTCCACTTTGCTTTTTAAATTTTGAATTTGTCCCATTCAACCTCTTTTACTAAAGTTTTTGTTAAAAAAGACAGAATAACAAGGGAATTAGTCTTGTTAAACTTAGTTTGTTAGGATCTATGTTAAAAACAATTAGAAAAGATCAAATAACTACACTTAACTTACTTTTTAAAATATGTTTTTAACTACATTTTTTTTCCATGTGTTTTTAACTGAACTTATACTGTAAGGGGTTTACTAATTCAAAGTTCATGAATCAAAGTACGAGTCTTTAAAATTTCAGGGATAAAGTAGAAATAACGCTAGAATCAAAGACATAGATTAGAATAATCCGAAAATTTGTACATATAAATTTATATTCTTTTTAAGTACTCTAGATATTATTTTCAAAATATGCTTTTTTCTTCGCCAATTCTCAATTACAAAATGTATAATTAAAATCTTATATGATAAACAAACTAGTAAGTTACATTAATTGCAAAGTAAGGGTCTGTTTGACAGATGTTTTGCTTTTGTTTTTAACCCGTTGAAGAAGGGAAACAAAAATTATAGATTCTCAATAAGTATTTAGAATCAAAGAGCTCATGAAGTCAAAATGATCTTTAAAATTTTCTACTAGGTAATAATATATTTATATAAAATTTATAATGTCCAATTTAAATTTGTTTATAAGTTTTAAAGTTTACTCAAAATAGCTTTTATTGGAAGCCACATTTTTTTGACTCTGATAGGAATCATTTCTGAAAACTGGAAACTCTTTTAATAGATTATCCAAACAATTTTAAAAAACTATTATTGCCCCTAAGAATCCAAAAGTAACTTCTAGAAAACTCTGTCAAATAGGTCATAAGTTGTAAGTTAGCTAATTAAGTTGATAAAGTCTATACGTGTGTCGAATTCAAACATTTAGAGTCATATATATCAAAGTTAGACAGGATATTTAAATTTTAAAAAGGTTACCTTAGTAACCCAACCAATTAATAAAAAAACAACTTAAAAAAAAAAAAATTTAAACCACTACTCAAACACCCACTAATTTCGCTTTCTTCCACTTTCAATTAGCAATGAGTGTCCATCGAGCGTGTGGGTTGGGTGAACACCAAGGGCTCCACTACTCCTATTGCTAGGTCAAACCAACATGGTTGGGTAACAGAACCCCCTTAAGACATATATTTGATATGTGTATATTATTTATATAAACAAATTATATAATCAAATGGTTTATTTATGGGACAATTGTTGTGAATTTTTCGAACATACTCTTTGCACATTTCACGGCTGAATAATATTTTTTTTATTATATATGGAGCAGGCGCGAGTTGTTAATTAGGGGGAAAAAAACACATGAATTTTGAGTTGATTTTCATTGTAGCAAAGAGTTACATTTCAATTTGTATTGTTAATTATACAAGAGTATATATATATATATATATATATATAGAGAGAGAGAGAGAGAGAGAGAGAGAGGTGCGTCTCTTCACTTGGTATGTATGAAAAGCTTTGATGTGTGCAGTTGTGGTTTATATTTTTAATTTTTCAAAAATTTTTAGTAGGGGGTAGGGATAGGGGTGGGGTTGATTTTGGGGTCAATGTGCCTTTTCGCTATAGTGAATACCTCAAATTATAGTCTTTAGACTTCTTAAAGGGTTATCATGTAATTTTCTCCATAAAAATTAATAAAGAGTTTGATTAATTAAGAGTTAACTTGTTACTAAAAAAAAAAAAAAAGAGTTAACTTGTACTTATATGTGTTTGTGATTATGATATAATTTGTATTTATAACAGTTGATAAAGATATGATTCTTGTGGTAATATGATCATTAGTTAAGAGAAAAGCTTAGCTGCAGTAACTCTTTTTTTTTTTTTTTTACACTAATTATTAATAATATATTCACCAACTTGTTAATTGAAAATGTGCATGAAATAATAATACCATTTCACTAAACTAATGAAACGTACATAAAGACATTTCAATGTATAGTTTACGCGAATGTAAAATTAGCTACAACTATTTATTAAGGATGATTAAGAGATGGTTTGTTAATTAAGGTCGACAACAAGGAAATGACTATTTAAAATTAAATTAAGGTGATAATTTTGTGAAGAGACACTCGTAATTACTGTTATTAATTGATTAACTTCCAATATTGCTTTCAGAGCCACCTTTAAAAAGAATTACGTTAAGAAATTCTAAGTTTGAGATTGATCGATGAGTCACGTTATAAGGATTATATGTAGCTCTGTGAATATTATTTTTCATTGCTTATGATATTGGTAAGACCACAGAACGATAATATCTTAGGCCAACTTGTTTCTTCTTTTAATTTCCTTACCTTTTTCAACAATATATATATATATATATATATATGTCCATATTTATAGGTAATTATTAAATGTGTATAGTGGCTGTTAGATCACAGCTCTTGTTAACGACGTTTTCGAATTAGTATTAGCTTTATTATCTATTTTATCACTTTAAATTTAGGAACAGCAGCAAAATAAATTCCTTCAAAGGAAAAAAAATAAAGAACAAGGAAAGGTAAGAAAATTGAATCACAAAAACATGTTCTCTCTTAATTCATCTTCCCTTTGTCCCTAGATTATTTCTCAATATTCTTAAATTTAATTTCTAGTTAGGAAGTAGTTTGTTATTTTATTTTATATTTCTAAATTTTCTTAGGGTAGAGATTGGATTTATAGATCACTAAACATATAGTTTGATTCCATTAACTTTTATTTTTATTTTTCCCAAAAATGGAGAGAGAGGGAACCGATATTAATATATATATATATATAGATATATATAAAACCTTCAAAACAAAATGAGGACATTAAAGAAGTGTAGAATCCAGCCTCAAGACTAATAACATAATTAGGAAAGATAATATAATAGTGAATTATAATAAACATCCCTTTTCAACCAAAAAAAACCTCATCAAAAAAATAAATAAATTTTTAGTCACAACATTTTTTAATAACAGTTTTAGTCGCAATATTTTTGTGTGACTAAATGTCAGTTTTAGTCACAACCTTGTGATTAATATGTAATTAGTCATAAACTTTTGTTGTGATAAATTTTAGTCACGTCTTGCGGCAGCAAAAAATTTTAGTCATAACAAAAATTTGTGACTAAATGTACTAAAATTACCATAAAAAATATTGTGACTAAAAGTTCATTTTTTTTATAATGTGTAAGAAGATCTCGTTTCTTAGTCAAGAATGAGGAGAGGCCTCTGTCAAAAAAACCAATGGGTAAATCCTAGAGGGGAAGGGAATGCATATGATCTAATCTAGTTTTGTTCGCGCAACTTGAAACCCCTCCTATTTCGAGTCAAGATAATTTTAATTCTAGGATCAAGGATAACCGGTTTTTTTAGATTAATTATAAAACTCGATTAATTTATCTTAAGAGGTCTTAAACTATTTTTATTTTTTGAACAATTATAGAATAATCGAGTTTCTCTACTTAAAAGATCATTAACTTATGATAACATACAACATCAATTAAATGTAATAATATAAAGCTAGGATTGACACCCCTGACCTAGCCGGCTTGTTTTCTTGATTTAACTAGCACAACAAACTCTATCATCATTAACTCGGTCCACTAAAACCCAAGGAAAGGAATGCATATGATCTAATTCGGTTTTGTTTACCAACTAGAAACCGCCCCTCCCGGCCTCCTCCTACTTTGAATATAGAATTTTTTTTATTTTGGGATCAAGGATAACTGCTTTTCTTAAATTATTGAACTCTATCAATAAATCTTAAGAGGTCTTAAACTACTCTCTACATTTTTCTATGAACAATTACATAATTATCGAGTTTCTCTACTTAAAAGATGATTAACTTATAATGATATACAATATCGATCAAACATGGTAATGTAGAGCTAGGATTGAAACCTCTAACCCAATCGGCTTGTTTTCTTGATTTAACCGGCACAAAAACTCCTTCATCATGATCATCTTCAACTCGGTCCACTAAAGATGTGACTTTAGTACCAAATAATTTATTTAAAATGTACCTTTCCCTAATCAAAATTAGATATTAGATCATTGGATTCGACGCCATCATTTCCTTTCACATGTATAATCCAAACTCTTGATTAGTAATTTCCATTATCTTAATTTTTTTTTTTTTTTTGGGGAAAAACTCTAAGGGTCTATTGGGGGAAGCATCCAAATAGAAACATTAGGGATGAAAATATCTGAGCGGAAAATTTTGAATAGAACTGAAAAGACATGAGAGACATGGAAAAATGGCATCTGAAATGATTTAAATTTTTTTTTTTTTTCATTTTCAAGGTGTAGCATAATTGGTTTATTCTTGACTACAACCGTGACAACGACATCATCAAAGATGTAGTCAACTGTGAAGCCAACAAATGCTATAAGTATTGGAAGACTTACTTGTATTACATCAACTGTGAAGCCAACAAATGCTACAAGGATTGGCAGACTTACTTGCATAAATACTTCAAAAAGATGGGTGGCGTGAAAATGAGGCTTTTATTAAAGCAAACCCTCTAATTAACATTAGGAGTAAAGAACAATGGGGTCCATGCTACGATAGGTTTATGTCCCTTGATTTTTAGGTTATTATCCATTATATTCTACGGTTAATTGCTTAGTAATTAATTGAAATTATAAGTATTGTACTAATTCTTCGTAATCATAAACAGAAAAGTCTACGACAAATCCACAAAATTGTCGTGGTCAAAAATGGTTTAGCCTGCAAAGCAGAAAGTCATACTCCCAACACCATCATCAGAAGGATGATGTTTTTTTCTTCAGTTTTTTTCATCTTTTTTTTTTCCCCATTTAGGCTTAACAATAATTCTAACACATTTAACTTGGATAGGGAAATGCAGATAACCAACAGTGAAAATTAGTAATAGATAACTGAAGTGAGCTGCATCGACACGTGCAAAATTGAGTTAACCTGGACGCGGAACATGCATTTGTAAGTGTTTTTGTATATTATGTTTTCATATTTGTAGTAATATTCAAGATTATTTTTCTTACTTTCTTTATTATCTAACTTTGCAGTCTCAGTTGGAGGGGGCAAAAACCACGCAGAGTACATTGTTTGCTAGTTCTAGTTTATCTACACCGCCCGTTGATGAGGAGGAAATTATGCAACAAGTCTTGGGTAAGCGTAGAGGACACATGACTAGAGTTCGACTGACACTCCCACGGAGACCCCGTTCAGGAGCTTCTTCATCTAATTCACAGTCGGATGGGTCGTCTTCGACGTAGCTCCCCTAACATGTTCAAATCTATTTGAACAACTTGTACACCAACCGGTGCAATAAGTTTGACAACCAGATGACGATGATGGATGCCATGCATCAAATAAATCCCAACCTCACCTTCGCCCCATTATTCGTCCTGGACCACTTGTCCTTCCACCCCGCCACTAAGCGAAGAAGATGAAAATGATGACGATATTGATTTAGAAGATTATTTATTTCATGTGTAATTTATTAAGGCCTTTAAGACAATCTTTAATGTTTCTATGCTACATATTGCTACTCTTTTCTTAACAATTAATAATGATATTATATTCTATTTCTTATTACATTGTGATTAGTTACATTTCAAGACTTATTTTCATTATTTTCAAAAAATTTCATTTCTAATAAATAATAATATTATATTTAATCCAAAAAAAAAAAAGTATTTGCGATGACTTTATTGTCGCAAATATGTCAAAGTCATCATTTTTTGCAATGACAAAATAAAATTGCCGTCGCAAATAGCTTCATCCACATCATTAATAAACAAATTAATTGCGACGACAAAATTCAAATAAGTTGTCGTAAATAATATATACCACGTCATCATCAACAAAATTATTCTAAGAATTATTTGTGACAACTTATTTGCAATGACACTTTCATCGTCAGTCGTCGCAAATATTTTATTTGCGACGGCATGTCGTCACAAATTGATTTTTGCGATAACTTTTCATCATTGCAAAAGCATTTGTTGCAGTGATACTCCTTTATGAATCATATTGATAGACAATCTGGAAATGCGTGTATGGATAATTGGGTGTTTCACCAAATAATCTTCAAATAAATAGATAGATAAATACCCATCAGATTTTGATCCTTCATATTTTGGACAAGGAGTGAGTTTAAGCAAGTTGCAGGTAATTAAAAACACCCCAATCAACATTTAATGTTTTGTACTATCAAATTACATCAAATTCGTTTTAGGACCATAGAAATATGCAATTTCTAAAACCGAACTTGATGAAGATATAATAATTTGATTCTGTATAACAATTTTTTTGGTTTTTCTCTTTTGCGGCTTATCATAAAATTTTCTAAAAGTTATACTCCCCTATAATATGCTTGTATTCTGTATTCTTCAAATTCAATGGCAATTGCAAACAATAATTAAAGAATCTTTTTACCCTAAAAAAATGAGCCTTTCTTCTTTTTTGTTGCTGGTTTTTTTTTTTTTTTTTTGATAGGAAACACTTATTAATTAATCAAAAAGAAAATTTCCTTTTTTCCTTTTCAATTTAATATCGCCCATTTTCTATTATTGTTTCTTTGAAACCTTAATGTCTGTCTACGCATCATCCCCAATTATGAATATTGAAAGCAGCAGGAATATATTTATCAACTTTTTGTGGAATATTCTTAAGCTATTAGTTTTTAAAATTACTAATAATTATCAACACCTCATATTAATTAAAATTTATAACAAACAGAAATATTCAGTAGTATATACCGTGTAAGAATTGCCTAAGTTTCTTTTAAATGCGAAAAAATAAAATGTAGGTTATTTGTCTCCTAATGCAACAACCATGAATTAAGATTCCCTTCCATACACACACACACACACACACATATGTAGATATATATATATATATATATATCTCTACATATATATATATTATTAACGTGATTTTGCTGTACTTGATGTGATTAATCAATTCTTGTTTTTATGGAGGTGACAAAATCTGACCTTAACTCCAAGAAACAAGCCCGTTGATTTTGGGTCAACTTTTGAGAACTAGTGGATTATAAACGTGTACTTAGCTCTCTTCATATGCTTCAATTGGTTTTAATTTAATTTTCAGACATTAGGTAGGTTTGGATACAGTGTTTAGATTACTTTAATCTAATTAGTACGTTTCAAATCGAACTGTTTCGGGTTCAAAAGTGAGACACAAAACCTTATAAATATTAATTAAGCTAGTAAGTACCTCTTTAACTTGTTAGGCTCGGCTAGTGCTAGTGTTAGCTTAATCAAGGGTTTCTGATTATTTAATTTAATCATAACTGATTAATGAATCATTATAACGTGGATGAACATTATTGTTTCTTAAACAACCAGGCAAACCAGTCTTGAGGTGTACCAATAGATAGGAATAGGTATAAAGGAATTTTGAAAAAAACGACAATAAAGGAGCTTCAAGTGGTTTGTTTTTCTCCTTGTCCGGGTTAAATTAATGGTGATGAGCATTTTTAAAGTTTTTCAACCAATATTTGTTAATCTGTCAAAATGATATTAATATTAGGGAAAGCTTTTTTTTTTTTTTTTTTTTTTTTTTTTTTTTTGAGAGGGAGAAGGAATACCTAACTAAATTTATTAATTTCCTAAAAAAAAAAAAAAAACTCTAATTTCTTAAAACTTATAAATAAATACAGTAAAATAAAAGTTGCTTTCACTTATATATTTTGAAACATTTCGTTTTTTAATACAAAATTTATGCACTTTTCTTTTTAAAATCAGTGATTATATCTTTTAACATATTATTGTGTTCCAGAACAAGATCGTGAAATCACAATCTTCCTTTTCATTTTTTTTCCCCCAAGCAAGTGTGTAGTAATCCAATATTAGGACAAGTTATGATTATTGTAAGATTTATTTTAGAAAATTTACATAATTTAATTAAATTACATATTAATTAAATTACCAAAAGTACAAATAAATATGAATATATGCAATTTGACAAGGTTCCGTCACACCTACTACTCGAGATCACGTCTAACTATTGAACAATCGTAATAACGATTTTAGACACCAATCGGAATTATACAAATAAAGACTCCCTCTTTAACTTTTATCGCCGCTATAGAATCAACTTAATTGACTTGATAAGCAAGCATCACTTATCTTCAATGTCTACACAGTTGAACTCCCTTACTCTGGAGACCATATTATGCCGAAGACTGCAAACTGAAGAATGTTGAACACAGACGCCTCAAACAATATGCATAAAATTATCCAAAAACCCCCCAACGAATTCTGATTTAAGACTTACATATTGAACCGAACGAAATCCTAGTTCAAATCTCAGATAAGCACCGATTCAAAATTTGGATGTTACAACAAGTTTTGTGATATCATATGAATTTAAAACGTACTTATGTTTCTGAAGAAAAACAAAATTTTCCCATCGGTTTTTAAACTGCTCTATTCTTCACAAAATCTTCAGCAATGATCTTCTCATGAAAAATCGTGATCTATCTCCTAGCTAAATATTAAAATTCTGAATCCTAATTCAATTCGAATTTGAATCCAACTCAAATTTGGAGGATTTCTTCTTTTAAATCAAATACAAAGCCATCAGCATAATCCCGATGACGGTTGAATTTATCTCTTTCATAATATTAGCTGTCAGATAATCTTGAATATCTCAAACCTTTTTCTGCTAATAAATTTTCTCAAACTTCAAATTCTGCTTCACGTACACCTGTTTGCAGTGTTGTAACAGTTGCTGTAATAAGTCTTGTAACATCTAACATAAAACTGCTGATACAAACTATGTTTGACTTTCTTGAACATTGTTGCCGACAAAAAACCTAATAATTTGGTTAAAATTATTTTATTTGAAAATTTGAGTTCATCTTTAATAATTTTCAATTTAAGAAACCTATTAATCTTGATTCTCAGGATTTGGTAACTTATCCGATTTTAAATATTGGTACATTAAATATTCACTAATAAATATTCTCTTTTCTTAGTCCGTAAGCATATTCATGTCAAGTCTTTTTATACTTTCTGCCTTTTAAATCCCTTTTCATAATGAATCGATTTATATATATATATATATATATATATATATCCTTTTATTTACTTAATCACAGCAAACTTTCTTTTGGAACTTGTCTTTGCTGTAGGGTGGTTCCATAGTTATGTAAATTATTTGAAGTTATAAATTAACATTTTGTCATTCAATAAAAAAAAATGTGAAATTAGACATTTTAGCTTGGAACACACACACACGCGTGTGAGTGTGTGTGTGTGTGTGTGTTTATTCTGGTTATATTAAATCTGGGGTAGAAAAACTTTATGCAGATACATATTAATTGTTTATTAAAAAAGCATTCTATTAGGTATACCATGATTAGTTAATTAGATGATGAAATATAGTAACAAAACTTCCCACAAGTCATAACAAAACCGGAGTTGTTATAAGAAAAAGTACAAAACTAAATAAGTCATGACTTTTCTTTTTAAAAAAAGGGGAAATGTATTAAACTAAACATTAAAGCTTATAAATTTCAATGCAAATGACCTCGTATAATACGAGATAAAACTCTCAATTTAGATCGGATCTTTCAGATGTTATCTATCAGTAAAATCTGATGAAATTTAAGGAGTTATTATAAGAAAAATTACAAACTTAAATAATTCATAATTTTTTTAAAAAGAAGGAATGTATTAAAGTAAACAAAGTTTTTAAATATCAATGCAAGTGACCACATAATATACGAAATAAAACTCTTCGGATCGGATCCATCAGTAAAATTTGATAAAGTTTAGGGAAAATGATATACACCAAAACTCGATAACCGGAAAGTTCCTCGATACACCAATATTCGAGCAACTTGGATTAAACAAGAGAAATAAACAAACATAAAACTATTCATATTATATTCACAAGATGTTCCCCATGATAACTGGGTTCATGAATTATGGTCAACAAACAGTACGAGTTACAAGGTACATAGGTTAAAGTTTCATGATTACCTTATCCCATGTAAATCACATAAAGCTTATTTTGAAAAGACTTCTATAAACGATGAATCTTTCGATCGATTGAGAGTTAGTAACATATAAAACTGACAGTACTATCACCAACTCCACATAAATAAAAGTCCAGTAGAACCAAAACATTGGTAGGATATAAATCTTGGGTACCGCAAACAAACTCGAAAAGTGGGGAGAAAAAGCAAAAGGAGAGAGTGCAAAAAATGGATTAAAGGAAAGGGTTTAGGAATTCTGATTGTTTGGAAGGAGAAAAATAAGAGGTTACAAACCTCTGCGATTTCAAGAATTAAAGTAGAAAAGATTGTGTCAAACAATATTAAACAAATGTCATCTCCTTCATCTTCATTTTTCTCACTTACTTGGTGTACTTCCTTTCATTATTTTAATATATATATATATATATATTTTTTTTTCCTTCTCATCCTGCCAAACATAATATTAGTCTGTTTATTAAAAACTAACGAGCATTCATGTTGAGAAGACAACTGCTTCTACTATAAAGATTTATTATTATTATTATTATTAATTTTTAGAATCCTAACAAATTATAATGGAGTGTTTTGAAGTAGTTGAGAGAAAAACAGCACGGTACCCTTTAGACATCGGTTGGAAGATCCCAACTTCTTGGCGAATTGTTAAAAGCTGAATTTGTTCCACATCTTTAAATTTTTAGAGTGTTATGGTGTTCATATATAAATTAAGCACCCTCTTATTATAAATTAACTTTTGAAAATAAATTATATTGAAGTGCATTTATCACAAATCAAGCAAAAATACAATTATATCGTAACTGTAATTTCACACATCTTACAAAATCTATAGTGTTCGAATTCTTTAACTTAAAATGTATGTGAAGAAACCAATCATCTGTAAAACTAATATTGCGTTAGTCTACCCCTTTTCTTAACATATTTATTTGATATGTTTGCTCTATAATTACCCTACTTATCTTCTAATGACCGATTATATCAAACTATAGAACAACTTTAACCAAAGCAATCCTAGTTTTTCCTTTCTTTTCTTTTCTTTTCTTTTTTTTTTTTTTTTTTTTGTTAATATAAGACATATGATTTACTGATGAAAAAGATATGAAAACATTTTTCTGAGAGCTTCTATCGAAACATTTTTCTCCCACCCGATCGTAGCGCTTTTTTTTTTTTTTTTTTTTTTTAAATTATTATATATGCCACATTAATTTACTTTGATACCAGAGAGGGGACCAATTAAGAGCTTGGCTTTTCTTTTACCCTAATACACAACTTGCTAGAAGTACGGCTAACAGATTTGACGATGGTTAAGTTACTTAAGAAACAGGCGAAATATATAGCCGTACTATAATATGAATTGACCCTACACAACTTGTGTTTTTTCTAATAGAAAAAAAATTTTAATACAAATAGCCTAAGTAAGACCGTTTCCACTTCGGCACTTCTTCCTCTTCTAAAATAGGTTTAGAAAATAATGCAAGTTCCATCTCTGATGTAATCCCAAGCTCTAATTAGTCATATCAGAACTGAACATGCGCATATATGTATATATATATATATCAACATTTATATACATATAACGTGGGTGCATATAAAAATATATGTGTGTGTGCGTGTGTGTGTGTCTGTGTGCATGTAGAGTCACCAAAAAATACTATTTAGGACGGCAATTGATATCGTTTCATAAATACCAGCAGACGATTTATTTGTCCTCCAGATGGGGAGATAATCAGAAGTCGTCCTGTCTCATCACCGGCAAACTTGACTTATTTTTGCTTGCTACGTTACAATATATAAATATATATATCTCTATATAATCTTGTATTAATAACATTGACTACGTACATCCACTTCCCTCACATCTTACTGCAGGCAAATAATAACATTTAATTTGAAAAAGTTTTTCAAAAATTTTTTTTTTTTTTTTTTTGTCAACCAATAACATGGTTCTAATTGTAACTTGAGCACAAGAATTAAGTTTGTTAGTTAGTTGTTTGTTTGTGTTTGTCATTTTTTTTTTTTTTTTTGAGATTATAACTAAACTTTGAAAGCATATATGAAACATTCAATATTGATTATACAAGTCAAGGGTTCTTCATTGCAACTGGCTCATTTTGAAAAAATAAAAAATAAAAAATAAAGAAAGAAAAACGATAACAAAAACATAATTTAGTTGAATAAACTCATTTTTTAAAATTTGATCAGAAGTGAATGAACCATCTTTTGCTTTGTCCTATATATACTACCTTTTTTTTTTTTTTAAAGGGTATATTTCTTTGAAGCATAAAGAAAGTTGTACATGTCAGTCTACAGTATTTAATTTACATATTAGATTATTATTTATATGATCTGAATTTATTTTCTGTTTTTCTGGAGTTTATGACGCATATATATATATATATATGTATATATATAGAGGATCCACTTGGATATACCTAGTAAGAGAAGAGATTTTTTTGTCTATCATAATTTGCAAGCACCAAGAGATTCCTTCTTAATTTAAAAATAAGATTCTTTTGTCTTTCATAATTTGCAAGCACCAAGAGATTCCTTCTTAATTTAAAAATAACTCCAGCTCTTATTTACGTCAAATTTGAGCGGCGGTTAACAGTGTTTTTTCATTCGCTTTTTTCTATGACTAAAGGAATTTTTAATGACTTCATTATGTTCTACCATAAAATGTGCACTAAATTGTTCAGTGATCAATAATTATTTATATATTAAAACAATAATAGGCTCTGAGTTTCTTTGCCTCACACGGTGATCCGTATTCAATGACGAAGTCAAAACTTTATATTAGAGAGGTTAATAAGTATATAATAGGTAATTAGAAGTTATTATGATCGATTTTAAATTTTTAGAGGGGATTATTATTGAAATTAAGCCCCCAAACCCTAGTTCCCTCCGTCAGTGTCCGTATTAACGTGACAAGCTCCGTGTTTTTTTTTATTTTGAAAACTAGCAAAAGTGGAAGATACCTGGCGTCATGAAAACTTTGATTGATCGGGTAATAATTAGCTATATTTAAAAATTGATTTATGAATAAGTTGCATAATATATATATATATATATTTTTTCCCTTTTTCACTATCTCCTCTTCAACACATAGATTAAAAGCCACGAGAAATTATTTCAAAATTTTTTTTAATGTTAAAAGACATACGTAGATAGAGGTTTTATTGTACAACGTAAGATTGATAAATGAGACCCAATAATTATTAGTTGTGTTGCCCTATACGAATGATAATACCAAGTTTTTTTTTTTTTGTTTTTTTATTTATTAATTACGTTAAAAGTATTTACCAACTCAATTAGATACTAAATTCTTTCAATCAACTGATAAATTAATGAAATTAATTTCGGAAATTATATAAAGTTTGAGGACAATGATTGAACACCAGCTAGCTTTAGTTAAGTTTTTCATTATTACATGGAATATAAGTATACATAAATATATTCCTAGATGGGGGGCACCATCCAAATCAGTGCAACGTACTATATAAAGCTAGCTGCAGTTATAATTCTCAGTGATTTGTTTTTCTCATTGTCTACGTTAACCAAAAAAAAAAATTCCTTTTATTTTTTGGCTTTAAACTACTGATTAAGGAATAAAGTAGTGATTTAAATGCCAGCCAGTAATAATTCCTTTAATTAATAATGATGAGGGTACTAATTTAAATTAAAAAGACATGTTAATTGAGGAATTTCAATCTTTTGTTCCTCAACAATTAAGCTCCACTACCACTACGGTAAGCTTCTCTTTCTTCTTCTTTTTATTTTTATTTTTTATTTTTTATTTTTTAACAAGTTTCTAGGGCTCTGTGAGGTAACATAGTATAATCTCATGCAAGGAAATTTTATAGTTGACTTGTAGGGGTGTTCATTGACTGAATTACATGGATTATGCCTCGATTTGTAACTTTCAGATAAGGAAAATCTCAATTCATTAGATCCTAATTCAGTCATATCCATACCATAAACATTGGATTTTACAGATTAGATTTGATTTGATAAAATACAATTTGTAACAACACAATCAAATTCAAATATTCGATAACAAATTAAATTATAGCATTATAATCCATTACTATAAAGAAACATGAAATATAAACTCAAAATAAAGTGTTTATCATTCATCAATATTACTTTGTATAAATGTATATATACTACATGTATGTATGGTTGGTTGGGATTAGTAGATTTTACTGTTGAGAAATCCTTAATCCACAATCCAATCCATAATTTTTAGAACGGTAAAATCCTAATCTATTACCTATGCATTAGTTTCTTAATCTAGTCTAATCTATCTAATTAGATTGGATTAAATAGATTGAATGAATTTACGGATTTGATGATTATCTTGATTTATATATATGTGTGGTTTTGATTGTTTTATCAACCTTGATGTCGTGAATATATATTATATTTTAAACAAATACAAAAGAAAGAGCAACCAGTATTAAAGTGCAATAAGACACCTTAATTAGGTTGACGACACGATTCTTGCACCAAGTCCCTTAGTACTCTATTGTTTTATTTGTAAGATAAGAAATTTGACATCGTGTATATAAATGAATTTCATTACATATATATAAACAAAATAAAATTCCGTGAAATTAGTTTCATTAATCACTAATATTTTGTGTTTGGCTGACCAAATTAAATTAATTACCCTCTCTAATTTTCAATCTTATTTTAAATATTGTGATATTAATCAAGGTCAACTATTTTATTATTACATATTATGAATTCGTTTGCTGGTTTTGCATATACCTTGAAAGGAATGGCTCTACCGTACGTGGCATGCACTTAATTTGAAAAACTTAATTATAGTAGTTCCTTCATATATTCTTCATCCTTAATTTTCCTCCACTAAAAATGTCTTAATTTGTTTTAAATAATTCAAATTGACTACTTCTTAGCCGTCCGAGCTGATCGATCATTTCTCCATTATGTGAAGCTTTTTTGAAAAATGTGATTAGGAGGGGAAACATTTTACTACTTATAATTACGCTGTTTTCTGAAGTAGACATGATTAGGGTTTATTTTACTTTATATTTTTCTCTTTTGCTTAATGGAAAGACGACTAATATAATGCTTAAATAGAAATTATGTTACATGCTATTGGTTTAATGTAAAAACAGTGCTAGAGGTCAAAGAAAAGCCAAAAATAAAATAAAAACCCACTTGGCTTACACAACCACAATGTAAACATATGTAGACGAAATCCTTATTATTAGTACCCCAAGTTACTCCATAAATTATTATTATTATTGTTGTTGTTTTTGTTGAAATTAACAATTCACCTGTAGCTAGTTAGCTACAATTTTTTTTTTTATTTAGTATAATGGAGGTAGTTCTCCCTCCATTTGTGTTTGTTTTTTCTCCGCCAGATTTAGATATTAGCAAGTTAGAAATTCTGCTAGCTATGAGTCTAGGCGGAGATGTTTGTAGCCTTGGTGCATGTTACATGCTCTCGATGGATCGAAATGTTCCATCTATTATAGTGATTTCAAAAAAAGCCTTGTGTGCGCTCAAATTGATGCGAGGAATTTTCCCAATATCAGATCTCATCTTACATCATTTTTCTTGTACTTCATCATAATTTACTGATGAAACTGATTTTTATCGAATGTTTTGTGTTGTATATCATAGGATCATCTACATTATGTTTGATATCTGCAAAACTTTTTAGTTGAATGAAATTTTACATTAAAAAAAATTCTTAAATTCAAATATATGATCTATCACTATTTCCAAATTAGTATAACTATCTAGCTATCTATAGGGGAAAAAAAACATAAAAAAAAAAGGTTAAATTGCTAGCTTGATCCCTGAACTTTTAATTTTGTACAACTTTGGCCCTTAAACTTTTTTTCATAACTGGAACGCCCCTAAACTATTAAAATATTGCTATAATAGTACTTTACGTTAATGTTTGGATGTAATCCGTTAATTAACATCATTTGTTGACTAAATTTTTAATGGATTCTGTTTAAAAATTAACAAAAATGATTGTTTTAACAACATTGTATAATAATTTAGGGGTATTTAATGTTCTTTTTTTTTTTTGTTGCTGAAATGACTAGAATGACCATAAATTATTAAAAACGTTTCTACAGTTTAAAAAAGTTTAAGGGTATTCCAGCTATGAAAAAAGTTTAGGTATCAAAATTGCGTACGGTTAAAAATTTATGAACTAAATGTATAATTACCATAAAAAAATATGCAATAGTAGTGTAATGCCAAACTGTTGAATTGTCCTCCACGTGGAGCGATGATTTCGAGTCATCCTGTCTCTTTTATTAGCAAGTTTGCCAATTTCCTTTGACGTCATACTCAATTGTGATACATTAATAAAACTTATGATTAACAGATATTTAAATTAAACCGAGAATTAACTATTATGAAGGCCAGTGATGTCACAGCTTCAGATATATCAACCAATATTTAAAAGAGATTAACCTATACATATTTAATTGTATAATGTGACGTCTACTTAATTGTCTTGATTAGAGAGAATCAACCAATATTTATAATTATTAAATCTATCTTTCTTCTTTTGGTATCGAAAGCATTATTGGGCAGTTTTCTAAGGGATAAAGACGGTGACTCTATAATTAAAATAAAAAAAATTTATAAAAAAAAAAAATTTGCCAATTGCCTATTTTGTAGATCGACCAGACGGGGGTTGTCGACAGTGCTGTCTTCTTTATCATGTGATTTGAAATGTCTTGTCAGTGTGTTAGCTGATTTTCTACTTCATAGCTTAATTTGGTTCAAAGATCAAACTTAAAATTAACCAAGATAAATGAAGTTTATTAGAAGGATGTTACTTGGTTAATTCAAATTTTAGTCCCATTTGGATCTTCATTTTAAACCCACTATTCAAATGTTTTTCCATGGTGTTTTTCTCATAAAAATTTGAATTTTCTGTTTGAAAAATAAGGAGAACAGATATTCAAACATAATCATATATCCTATTTTAAATTATCATATTTAGTCCACCCCCCAATTTTTGTATACATGCAAATGTTTAAATCTAAACTAGTAGAAAAGAAAATCCTGTTTTCCAAAAATATGGCAGGGGAAAAAAAAAAAAAAGAAAGGCCTACAAGAATATTGATTTTCAAATTCAACGATGCAAATTCTATTATAAAAGAGCGCGCATGTAGCATTTTTGAAGCTTTTTTTCCCCCCAATTATAGGGTTTGAATATGATCTATGTGATCCAATTGTTTTTAAGATTTGGAGGCTTATATTCTCCAAAATCTAGTATATACTAAAAGATTATAAAGAAAATATATCATGATATATATAGGTGCAACTGAATTGGGTCAATCA
Organism: Ficus microcarpa; assembly: GCA_025413485.1. NCBI lineage: Eukaryota > Viridiplantae > Streptophyta > Magnoliopsida > Rosales > Moraceae > Ficus > Ficus microcarpa. Next base: position 47,294,864 of record CM046377.1, on the reverse strand, counting down.
ATTTAATAAAAATATTTATTAAAAAAAAAAAAGAAAAAAACAGAAGTTTGAATTGTTCAAGTATATGAGCTAAATTTATCCAGTTATTATAGTTATCTTTCATTTTAAATCGTTGTAATATAGCAATTTGATAAAAACAAAAGGTTGAATAGTTCAAGTATATGAGTTAAATTTTTCTCTAGCCATGAACCTACTAAGTTTAAGCTTAGAGGTCATTTAAATGAAGTAAATCTAAAGCAAGTTGTCTGTTTATTATGAACTTACAGTTGTTATTCGCAAATATATAAATAATTGTAGGATTATATTAATCTTAATTATACTTTTAGCTTAGGAATATCTTGAAAGAGTTGACTTCATAGAAAAAGAAAGAATTGGAAGCAAGTACTAAAACCTTTGATGATGCAATTCTTACTTGGAGCTTTAATTTTTATATTCAAATAATCTGATATGCACTCATTAGGTTTGACATGGATTTGATAATAGACTCTTTGAACCCTTGATTTGTTTACAACGATGGCCTAAGAATAGAATCCTTTGCTACTCATTAGTGATTCAATTGAATACTTTTTCGTTAACCGTGAACATGAAAACATTATTGATTTTTTTTTCCTCAATAAAAAAGTAATAAAACCCTTAACCAAAAAGTACTGCCATGCGTCACCATGTTTGATTCTTTATCCATTCTCTTTCATCCCCATACGCAGAGACAACAGAAAGGTCGCTTAAGCCAAATTAATGACGGAAGTTGCAAAACCATGTTGTTGGTTAGGAAGGAAAGTGACCTTTTGCCCCAAAAAAAAAAAAAAAAAAAGTAATAGAAATGATTTTCTATAAATAAAGGTTTTGCTAACCAAGGATGTGGGGATGAATCTGCTACGTCTATGAAAGAAAGTACTTTAGTGACGATTATAAGTTCAAACTTAGAATTTAAATAATAAATTTGGATTTACATAAGAGAAGATATTCAAAAAAAATTTTGAAAAATGAGTTTAAAATGAGGTAGCAAACGGGGGAGGTTTTATTACGCACTCTTAACACGATTTACTCTTTAAATTTCTGGTTAAGTTATTTTGTTTTTATTAAAGTGTGGATAGGATAGCTATACGGGGAGGAGACAAAAATTTTTTAGAGGAGGCTCTAGCATTGTATGTAATTTTTAGTTATTTGAGTTTTTAAATTTGATACAATAATGGATACAATTTTTTTTAAAAAAATTAAGTGAAAGGGTATGGTCAAAAGTAAAAACTAAGGGTGTACATGAAAAGTTTTAAAATATTTTGTATCAGGTTTGAAAATGAAAAAATTTTAGGGGGGCTAATAATTAAAATATGGGTTAATTAAGAGAAAATTGTGAGAATAGCCTTTCAATGCACATGTTTTAGATTTTGCCCCATTGTTCAGATTTTTACCTTGAAATAACTTTTTATTTGACATTGTAAGAGGGAAAAATCCAAATCATGGGATAATATTCCAAAGATGTGCTATTTATGGTGCATTCCTCAAAAAATCCCTCCTTTTAAACAACTTTAATGGGGCCAACTGGTTGCATCATAAAATAGTAAGAAAATTGTAGTAAATAATATTTTTTAAGTAATTAAAGTAATGACAAGAGTTAATTATTTGAAATAAATAGAAAATTTACGTAAATGATAAATTTACTAGATAAATAACAGATTTATTAGAAGAAAATAAATCATTTACCAGGTAAATTTTAAGATATTATTTACTTCAATTATTTATGTAAAAAAATTATTTGCTTCTTTCTTCCCACATAGTATAGGGGATTGGAGTGCATAGAAAATGAAAATGATAGGATCATATTTTTCTTTTCTCTTTATCTTTAGGATTTAATTTTGGTGAATCCTTATGACGGACCAGAATAGGCACCCAAGTTGGGCTAATGGGGCAGCGTTCGCTGCTGGGGTTGAATCGATTGGATCGGTGTTGGGCCGAGGGATCAGGTTTGTCATCGAGGTCAACACCACCTCACCCCAGCCAGTCACCTGTCCTTAACAACGACTCAGGCCTGTTGATCCAAACCCAACCATGTCTCCATCACAGTCGCCTCCTTCTCTACCACTGAGCTTTGTTGCCTTGGCTTCTTCTTTTGGGGAAGGACTACGTAATCTTGAACTCCCAAGATCTTGAGAATTGCCCATTAAAAATCACAAGCCATTAGTTTCTACCAATATCACCTCCAAAGATGGCCTTAATTCTTTTTCCTTTCAAACTATATATATATATATATATTTTTTTTTTTTTTTTTTTTTTTTTTTTTTTCTTTTTCTTTTTGGGCGGTCAGATTCTCAAATTCAAAATGCTTGCAGAAATTCTCAATTAGTTGTGGTGTCCAAAACTAGCTGGGGTTAGGCAACATTTCTTAGTTACATTTTACATTTGTGATATATTTAACATTTTTCCTCTAATTTCAGTAGTGATATCAAAAATTGTGCTTGTGACATTATTTTTCCTTCAAACAATTGCACATATCCCCTTTGAGAAAGTACGAGAGGCACAGTGCTTGCTTCATCATCGATGGAAAACACAGAAGAAGGCTTTCTTCGTCTTTCGTGTTGCAACTCATGCTCTCGAAGGTGATTTTCCCACGGATGATGAGGAATTGAATTTGAAAATGTTGGAAAGGATTTTGTGTAGAAAGGTTGTGATGTGAAATTCCCTTCAAAGACCAGCTTGAAATCTATCAAAATTAAAAGCCTTAGTGCCAAACTACCATAGGAAGCAAAACCTGAGTAGATCAGATGACAGATCCTAAACTGCCATGTTTTAGCTTCCTTCTTTAACACTAGTAAAGAAATTCAAAAACTAATGGCCCGTTTAGTTCATCGGTTTGAACAAATCTCACACCACACTTGTTTTATATTTGTAACAAACAACATTAGCTTTATCAGTATTGCTTATGTTATCTAAATGATATTATGTAATTACGGACGGCTTAACCTATGTGATTTATAAGTTCTTTCTTAGTTAAAAACTATGTAAACTACAACTCAATTTATGACTTGGCTAACTAGTTACAATGTGTATTTATCGTAGAGAAAAAAAAAAAAAAAACATATAGGAAGACTAATTACTACGTGTGAATAAACCGAGTTATAATTTATAGTTATGTATACTATTATCACATGTGCAAAAAATTAACGTGTTTCTAATTTCCATACTATTTGTAGACACATATACGCAGATAAACAAACCAATGAATCTAAAAATCTTTTGGCATTTATCTCAACTATGTTGGCAGAAAGGGGAAAAATGTACAAGAGCAAAAGAAATTTGGCCCAAGACAAGAGAAACTTAGGTTTAGAACCAATCTGAACAACTAACTTAACCTAACAAACCTAAAGATAGTTGGGTTAACCGATTAGAATTTGCATATTGGGTTGGGCTGGGTAGGTGATTTGTTATGTTTCAAAAATCAACTATCTCGAATTCGGGTCGGGCTATGGCTCAAAACTTACCAACTCACACCCACCCCAAACCACAGTAGATGGTTTGTTAACCCCAGAAAACACACATTGCTACTTCTAAATGAAGCGATGAAGATTTTGGCATTGAGATCTCCTGTCCAATTTTGTTATTTTGAATGATGTCTAACCAATCACATTATGTCACATCATTTATAAAAGTCAGATGTTAAACACATAAAAGTTAGTTATAAAAACACTTCAAACTTCTTAAATGATGTGGCTTAATGTAATTTATTCGACACCATTTACAACACCAAAAATGCGATAGGAGATTTGAGTCCAAGATCGCGGTCTCTAAATAGCTTTACTCGAACAGAAATTATTAGCTATTTTTAACTGTGAGAAACACGATTGTATGCAGTCCATGAGGCATGAACCAAAATGCAAAATGCCAACGAAAAAAATGAAGCAAGTTGGGCTATTTGTTTAGCACAACTCAACCATGGTCAATTTTGCATACACAAAGTTGAACTGTCCATGAGGCATGAACCAGCTAACTTCCTTTCTCCGTTGGCATGATTAAAATCAAACTGTGGAGCTGATAAATCGCCTATCACATCATGTTGCTCCAGTACCTTGTTTTCCAACTGGTCTAGCAACTTTTTAACAAAATAATTTCCCATGTGAACTACAGTAGCCATGTCCACCGGTAAACCAAGAAGCTAATAAAATAGATGTATTAAGTTATAATCTCAAAGCTAAACCTAAAGATAAAGGATATTCATGAAATCCTCTTCAAATATCGGTACAATTTTTTTTTCCCCCGTCATTACTACTCCCTTTTTAACATAGTTGTATAATGCATAGAACAGTGATAGAAAGCCCAAAAACATGACTTTACTGACCTTTCTCTAGTTACAATTGGATTAGTTTAATTTTTGACTGCTTGTAGGTGTTTCTTCCTTTTGGCGTTAAGAGGAAATAACACCTCGGACTGCCGCAACCGCAGAATCTCCCCTCTTGATGACTTCCTCAAGCTCGCCAATCTTCTCAGATAGCACTTTAACATTTGAGTTAGTGGACTGCACCAACTTGTTTGCAGTTTCCACAGCACTGCATAACTGCATTATTCATTAAAAAAATATATCTATCTATATGAGAAAACAATAATCAAATACAATTTACTAAAGTTTCAGTCTTTGAGACTACAATGTCTCAAAATCTAGACACTATAGACATTTTTTTACCTCTTAACAGAGATTTTCAACATCAAAAATCGATCTAAATTTGTGCAATCAAGGGTGGTAGCTATGATAGATCACCTTAAGAGTTAGAGCAGTCCAAGAATGGTCGGACGCCGCGAGCGCCTCATTCAGATTCTTGTAGTTTTCCTGAATCAAGACTAATGAATTAAGTTGTTGCTGAATTAAAGTTAAATATATATATATGCATTAATAAAAATGTATATATGTATAAGTGAAATCAATTGTAAATTCAGTTGTTCCTGAATCAAAATGCACAAGCTTTGGGGCAAATTATTGAATAAAAGTTTATACATCTTTTACATCACATTTTCCAGCATAGAAAAATAGCAAATTCTCACGATTTTCCAATCTGGATTGGGGAGAAACAAATTCAAGAACATTATTACAGAATAAAGCAATAGATTTCGAAATTATTAGCAGAAAAACGAAAGCAAAGATGGAAAAGAGAGAGAGAGAGAGAACCTCGAAGAGTTTGGGGAGGTCAAAGCTCTGAGACGAAGAGGCGTGAATTGAGGAAGAAGATGAAGAAGAAGAAGAAGAAGGAGTTTGGAGAAGTGGTTGGGAAGCGTCGGAATCAGATTCGCCGACGTCGCTGAGAAGATCGCCGATGCATAGAAGAGGTCCTCCGACTCCTCTCATCACTGAATCCTGGGACCTCTCTTTCTCGGTCAGTTTCCCTCTCAGTCTCAGATCACCGTCCGACGAACTACGGGGCTCTACCTGCTCCCTTGTTGTGTATTGTAATGTATTGTCTCAGGAAAATTTAAATTGACAGATTACTCGTAACTTTGTACTATTTTGATCTTTTTTTTTTTAATCCATGTATAACTAAAATGGTCTTAAATTAAAAAAAAAAATTATAATAGTCTATTCTATTAGTTATTTTTTTTTTTATTAAATTACAAATGGATTTCATTCAACAAATTAACAAAAAATATAATTGTAATAATATTATAATAATTAAAGACATTCCAATCATTCAAAAAAAAAATCAAAATTAGACAAATTTATCTTAAAGAAATAATATAAACTTAAAAATTTAAAGATTAAATGAGTAATTTATCATTAAAAAAAAAGAGGATTAATTACAAAAGCTGCTATTCTAAATTTCTATTTTATCCGTCATATTAATGGTCCATTTGAAAATTATGTTTATTTTGTATTGTATTCAACTATTATTAATATCAATTTTATTCAAATATTATTAGTATGAACCTTAAAATCTATTGTGTTCTCTAAACTACAATGTATCTTCATATTTACTTATCAAAAAATATGTCTTCATGTTTACCTCTCGAAGTTTGAAATATGTTTTTTTTTTAATGGAATAAGACATATTATGTGTTTGAGAAACATAGATTCATCAATTTCTTTAAACTAGTAAAAAAAATAAAATCGAATTAAGTTTTCTTTGCTATTTTTCTCATCTTTTTTTTTTTTTTTTTTTCCTAAGCAGCCACTCCAATTAGAGAATAGAGGTAAGATTTGGTAACCAACTGATTTATGTTTGAAGTGAGAGCATTTATTAACCCCTAACTATTATATCTAACTTTAAATCAAGATTTCTAGGGGAAAAAAAAAAAACTTTAAATCAAGACAACTCAACAATTTTGTTTAAAAATACCACATTTCAAAATTTGGGTATAAAATTTTGAGATAAATTAAATTTAAGAAGCACAATAGCTACACTTTAAAATCCGGGTGACATTTTTAACAATAATGGCATGGTTCATAGTTTTCATAAATTTTTTTCATTAGGAAAAAATTGAATTATAATTTATAAGGGTCCGTTTGATAAATGAGTTTTAATTGAAAATTTTATGTTTGAATAGTACTTTTTGTTGATTTTTCAGAAAAGATAAAAAACTTTTGCAGAAAAAGATAAAAATTGAGATGAAAATTTTGAGTTTGAATTCACTAAACGAACGAGGTATAAATATACACCTAACCTTTAGAAAGGAAAAATAAAAAACTAAAAACAAAAAACAAAAAAAAAAAAAAAAGTACACGCCATACCTAAATTAAAAAAATATTTAAAATAAAATTTTTTTTACATCATTTGTCTATAATACTTGATTATTGTTCCGTAAACAAGTCATTTGAAGAAAACCTTAATTCAAACAAAAACCTCAATTAGAAGAACAGGTGTCTACTTTTCCCAATTCCAAGCCCCAAAATTACAAGTGAACTAAACTAAACTGTAGAGGTCGCTGATCCCCTTTCTGGGCGCCTCGACACCGGCCACCTTCCCGTTGCCGTGGCTGGACCTCTAACTGCATAGCCGTCGACTTTGGTAAGCAACTTTCTCGGCTCTCCTCTCTCTAAAGTTCGACTCTTTGGCTGCTCTGAGCTCTGAAGATTTCGTTGAAATCCCGAAACATTTTGGTTTACTATTTGCTCAGGTTTTGATCTTTCTGACTACCTTTAATGCTTCTTTATTCAATGTCATGTCTCTATGCTTATATAATTATGTACATAAATATATTTGAAATGGTTATATAATTATGTTTGGGAATTGGAGGAAAAAAAAAAAAAAAAGACATCGGCCTCTTAGAGGCCATGGTGCGGGGAAACTTTGGGACCGGACGGTGTTGGAGTGTGGAGAAATTGAGGGGGTTCGAGAGGGAACGACTAGTGTTTGGTGAAATGCTTGAGAGAGATGATTTTGTTAGGATGGTTATGAAAGAGCAGATGGTGATGGGGTGATACATGTTGGAAAATGCTGCTTTCCTTTTTTTTTTTTTTTGAACATGTTTGATTTCCTACTTTGAGATGCCAAATTTGAGCCTTTTCTTCTGTTGGATCTGAATTAATAAAGTTAGGTAAGTCCGACATCAATATTCGAGCAATGTTAGCTCTGTTTTGTGATATTGATGGATGAAGGGAAGAAATTGTGTACCAGAATGGGGGAGTACAAGGGAAGATGTACAAGTTATATTTGCCTTCTATTTTTTCTCCTAATTTTCTGCCTTTAAACGAGCTTAATCTGGGAAAACAACAATAGTCTTTTAAAAAAGTATCGGAAGGAGTAAAAGTGATACAATTTCGAAGTTCAAGGGAATGAATGAGACAAATGGAAGTTCGGGGGCATGTTATTACGGTGCTAAACGTTCATATGGAATTTTTGAAATTTGTCCTAACTTATTTCCACAATCAGAACTGCCTAGATTTTTTGGAAATTTTCTGTAGTACATTTCATGGTTTCTATGGATTCATACGATGAGAATTGGAGGCTAAGAACCTATTATTATGTAACTGACAAAGAATTTACAGGGCACGAGGCTAAAAATTAGGAATGGGTAGCCAGGAGAACGTTAAACAGCTTGAGGATTGCTCGGTCTCCAAGTAAGTTAGTTTTAACTTTTTTCTCGCTCTCTTTTGTCTTGCTTTTCATTTTTCTTTTCCCCCTTTATTGTTTTCTTTTTGTGCTTGTGAACTCTAAATTCTGCACTCAGATTTTTCAGCTGGCTTTCTAGTGCCTGCTTTGAGTGCATTTGAACTTTATGGTGTTCCCTTGACATAATAAGGAATGGGGGTATTTCTCAATTAGGATCGTACCATTGGTGTTGGAGTCAATATAAGAGTTTACTTCTTCCTTTTATCCTTTATGGCATTGTTATGCCGTTTGGACATGTAACAAGAATATTCTCGGAAATCATATTTTCTAGTCTTTATTTTAATCAAAAATCTAGAAAGATGATCATTTTTTTATATCCCGTTGTCAGATGCGCTTTATTGTTGTTTATCTGAGTTTACTTACCTATTTTTTAACACTTTTTTTTATCAATATTTCTTAGGACTTTTCAGTAAATACCTTTTTGTTAGTAAATTTATTTGCATTTCAGGACATGGAATTTGGACGAGTATTTGAATGGTTTTAAACTTTTATGAGTTTTGTTAAGTTTGTGTGCATTTTCATGTCTCCTGATTTGAATACTGGGGTCTAGATGCGACAAGTATTTGAATGGTTTTAAATTTTTACGAGTTTTAATGAAGTTTGTTTGTGCATTTTCATGTCTCCTGATTTGAATACTGGGGTGGGTGATGCAGTTTCTAATGTTTTTCCCCTTTCATGACATTCATGCATCTTAAGCGTCACCTGTTGTTTCATAATCTGATACGGTTGGAATCTCACTTTTAAAGGGGAACTTACCTAAATGTCAGATTTGACTGCAATTTGTAAAGGATTCAAGAAATCAGGATATTGGCCATGGGCGTTTTCGTTGTCGAAATTTCTTTTAAACCTTCTTGGACATGTTTATTATTGATGAACAGCCATAACAAGTGTCTAAATTATTGATGGTTTAAATACAACAACATATTGCCGGTACTCTCTTTCACAATACTAATGTTATCTGCCCCTTTTTCTTTTTATTTCTTGTCTATTTTAGTTAGTGAATTGCCTTACATTATAGTTGACGAGTTTTACTCAACATGGATTGTGTGCAGCGCATTGGGAACTTGGGTATTCTCAGTAGCCGGGGCATTGCTAGCCATTCCCGTGGGAATAAAAAGAAAATCTTTGGCACCCCTTGTGTTCTTTGGCACAACCGGTACCATGCTCGATATCATCATGGGAATAAGTGCCTGCGAAAGAGAGCATGCCGAACGCCAAATGAAGTTATTGGAAGCCCAAAATGCTGCAACCAACGGTTCTTTAACCGAGAGTGGAGCCGAGTCTTAAGTTCGGGCGTATATTAGCTATGTTTACAAGTCCATTTGCTGTTAGCTTGTCACTCCATTCGTTCAAAATAAAAATCCAAGTACCCCTGTTCTGGAATAGCTTTTGTTTCGATCACTCAATGATATAACTTAACCGTGTGCTTTGCACAAAATTAGTACAGGTGAGTGAAAAGGCTTTTTATTTTTTTGAGAGAGAGAGAGAGAGAGAGAGATTTTGTTTAAATGTCAAACTTTTTTTTGAAGGTAAAAATGTCAAACTTTTGAATTTAATAATTTTAAATATGTTAAACTAAATAAATAATAATAATAATAATAAATTGAAAAAATATGCAACAATGGAAAAAAAAAAAATCCATATAAATATAACGGTTGAAAAAGTATGGTTAAAAATTTTTCTTGTGTTGTAGGCATAGGTGCTTAGCCTAGCCATACATTTGACTCCATTAAAATATATGGAGATCGAAATCCCATCCTCAATTTAAAAAATTTAACAAAATATATATATATATATATATATTTGATCAAGTAAATTTTAAAATATAATGATTTATTAAAAAGTTAAACCTAATTCATTTTTAAATACTCAATTTATAATTCGATAAACTCAGTTCAAATTTCATGCAAATTTCATTATCATAACAGTAGTTTTATGCAACTAAATCTTCGAGGATGCCACTAATGATTCACCTTCATATTTGGTCTATGTATGCCCAACCATTTTCTTTCTTTTGCTTAATCTGAGTGTTACCTTTTAATTTCATTTCTTGTTCAATCCAAGAGAAGTAATTCTTTCCTTTACTTGCTCGATCTGATCTTTACTTACGATACATTTCAATACTTGCTTAATATGTAATTGTAATATCCGAATTCAATTTGTTTTTCTAATTTTTTTTTTTTTTCTTTTTCTTGAGTAAGGGTGCTGAAATGACTGAGGAGTTGAGGTGATAGAATGTGCGATTGGTTTGGTGCCTTTAGAGAAGTTTGGATGTTCCTCGGAATTCTCTGCTATCATTCATGGTTCATTTTGTGTGTTACGAATCTTTTATAATCCAGGCATGCAGATGAGGCTATTAGTCAATAAATTAAAAGGAACTAGATCAGTTTTCTGATTATTTCCAATTCTTGTGTCGAAAATTACTACTCTAAAACTGGTGTGTGAGTTCGTATTTCTTATCAGACAAACTACCACCAAAGTGAATGAGTTTGATTTGAAATTTTTAAGTTTGAATAGTAACTTTTATTGATTTTTTAAAAAGATAAAAAACATTTTCAGAAAAAGACAAAAATTTGAGTTTAAACTTTATCGCCAAACTAACCCTATAATTTGATTACGATAATTGACACTATCAATAACATTTTCGAGAATAACTAATCAAGAACAGCTTTGATTTTACAGTAAGTTTTTAAGAGTTTGATTATATATATGTGAGTGTTATATGTTACCTTTATTAAAGGTCCGGGATCAGACATATTCATTATGTGCTATATAGTCGTTCTCTGTTTGTAAATATATATATATTTTTTTTTTCCCGCAAGAAATTCTGTGTTTCTAAGTTGCATTTTGTTTTAGCATGTTTCTTCCAAGAATTCTGGATGATCTGTATTTGTACAATAAATCTAATCACTTCGTTATACACATTGGTCGGGACAAACTTTGGTTCTGAAACATGGCAACCACACCGAAACCAATTCAAATCGACCATTTTCTTGATCCAAAATGGGATTTACAGTGACTTCAAATTTCAGAGGACTGTTCTTTCCTTGTTGCAGCAAGGCTTTCAAAAGAATTAGCCATATCAGATAAAAATTCATATCATCTACAAGATGTTCCTTTCCCTTTAAGTCTAGGCTCCTATCCGCAGCTGATGAACAGGATCCTGAATCTCCAGGAACCCCATTAGCGTGGAACTGAGTAGCATGCTTTGGATCGGCTTTACTTTCATTCTGTTGCCTTCTAAAGCTTGAGTAGACTCTTTCAGCCTTGATGTTTCCGAATAAGAGCTCAGCAGCTTTGTTTTTGACAATAAGGGGTACATGCTCGGATTCATCCCATACATACAGCTATGTTTGAATTGAAATTCAAATCCTACTAAGTAGCAGTTAAGAGAGAGAAAAAAATGCCGGCACAAAACAAATGAAAAATCCTTACCATGAAAGGTCTGTATATGAAGCTTATTACGTGTAGGCAGTTCGAGCTTTCTGAGCAGTAAAAGGCATCCTTCTCAATCATAGACCGGCTGCAACACAGAAGGCGAAAACATTCAGTACTCTATTGATGAACAAGACATATAAAGCAAGAGATTTGTCTGCTATTACCCTTGCTCCACACTTAAGGGCGAACCACATAATTGGCAGCCAATACAAATGAGATCAGTTGCTAAACTAGAGTCTTCGGTTCTATACAGTCTCCTACTGATGAACATCTTTTCCTTCTCAGCCTCATCAAGGGTTGTACCAGTAAACGGCAGGAAAATTTCACCAACAGATGCATAAAAGACAGCTTTACATGAATCAATTAGGCGGTTTACTTCCGACAGCAAACAACAGTCCTTGGATTTTCTCTCTTCAGGAAGTTTCCAGTTTCTAGAGAACTGCATATTCTTCTGTGTGAATTGTTGTCAGTAATTGTGAAACAAACTTCTAGGATCGTGTAGAATAATATGCACTATGAACACAAGTCGGATAATAATTATGATATCATTCCTGTTGTTTTAAGTAACATCAGGTTGAGAAAACAATAAAGGAAGAACATTCTTCACATAAAATATCAGGAAGCCAGTTCTGTAAGCACAAGGGATGTACGGATAATGAAGAAAATAGAACGTTGTTTGTAGTATCTCTTAGGTATACCAAACTGTATTGCACTTTATGTCAAACAACTATATTGCTAGAATAAATATCACAACCAAGGCCTAAGCATTTGGGACTTGCTTGAACAACTTGGTTTGCTTGATAAGAGAGCTTCAAGTCTTCACTATCAGTTTAGCCCAATTATTCATCTACAACTTGATTTTAAGATCGGATTCATTGCAATACACCAGCAAGTAACTAGTCTGATAAATTACTAACTAAAGCAATGTCTATCTCCATAGAACTTGTTATACAAACTTAAGGGTAACCCAAAAGAAAAAAAAAAAGGTGACAACAGAAAGCTTGAGATAGTTATTATACTCGAGTGTAAGAGGTCAAAGAATAATACCTCATGGCAGTGTGGTTGAATGCTGCAAAAGGCAGACCCAGCTCGTTTCACCCATTCCAATACCTTCCTGAGCTTTTCTTTGACTGTTATCCCTACTTGACACTCTGCTACTAACTCATCCAAACCTAAACCACTCGAAATAGTTCATATAAATGTGTAATGAATCAATAAAACGACTGAATTTTGTAGATTCCAATGGGGTGCCCTCAGTGTAAATCCCCATATGGCTTGATCTTGAACGCGGGTTTCAAATTAGACGGTCTACTATTACATTTTATGGGGCTGGTTATTGTGAAAGGAAATCACCAGACTGTATCGTTACACCCAATTTTATGAAGGCATCTGATATAAGTCGTAGGTTGAGGTCAATAGTTGTATGGACTACGAATTTGATTCTTTCCAACTTAATGAGCACTATTGAGTGTTGGTGGAAGTTTACCCATCTCCAATGTAATGCCAAATTCTCGTGCTAGAACAAAATTTTGGTAATTGGATAGAAAAACTACCCTCTAACGTAATGCTATTTCTAATGCCAAATTTGGCAATAGCATTCTATATTATCAAATATGCTAGTTTCACTTGTGACAAATATAGCATTGGCATCGACATTTATATTGAAGATGGTTTAATCTATCTTGTGTGTTTTCAGGTTTTCGGACGGGGTAGGGCTTTTGGGGAGGTTGCGGGGTTTGATCCTGTCTTGTATTAAAATAAAAAATAAATAAAATGAAAAAAATGACAAAAAAACATAAAAGAAATGTACCCTTGGAGACAAGTGTTTGATAAGGGTGGATAAGAGGAAGTAAGGAGGAACAGTGAATGGCTCTACCCTCCAACACATATCCATACTTCGTTATCTTCACATCTGCAGGGGGGGGGGGGGGGGGGGGGGGACGAATTTAGAGAAAATAAAATAAAATTTAAAAAGGCGACGAATGCTGGGGGGGGGGGGGGGGGGGGGGGGAGAGCATACTCTGTAGCAAAACGACATGACCGGAAACGGCCATGGAAGCCAGATGCTTGTGCCAGATGGAGACGGGGAAGAAAGGCCGTGTGTCGTCGCCGACATGGATGTCGTTCCTCACTACCTCTCCTTCTTTCCATAACTTGTACTGCGTAATTTCATATATATATATATATATATATATATTATTATGATCAAATTTGTTGTAATCACTGAAAACGACAGCAATCAAGGAAGAGAGGGAGAGAAAGAGAGACCTGAAGGGGAGTGGAAGGGTGAATGAAGACGAGAAGCTGAACAAAGTCGCTGACGTGATTACACGCCCTGGACAGATCGATCAGCGGTCCGTACCATCCGATGGCCGACGCCATTCCCTCTCTCTCTCTCTCTCTCGGAAGGGAAGGGAACAGAACAAAAGAATGGCTTTTTGGCGCGTACGAATTCAGAGGGAGTGTTTGGTTACAAGACTATACTAATTCATCTTTCCTATTTTTTATTGTAATCTCACGTAAGAATCTATACCCTTGTGAGAAAATTACTCTACAACAAATAGGTTATTTTAAAAAAATATATTTTAATGTAAATGATATATTTTAAAAATATTTGAGGTGAATATCATATTCATGATAAACAGTTGTTTTACGAAAATTTTTTGAGATAATTTTTACTATATCATTTTATTTACAATAATACAAAGAATTTTTGTCGTAAATATATTTCATAAATACATTATTTATCGTACATATATAATTTATCATCATCTAAAAAGTTGTCCGCTATTTATTTTTATTACTAAAAATTTTTTTACATACTTTCCTCCTTTTTCGTTTTTTTTTATTTGATTAAAGATCGGTATCTCAATGTTAAATATGCTAAATTTGTACATTATATATTAAATTGTATCTTAATTTTTAAACGTTATGTTGTTCATGCCATTTCTATTTTTAAATGTTTTTTGGATCCAAAACTATACAAGATCACCTCACAAGAAACTGAAATCTTATTTTAGTTTTTTTTTTTTTCCCTTTTTTTCTTTAATGTAGATATTTATTTGACCTACTATCTAAATGTTGAGATACCACCTCAAATCTTCAGGAAAGAGATACACAGACCCAAAAAATTGTAATCGACTTTAATATGGGATGAACAATTGGCATAAATATTTAAATAAACAATGTTACATGAAAATCAACCACTAATAGAAGACATTTAATGGACGACTCTCTTTCCTATAATAGTATTTAAAATCGATCTATAATATTAAACATCACCCATTAATAAAAAATGAATTCCATAACACGAGACTCACATTTTATTTGGTAATGGGATTTAAAACTATGGGTGTCTAAACTATTTCAAAAAATGTAAATCAATATGTGTATGTACACATAAATATTTTATACATGGATAAAGTAGAACTGAAGTCTACACTTTCATTTCTGTAATGGAGGAACATAGCATGCTATAATGAGATCCTTCCCATTGAAGATTTTTTTTTTCTTTTTTTTTTTTTTTTTTGGAGTTCAACATACAAAAGATGTCTCAAACACAACATTAATCAATTCATAAAAGTAAACGGTCAACCTTAAGCCACCCAAAATCAAAAACTTATTGGGCTGCTGCTGTCCGTTCAAGAGAAAATAATCCTACGAGACAAAAAAAAAAAAAAAAAAGGCAAACTTGGTGACCAAGAGTCAGATAAAGGGGGCATTTTGTTAACCAAGTCACACTGGATATGGAATTTGGCCAATAAAAACAAAAGCCTCTTCCAAACAAGCAGCTTCGGTTTTAAAAAAAAAGTAACAGCCGCTATACAAGCCAATGTCACTACAAAATCCCCATTCTTTACCCTAACTCCTCCCACCAAATCTGCTTCAACATGAAATGTATACTTGTTAAGAACAACGCAACACCAAATCCGAAACCATTTCTTATTCTTCCTTCTCCTACAACTCTACCTCGAACTATACACCTGTTTTGTGTATCTACAGCAGAGCTTTTCACAGTCCTGTCCCAAGTCAGTAGAAGTACGAGCTCATGTACAGCCTTGCACCAATGTCTATCGGTCCACTATCCCCACCGATTGCATGCAGTGCTACAGGGATTGTCGAGAGAAGACGCACTGTGAGGGGGAAAACTGATGGGTCAAGTATGATTTCTGAAGAGCCGGACTCAGATGTGACTGAATCCGCAACAAATGTGTCAACAGGCTCACTGGAACTACTCCCAACCACACCCGGTTCCGCTTGCAGGTCACATGGACTAACAATCAAGGAAACATCCTCAATTGGCCTGCATTTACCAGGGCTACCTCTTCGGATAGAGCGCCTGTTAGGACATAGATTAAGCACCAATGTGGACGTGGCTTCAAGCCATTCGACCATCAAGCCTTCAACATCATCATAATATATTCGCCGCTCAATCTGAAAGCATGACAAATACGTAAGCATAGAATAAAAAAATAAACAAAAAGCAAAAAATGCGTACTCCATAGAATATCATTACTAAATATGAGTCATAAGAAGCTCTTACAGCTAACTTCCGAACATATATCAACATGAATCTAGGTCCCAGTCCCAAAACTCTAGCTTCTGAAAGTAAAACCTGCAGGAGAAGTCGAAGCAAACTGCATGTGAAGCACAAACTTAATATCGAAACACTAGATGGCAATAGAGCATTGACTGCTAGATGAGAAGCACCACCTAAACCACTATAGTACTAGACAGTTTCAAACAGTTTGATCACAGCAAACAGAAGCAGATATTAAAAATTATTCTCATTATATTGCCTTCGTTACATGATTGAATCGGATTAGAGAACAATCATTTCCATTTAAACTTAAAAAGTTCATGTAGAAAGATCAAGTCACATTTCAAAAAGCACGACGAAACCTCAAGGTCCAATGTATCAAAAATTTGGGATTAGCTAAATGGATTCAAACAAAAGCACATCTGAAAAAGAATTATAAGGAAAACGTAGCATGCAAGATGATCCATGTAAAACTTTTCCACCATGCACAATCAGAGTGAAGAGTACAGGCTAAAAATACCTCTTTCTTCTTTAGCAGAGCCCACATATACAGCTTATCACAGGCATCTTTGACACGTCTACTAGCCAGCTTTCTCTCATTGCAATGAGCAGCAACTTCAGCAAGGAGTTCCGTGCCTGGAACTCTATGCTTAAGTGCTGCAGCTGATAATGCTTCCCTACCTTCCCGGGATTCAGCGGAATCTTTTGCAAAGTTCATGCCAGTGAAACATTTTCTTCTCACTTCCTGCCCCCTGTGAGATTTATTCAATGCTGTTTGATGTTCCAGATACAATTCTTCAGCCTCTATAACGGCAGCCAGTGTCCGATGCACAACAATATCAGGATACCGGCGTAGAGGTGAAGTGAAATGAGTATATAAAGGAACAGCCAGGGCATAATGACCCCAATCGTTTTCATTATCTTTTAGATCCCCAGTGCAAAAATAGGTTGCCAGCTGCATTGGCCTAGAAGCATAGTTCATGAGAATATCAAAAAGAGTGGAATCATCCTTGAGTTTTTCCCTGATCCTCTGTAGCGAAAGATGGAACTGGCCAGAAGAAGAAGTATCCAACTCCAAACCATGTTTGTAGCAAAAAGCTTCAAACTCCTGGAGCTTCCGCATGTTAGGTTCTGGGTGCCTCCGAAGTAGTGCATTCTCGGGAAAAGCCCTAGATATGACCTCAGCTGCAGTTCTGTTTGCCAGAAGCATAAACTCTTCAACAAGAAGATTAGAAGCCTTCTGTTCAGACAGTATGCTATCAGATGGATTTCCATCTTCATCAAAAAGAAAACCAATTTTGAAGCTTTCAAGTGATAAAGCCCCATCACTAAACCTCCTATCCCTCAAAGTTTTAGAAAGTTCATGGAGATCTTTGACAGAGTTAACTACATCGACCCATTCAAAATGGCCATGTAACTCAGGACTATTTCCTGAAAATAAACTCCCAGTATCTATTGACACATCAATTATCTCTTGAGCATGTTCGTATGAAAACTTGCAACATGATCGTATCACTGTACGGCCAATCCACCTGTCTACAACATCCCCAGCCAAATTGATATCAAAAAACATTGAAAATGCAAGTCTATCCACACCTGCATTAAGGGAGCCTATATTCTCTGAAAGCAAAGGAGGCAGCATGGGCAATTTCTTTTGTAACATATAGACACTTGTCGAACGGATTTGAGCTTCTTTATCCAATTTTGTGTCAGGTAAAACAAAGTATGACACATCAGCAACATGGATACCTACCCTGAAAACACCACTGGATAACCTTTCAACCGAAAGAGCATCATCCAAATCAGTGCCAGTGGAGGGGTCAATGGTAAATATGCACAAATTTCTAAGATCCCTTCTGCTTTGAAGTTCTTCAAGCGGCACCTCCCAAGGAAGATGTGGAAGGCAGCTGACTAACTCAGGAGAAAAATCAGAGGAAGAAATAGAATTTTCAAATAAAATTGCACCAAGTTGAGGCTCTAATTCACCACCCCGCCCAAAAGTATGCGAGACGCTGGCCTGAGGAAGAGAACTTTCTTCAGTCCAATTGTCGATCTTGGCAGCAGCCAACTCCATTTCAAGAGTTGCATCACCATTCCCCAATCTTTTCTTTATGCAGTCAGGTAAGCTTTGCACGAGGACCATCATTTTGGGAAGCCTTGGATCAGTGGGTGTCAGCTGGATGTACTCATGGTCAGTAGATGCCAATGTACTTCTGCTTTTCTTCGCATCTCTCCTGCAAATTTCCCGGTGCAAAATCCATTGCTTAACACTAAGAAAACCAACAACAGCTTTTCGACGAGGAGACTTTTCAATGAGAGCTACAACCCTTCCTGTTGGCCGCTTTAGAGGAAATGAACTGATCATGTCACAAATCGTTCCTATCGCATTTGTAACTTTATTCATTCCACTAGAAGAACCAACATGTGAAGCGCCTATAGCAGAGAGGTGGCATCCATCCATATGTTCATAACTTGATGGTACAAGCGATACTGACCGTACAGGTTCATCCAGAGGAGTATCCCTTTCAGATAGCAATTCCTTCCCAGGAAGCAAAGAGGTACCCTCATTTGCATACTCATAATCCACGTCTACCTTACTTTTACCTTTGCAACTGTTATTGACCACTTCATTACATTCTGGTAATAAGTTCGAATCCTCCACTGGTGCTGAATTATTACTACTTGCTGTTGACCCTTTCATTTTTGTCCATAAAGGTAAAGGATCAACCTTAACTGCTACAATGTCACCTTCCACCTACAGAGAATATATGAAATCAAACAATCGTAAGCTGCCTTTCTGCAAGTGCAAATACGCTATATGCCACAATTAAAAATAGATAAACAAGCAAAATTTCAACATCAATGGCCTTTAAACTTCCACAAGAAAATCCAAGAATATAAATAACGTATTTGTTTCTTGAGATCCTCAAGACAACAGTAACATGGACTACTTTATAGTTCTAAGATACATAAGAAAATATAAACAAGAAAGGATAAAAAGAAAGAAAGAAAAACTAGAACGAAGATGACTGATAAATATTGCATTTTATCTATATTTTCTAAATTCTCAACTCCAACAGCAATAAACACATTATGTGAGTGGCATGACATTTAAGAGTAGATTTGATTTTTTATATGAGAGAACACTTAGTATAATGGGAACACACACAAAGGTAGATAAAAACAAAACACAGGTAGACAATTACCCTAAATGACACCAAGGAAAATTCGAGGATAATTTCATTAAAAACTAAAGTTATCACAATTGCAACATTGCAATGGCCTGTGTGTCTGCCAAAAATAAAAACTAAATGGGCCAGAGCTGCTCAAACAAGGAAAGCATGCACGATACCAGGCAGCTGAAAGAAAGAAAAAAAGAACGTTAAACTTACAGCTCTATTCTGGGCAGGACCTCCACTGACAAGAATATCAGTCGGTACTCCATCAATTTTGCAATAGGCCTGTGGTCAGAAAACAAAACGTTTCTTCACCACCCATCAGAAACTAAGCAGGGAAGAATAAAAAACATGAATAACCATAGAAGTAATTTTTATGCCAAATAAATGTCACCAACCTCAACTCTATTGTGGGCATTGACACGAAACAAAGCTTTAAAAACAGCACCTTTCTGTCATTCAAAAAAGAAAAAGAAATCATTAAATACAACTGCTTTGATTCACTCCTAGAACCATATTCCCACATCGCCATATGTACAAGTAAAAACCAATATATTAAAAACGATGCATTAAGACCGGTCTTAGACTGACCTCTATAGCATCATTAACAGTCTCTAAAGACCAGTGTGGAGCAAAAGGTTTTTTCTCAGCATAACCCTCCATCTGATTAGAAGGAAAGACTTTTTTCATGAATAACTCGGGTGATCCTACATAAGTAGTTGACTCAGTACACAACTGCGACAACATTTTCCCACCAGGATCGGACTGGCGAGGATTCTGATTTTGTGTGCTTAGCATATCTTCTGAATTGATATGTTCATTGATATGCATCGGAGGCAGAGAATTGAAACCAACATTAGACACATTTGTGCATCCATGATCATCCAGAGGATACGCCACCAATTTTGGTTGCCTCAGGGAAGTGAACACATGATTGGTTGGTCTACCATTCCCCGAGTACTCCGCTGCTTCACCGCGGCTTTCATTTACTGTTTTTCACATATCATCATACAAGAAAACAAAAAGATCAAAAATAACAAACTTATGCAAAAACGAACCAAAACGTGAAGTAACAATAGAATGCCGCCTGGCTTAAAACAAACCCAACAGAAGTCAGAGCTGCTTTTTATGAAAAATCCCTTTTCGACATCTTACATCAGACATCTAATGGCATTCTCTAATCAAAGGTGGGATTAAAAAAAGAAGGGGGGGGGGGGGGGGTGTCAAACTTCCAAAATGTGCTTTCACGTCCTACGATATAAAAAGGGGTTTTACAAATCCTTCTTATGAATCAAGATAACCTGAGTAAGAACTCTAAAGGTAAAACTAAAAAAAAGAAAAAAAAAAGTACTATAAAAATTCACAAAGTTCACCGCCAAATTGACAGCAATTAGCTTCATAGCCACAGGATTATCCATAATCTCACTTAGTAACTAGAATATATCACTTTTCTAATCCAAGCCCACACACACACACACACACACACACATCTGTGAACACAAACCAACTAGAAATTAAAAAAGAAAGAAAGAATACCCGAAGGTGAAGCGTTCTGTCTGGATCGTCGACCAGATCGGCGCTTCTTCTTCTTCTCCTTATCGCCATCTTCGATTTTCTCAACCACAACTTGTTCAACAGAACCCCCTCTCATCATCAAGACTTCGTTAAAAAAAAGAAAATTAATAAAAGAAAAAAAAATAATGATAATAATAAGAAATTGAAGCGCAGATCAAAGAAAGAAAAATCGAATAAAAGAAATAAACCGAGGATCTTCCGAGCTGTGATTAAAAAATATATGCGGAAGAACCAGAGTCAGTTGAAAATTTTTGCTTAAAAAAAAAAAACTCCAAAAACAAAAAAGAAAAAAAAAATCGGAAGAAAGAAAGAAAGAAAGAAAGAAAGAAAGCAGAGAAAAGGGGAAAGGAAAGAAAGTTAGGGTTAAATAAATAAGGGGGGAATTAGGAGTGAAAGTGGAAGAGAGAGAAAGACGAAGAAGAAGACGAAGAAGAAGAAGAAGAAGTAGTGGTGAAGAAAGGAAAGCAGAGTGTGATGATTGGTCGGCTAAAGAGATGGGCCGCCGACTCTCTCGATTCCTCTCTCTCTCTGTCTCTCTCTCTCTCTCGCTCTGCTTTGCTTTTGCCTTCGCTTCCCCTAACTTTCTCTCTCCTCTCTCTCACTCTTCTTTTCTTTTTCTTTTCTTTTCTTTTCTTTTCCTTCACCCTTTTCCTTTTCCTTTTTTCCTTTGGCTTCATCTCTCTCTCTCTCTCTCTTTTTTTTTTTTTCTTTTTCATTTTATTTTATTTCACCATTAATTACGAAGATTTCCATATCAACTAACTTTTGAAACACTTTACCCTCTTATTTTCAAAGCGTATCTTTAATTTCTCTTAAAAAATCCAACCATTGAAATGTTCAATGATTATAATTGAGTATATTTTTAGCAATTAATCCTAAATTTTATTCTATATTACTAAAGCATCATCACGTAATACTTAAAATTTTGACATGTGTGCTTTCGTCACAAACCCAAAATCAAAATGTTCAATGTTGGTTTAGAAATTCAAATGACAAAAAGTTACAAATGATCTTAATTAGGGCAGATTTTTGTAATTAATCCTTTAATTTTTTGATGAATACTTATACGATTGATATACCTTATCAATAGTATCTGTCTTCAAGAATTAATTATGAAAAATATATATATAAGTTAAAAATCCATAAAACTAAGGCTTTTGATAAGCTGTTAAAAAACAAAACCTTACCGTCTATTTTAATCTTAACTTTTATATTAATTTTGATCTATTATTGTTTTATTGAAAAATGATAATATTATATCTTATTACTTAGCATATTGTATCAATAAACAAAGATTCTATTGTTATTTACTAATAAAAAGTTACAATCTAAAGTGGATGAAAAATTAAAATTAATATTCCAAGTATTCTTTATATATATATATATATATGTATATACATATATAGGGGGTGTTTGGTATCTTAGTTTGAGTTGAAATATTTTAGTTGTAATAGTAAATTTTTTTGAATTTTCAGAAAAGACAAAAAATTTTTGAAAAAAGATAAAAAAAAATTTAAAATGAGTTTGAATTGGACTGGTTGTCAAACTCCCCTCTGATTGACACATACGCATTGGAATTTCTTGTTATTTGGGAAGAGTTTTGCGAGTTGGGGGGGGGGGGGGGGGGTGAGAACGTGCGATTGCTAGATCTTAGGGACACGTGTTCTCTTTTTGTAGGACTTTTTAT
>CM046377.1:47172261-47272261 GCA_025413485.1 Ficus microcarpa | reverse complement strand
GGTAAGGGGTTATCCCATTATTTCTTTAGAGGATTTTTCTTGATATGAACCGTCCAATTTCCTAGCATGCCATTTGGCATTGTTTTTCAAATGGTAAACCTGTGTACTTCAAATTTCAGAGATGGTACGGTATTGAATTATAGTCATGTGACTAAACATGTTTGGTTGTGGTTTATTAACAACAAATAAGTACACTTTCACTTTGGAGTTTTATGCCGCCTTGATAACGAAAGGAAGACTTTTTTTTTTTTTTCCCATAATACCAAAGGGAAGAAATTGAAATTATTGATTTTCTTACCCTGGAAAAGCCTAAATCCGATTAGGCATCTATTATTAATTCACTTAATTCGACAGTACCCATTTCAGGAACGTTTAACGTTAAAATCACTACATAGATAAGTCGTTAATACTTAAAACGAATCATGTAATACACTTTATCATGAGTTAAGGATAAACATTTTACCAGAGATTTCTACTGTGTTAATTTATCCTTATGTGATTCATGTTAAAACATATACTCATGGGGTCAAGCCCTCGTAAGAGGGAAGAAGAATATGATCTTGGGCAGTAGCCAAAGCTATGCAAAAAACAATGTCGATTCCAAATTCAAAGTTGAGAGACACAAGACATATTCGGAATTACTAATAGACTTGTTTCTTTTTTCTCAAAGAAAAAAAAATAGCAATTATGGAAGTGTGTCACCTATAGTATTATTACACAAATAAACTCACGGTTTTACTTATAAATTTATTGATTAGTTGAAAAATTCCCTACATAAAAAAAATAAAATGGAGAAATAAAAGAATTCCTTAACCTCAAAAAATAAAATCCCAAAGAAAACTATTCCATTTTCTCTTCTAGCTTGGAATAACTAACCTTCCATGGTATTTAGCACTCCACATTCTCATTTTTGTTCCCTTGAGTTGAGAATGAGAGTGACCAAAGATGTCTGGTAGCAGCACTCGCTAAGAAATATTTGTATTGCTTTTTTATTCTATAATATTTCCCTTTTTTATTAATGAACTTAAAAGCTAACTGATCATGATAATTAGAAAAGCTTAAAAAGATCATATTGGTGGTGGCAAATAATCCCCTTTCAGATTCGTTTTCTTTGTTATTTTGATTAATTTGTTTGATATTTGTGTTTGGAATTAGAGTCGAACAAATTCGTTGTTAATCCTAATCCTCAAATATTATTATTTATTAACAAAGTGTGATTGTGAATTCTCTATTGATAAATTGAAAAATTGTTTGGATGATAATGATTTCGTGTTCAGATTAAGAAGTACGAAGTTTTGGAACCACTATCATCCCGATTCATCTTATAATATTTGATCCCTCTATACGTTTGTTCTTAGTTTGCTAAGCTTTTGGATTTCTCTGTGTTTTAATCAATGGAAGAGACTTTAGTCACCATGGTTTGACATTGAAAGGTAGGTCCCCCCCCCCCCCCTCCCTTTTTTTTTGGAAAATATTACTTCGTGGGATGCTTTGATTTTTCTTTTTGTTTGCTGACTTCGTGGGTTGGAATTCTCTTTAATGTTTCCTTTTGTTTACTATAGTCAGGACAACAAGTGCACATGGAAAACAAATTAAAAACAGAAAGGGATAGACCTCTACGGGATAACTTCTTATTTAAATATTTAAAGAAAACGGAGGTTGTATTCTTATTTTCATTTATTAAAATGCGCCAACAATAATCTTTATATTCTTATTTTGATTCATAGCTTTGAAGCCTCTTCTTCTACCACTATTGGTTGGACCTATACATTGACAGAGGAGTCTCTTCCTCTACTGCTATTGGTTGGACTGTACATTGACACAGAAGACCTTGCAGTAACAAAATTTCATAGAGAACGATGAAGATTGGGTTATTAGGGCCTTTACCTATTCTGGCACTAGGAAGAGCAGGTGGAACTAAAATAGCCGATTCTCTTGCCCGTTATTGACTCTCTTTGATCGTCAAACTCCACTTCTCAGGTCCACCATCTAATTTAAAGAAAATAAAGGTCGTTGCATCGTGCATTCTTTTACATATAATCTCAATTATTTTCCTTTTGGTTTTTGATCTGTTGATTTTGTTATGATTTCTAGTGTTTTCTGTTTTCTTTGCACTGTCATATATAATGTTTGATTTTCTAATGTTTTCTGTTTTTGATTTGTTTTCTTTGTTGTGATTTCTAGTGTTCTGTTTTCTTTGCACTGTCCAAAGAGTATATATGGTATTGGTGTGATTAACTTTTGATTTTCTTTGAAAGTTACTGGAATTTAAATATGTTAGAGGTCATGCCATTAGTAATTCCAGTTAATTTTGGTGTTTTAACTTGATAGATATTACGTAGTATATACGTATATACTCTGATTATAACCAATGTCCATTCTTGATATTTGTGCAATTGCAGCTTCACTGCTTAGGAATTCTATTAAGGGTCCGTTTGGTTCGTTAGTTTGAGTTGAAATATTTTAGTTGAAATAGTAAATTTTTTTGAATTTTCAGAAAAGATAAAAAACTTTTTGGAAAAAAGACAAAAAAAAAAAAAAACAGTTTGAATTGAAATGAAATAACGAAGCAAACAAGCCCTATGTTTGATAAGGATAATCCTTCTGCTCACATCGAAGACAAATATGGTCTCATTAATTTTTTGGTTTGTTTTGTTGTGATTTCTAGTGTTTTCTGTTTTCTTTGCACTGTCATATAATGCTTCTGGGTGTTTTTTTTATTTTTTTTATTTTTTTTTTATTTTGATGGAAAATAGAGTTCCAAGAAATCATCGGTGTGGGAAAGCATGGTAGGTAGGGATTTCTTGTCTTGTGCTAGCATCGATTTATCTTCTTTTATCCCTTATGGTTTTTTTGAGCTTTATAATTGGTTGTCAAGAATATAGAGGAAATATCAGTTGTGAATGGGGTTTATTCGACATTCTAATTTGGTTGGCAAGCCACGTCTTGATTGCTAATGGAACAAATTAAAGCTAAATTTCTTGTTATTGCATCCTAATTGAGACAATTTGTATAAATGCATATGATTATTTTCTTGTTGGGTTTTGTCAATAGATGCATAACATCATCGCTTCTGGTATATCCTTAATTTTGTCCAACTACAGGGTCTATTTTGCGTTGATATTGTGCATGATCACACCCAAGACATTAAGCAAGAAGTTCTCCTAGCTGATGCTTATAACCTGTTTTTGGACTACTTAGTTAGATGGTTAATTCATATTGCAAAGTGGAAAACTCTTTTAGTGCTAATCAACATCTACCACTTGCTATGAGTATAGTTTAGTATTGACAATTGTTTCATTAATGTTGCCATTTATGAATATGGCATACAAACGGGTAAGGAAATGTCAGCATTTACACTTGAGAGGTTGGCACAGGCTCTCTACAAGTTACCTTTGCCTATAGATTATGTTACTTTTGTTAACTAATAAGATCTTCGTTGCAAAATCGCTAGTGATTCTTTTTTCTTTTAAATAATATCAGTGATAATAATTTAACGAGAAATGTTATGCTACTCTTACAGATTTTCTCAAATTCTTCTGGATGATGATTGGACTGAAATTGATGGGTATACATTTGATTCAAAAACTTCCCATGATAGTTTAACTTGGGCTAAATTGGAAAAGGAAAAAATCAAACCAAATGAGCCTAAATATGTATGAGTTAGTGATAATTAAATTTCAGCTATTTTAGATGTTTTTGTGAAATACTTCACAAACAGAGCATGTATGAAATTTGTGTATTAGTTTGGTTCCCTATAATATTAGTAATAGTAGTTACATCAAATAATTTAATTTGTTCTAGTCGACGTGACCAAGTATTTGATAGTAAAAAATATGTCACATTTGGTCACAAAAGAATTATTTGTTTGCCTACAATAACAAAATCACGAATATCTGGCAAACAAATAGTTGACTTTTGGTTACTAAATTTTTGATAGCAGGAAGACGCATTTTTTGGCAATCACAATTTAGTTGCAAAAAAAACTTTCTACAACCAAGCTGTTGTGACCACCCAGCGACCAAAATTTTGGTTGCGCAAAAAAAAAAAAAAAAAAAAAACTTCTGCAACTAAAATAAATAAAATTGTCACTAATTTTTTGGTTGAAAAAAAAAACCATTTTTCCTATATTACCATTAATGATAAGATATTCAATGACAACAATAAGTCGTTAAAAATATATTTGTTAGTTTTCACAAAAAAAAAAAAAAAAGAAAAAGAATTTCGCGAGAACAAGTAGGTTGTTGAAATAAGTACATTGTAACTTAAATTTGCACTTTCAATAACAACTACCTTGTCGTCGTATTCATTTAGCGACCAAATGCCATTGTTGTCCAAAAGTAATCAACGTGCAAATTGTACTTAATCAACGACAACTACTTGTCGTAGAACAATACTTTCAATAACAATATAATAAAGTCGTCATTGAAACAATCAATGACACGCATGTACAGCGACAACTATCAGCAACATGACTTTTTGTCGTTAATAACTTTCAACGACGACTTTCCAATTTTTAATGACCACTTTTTTTGTCACTAAAAATCGATTTTCTTGTAGTGATAGGTAACATTTTGGTCCTTTCCATTTGGTTCTGTTAAAAAAACTCATTAAATGGTCACGTAAAAAGCATATTTTATGCTTTTTTAAGGAAAATACCACTAAAAAGATGAAAATACCCTTATTAGTATTTAAAAAAAAAAGAAAGAGGAGAGACCTCTTTCTCTCCCCTTCCCTCCCACCCCCACCACCCCAGATTGGATGCCGATGCCGATGCCAGAGCTGGAGTTGGAGGCCGTCTCCCTCCCTCCCTCATTTCCCCTCTCTCATCCGCGCCATCCCCTTTGCCCCAGCACAATCTAGGTTTTTCCCCCACCCCTTCCAGTGCTGTGATTTCACCCCCCCCCCCTCAGCACGACAGAGAAAAAGGTGAAGGGAGGGAAAGAGACGGCTAGCCAAAACTTAGATCGTGTCATCTCCCTCCCTCTGTCCACCTTCTACTTCGTCCTGCCAGGGGGTCCGAAACCCAGATCGCGGCGGCCTGGTGAGTGGTTGAAATCGCAACATCGCAGGAGGTAAGGGCAAAACCCATATTGCGTTGGGGCGAGGGGGGAATGAGAGGGAGAGAGGGGGAAGGAGACGACCTACGGCTCCGGCTCTAGCTCCGGCTCTGGCATCGGTATCCGATCTGGGGTGTGGGGGGTGGGAGGGAGGGAGGGGAAGGGAGAGAGAAAGAGGCCTCTCCTCATTTAAAAAAAAAAAAAACAAATAAGGGCATTTTTATCTTTTTAAAGGTATTTTCCTTCAAAAAACACAAAACGTGAGAAACGTGCTTCTCATGTGACCATTCTGTGAGTTTTTTAACGAAATCAAATGGAAAAAACCAAACCATCACTTTCTTTATAGATTTTAGAGTCAGCACGGTAAAAAAAAAAAAAAAAGGATCCAAAGTGTCACTCTTAAAGAGTTTATGGACCATTGAGACCAATTACTCTTTTCATAATGACTAACATGTCAATTTCATTATGCCATTCTCAGTACTAATGGAGTAAAATATATATCTTGACTTAACGTAACAGGAAGGGTTCTCAAACACTAATGGAAGTTGTCATACGTTGTCCATAATAATAATGAAAAAAATAGATTTGTGTAAGATTTGAATGGTCAACCTAAATGGTCATTTTCATAATGAACAACAGGTCATTGACATTGATGTAACAAGATGTATTATAAAACATAAATGTGAGTTGTCATATGTTGTTTATAATGAAAAAAAAAATATTTACACAACATTTGACAGTTTAACCCAAAATTGTCATTTTCATAATGACTAATAGGTCAATTTTATTATGACTTTCATAGTGCAAATGATGTAATACATAGATCTTGATATTGATGTAATAAGAGGGGTTTTAAAACACAAATAAGAGTTGCCATACATTGTTTATAATGGAAAAAAAAAAAAAAAAAGAAGAAGAAAAAGTTGTATAACATTTGATAGTTTTACTCCGATGGTCATTTTCATAATGACCAACAGTCAATTTCATTATGACCTCTAAGTTATCAGCTAAGGCAAAATATTTTGGGTCTATCTTTATGGAATTTCCATTTACAAAAGGAAGCCAAGCTTGACAATGTCATCATCGTTGTCAAATTTTGCATTCGACAGGTGTACCTCTAGATGTTCTCTCGACACGGCTCGTAATGTAGAAAAATATCTACTCATTAATCGGTTGTCAACCGTCGGTGCGAGATAAGTAGATCCTACACATTTCATGCCAGTTATCAGGCAAAAATCTTTGATGGAAAATTTGTCCAAGTCTTCACCAACCTTAAATTACAAAAGCATCACCCATTCTTGAGTAATCCATCAAACGCATTACTATATTGTGCAAGACCTACCCAGCCCAGCCAAGTGTCTTCAATTTCAGAAATTTCTTAAT
The DNA here is from genome assembly GCA_025413485.1 of Ficus microcarpa. Lineage (NCBI taxonomy): Eukaryota > Viridiplantae > Streptophyta > Magnoliopsida > Rosales > Moraceae > Ficus > Ficus microcarpa. Next base: position 47,265,818 of record CM046377.1, on the reverse strand, counting down.
ACATGGTTGCCGGATCACTCCCTTGTACTGTCGGGGTGACATCTACTCTTTCAAGTTTTTATAGGTCTCTGTAATGTTAATAAAAGTATTTATTTTCACATGGGTAATTTCAGTAACCGGTACACGTCAAACATACTGAACCTATGATAATTGTATCATAGGAGACTAATTATATTTATGACTAACAAGTGATCATTAAAATGACCAGTAGGAAATAACATAACTCTGAGTAATTAAATTGATTACCATTTAAGTCATCATAAAAACAACCTATGGGTAAAATTACAATATGATCTCAGATAAATAACCACATAACTGCATTTTTTAATATCACTAACATTTAACCAAATATCAACACAAACCCAAATACCTTCAGCAACCAAAAATTTATATCAACCCATACACTTAATTTTCCTCTAAATATCCAAATACCAAACCAATAATCTTTTAGTTTATATCACAAAATCGAATAAAACACAAACTTTAGGCTTTTGATGTAAATTTTTTTGAACAAATCAATTAGAAATGTAGAATCACATCAAAAACACATATAAAAATGTATATATATATATATATATATTTATGTCATCAATCAAAAATGCAAACGTCCTCATTAAAAATGCACATTTTTATCAAATGTCTCTTAAAAATTCAAACTTTTTAAAAAATTAATTGAAAATGTAAAATTTTTACCTCTTCAACATCTACATTCTTTCAACATCAGCATTCTTCTCTTCTAGGGTTCTTCTAGCTCCTATATTTTTGTGAAAAAAATGAATCTTTTTATCGAAAGATCAGGAAAAAAAAAAAAAAAAAAAGGGTCTAGACCCCCTACGGAAATGATTTGGAAGATCCAAAACCAAAAATAGTCATATTTGCTAGCAACAACATAATGGAGGCAATCAATTGATATAGATTGATCCGAAATCTGATTCAAATCCAATATAGCACCTATCTCGTCGACTTGTTTAAAAATAAGAAAGAGGAATCTCATGTAAATATCATGGAATAAGTTTTGATCTTATTCGTGGGGATTCTGTAAAAATTCCATTCCAAAAAGAGAAAGTTCGAAACAATTGGGATTTTTTGGAGATTGGATGCAGTTATTAATTCATGATCTGGCATGTACAGTATGAAAACTTCATTCTCGATTCTATGAGAATTTTTATGAAAGCCTTTCATTTGCTTCTCTTCGATGGAAGTTTCGGGAGTAATGTTTTTCTCTACCAATTTCGTGGGTTTAGACATGGGAGACTCAAGAATTTTTGACTAGGTTTGGGTGGTTTTTGAAGATTCTTCACCCATAACAAAGTTCGAAAAGCTTTATAGAGGGGTGGGTAGTGGTTTCTAATAGTTTCGAACGGTTTCCGAGTGATTTCCAATAATTTTCTTATGGCATGTCTCTCTCTCTCTAAATGGGAGTTTTCTCTCTAAAATATTGAAAATGGTTTGAAAATCAAGTTAGGGTTTCAGAGGGAGATTTGGATGGGTGGCAAGATGGGGGTAATCCTAAAATTTGACATCCCTTAAAAGCTTATGTGTTCCACAAATCAGAATAAAAAATGACATGACAGAGCTAACAATGAAAGAAAATAAATATGGTGCTAGTTTTAATAATATTTTTCCCACATGTAATATTTTTGAAATTAACCTTATAAATAAATATAATGTTACATGGCCGGCACTAAATAATTCCAATAATTTTTCATATTTGACAGTAATGGAATGCACATATACATATATATATATCTTCATGAATAGTACTTCCACAGTTCCCTTCCATATAAATCTCTCTTTAATTCCATTTCTCTACACTAATCCATCACTAATTAAAGTTAAACACACCCTGGTACATTCAATTAGCATAATTTTAAAGAGATTAATTAAGATGGCGACCACAATTAATTATGACGTGTCTTCGTCTTCTTGTGCTTGTTATGTTTGCTGTTTGCTGTTTGCATTTGCAGCACAGCGTCTGCGAGGAAGCTTTTGCAGGTCAGTGCAAATGCTGGTGTACAAGCAAGCACTGTCGTTGACCTCCTACAAATTCCAACTGTTTTAGGTTTCCTTTTTTGTGGTAATTAACTCCAATAATCATGAAGAACCTTCTATTTTTATTTATTTATTTTTTTCTATCGTAGTAAAATGACATTTTTTGTGTGTTAATATCTTACAATTAGTGTTCAATAATATTATTGTCAATTTCTGTATTTCAAGAGGTTCTTATAATATCCATGAATGTTAATAATAATAATTATCTATGTCTCGTCGTTTTATATTTCTTTTGTGCTTAACTACTCTTTTATGCATCCTCTTTGGTTAAGTAGTTAAGAGACTGTATATATAATTATATATAGTGCTCAAGTTTTTGTCCTGTTTAGTATTTGTGATTTTATTAAGATTATCACAACCCTATATCAACTTTGAGAAATAACACATAAACAGTTTACAGCAAACGAGAAAAAAAAAAAAAAACCGATATAGTGGTTGCCAGCATATAATCTAATAGTAATCTCACATATAATTTAAAATATAAATATATATATATAAAGTTCGAATATCTTTATTCTCAAGTTAAATTAAAAAAAAAAAAAAAGATGGTCACCTATATATTTATGGAATTAAACATCGGCAAATTTTATAGATACAAATTTCGATGCCTTTTTGATCACATTCACAAAGTATCTATAACAATTTTCTCCAACTTATTTGTAGATATATATTATAGTTTTTACAGAGATATCTAGAAATATTGAAAATGTGTTGTTATAAGATGCTCGTCCAACAATCAAATGCAATAAAGAAAGGACTTAATAAATTGTAAAGGAAACCGCCTGACAACTATAATCTTCAATATTGAATCTTTAATATTCAATATTTAATCTTTAGTTCTTTAATCTTTATCTTTAACTCTTTATCTCTATCTTTATCTTTAGATAATAAAAGTGAGAACAAATTTCGTAAGAGAGTTTCGTCATGTTTATTTAACATGATTAAAATGCGTTTCGTTCAAGTTTTTTTTTTTTTTTTTTTTTTTTTTGAGTTTTATAAAGAAGTCTCGTTTCTTTAGCCTAGTTAAAATTAAGGAGTTTCGTTCTTTTTTTTTTTTTTTTTTTTTTTTTTTTTTCTCGTTTTTCTTCTGCTGTTATTTTTCTGGAAATTTCGTAAAGAAGTTTCAACTGCTTCCCCCCTTCTTCCTTCTTCCGCCATTGTTTCCTTCTTCAACAGCTTTTGTTGTTTTCTACTTGTGGTTTTTTTTAGTCCTTATACTTTTTTGTTCTTTAAATTCTTATATCGTTTATATAATTCACATATTTTATACGGTTTCACATGCATAGAATGCATGCTCCAACTGGTAAACATAACATGTAAACAATACAATACAAGAAATGATAAGTTGCGCAATCCTAAATTGGATCGGGAATGATGAAGGTAAAGGTTAATTAGCAAGGAAATTATCTTTTAGTAGTGCATGTGTTTTCTTTTGAACAAAAAGTAGAAACGACGATGCTTAAAAAAGAGTTTCAGTCAATTTTACAATGCTTTAAAACCCGTTGTTAGATCTGAAGTTGTTGTTTGTTCGCATTTTTAAGTGTCAACAAATGTGCTTGTGATTCACTTTTTAAAGTCTAAGAAGATCACATTTAAAGGAAAAAGAAAAAAGAAAAAAAAAAAAAAAAAGGAATACATTTAACGATGATTTTTATACGAACTGTGGTTAAATACGCCGCAGTTAACAACAGTTTCTTGTATAATTATGCCCTGGCAATATTTCAAATAAGTAAATCAATTTGATCATTCGGACCTTGATGTTTTGACATTCGTAACATACCAATAGTGAAACTAAGTTGTCGTCAATGGATGTTAGATGATAAAAAATAATAATAATAATAATTCAGACCAATGTATAGCATCTAATAACAATAAAATTTCAAGTCTTTTTCTTTCATTATTTAATACTTAAACAAGCTCTTTTATTTGTCCCAACCTAGATTATAACTCCATTTTAATGTATCAAAAATTGACAAGTTAAAAGCACAGTTTTTAATTAAAAAAAATTGCTAGGGGATTGGATAAATATTAAGAGGGTGTTTGGTGAATGAGTTTAGTTTAAGATTTTTAAATTTCAATAGTAATTTTTCAGAAAAGATAAAAATTTTTTTTAAAAAAAGATAAAAATAACGATAAAAAAAATGTAATTTAGTTTAAAATGAATCATTAACCAAACAATCCTGACTCAAAATAAGACAATAATAAGATTTCAAATTAAAAAAAAAAGTTGCACATTATCATCAATGATAGCATAATAATCATGGATGAGTACCATTTCTAGATAATACAAAAATATGAGAGGGAAAAAAAAAAAAAAAAAAACAACAACAACAAACGAACGAACGAACGAAAAGAAAAAACTGTCGGTGTCACTCTTATTTGCTATGCCAAAGGACAAATGAACACAAACTCCAAGGTAGGAACTTAACTTGCAACTGACACTCATGAGTCAAAGTCTCATCTTCCTCTCAGCCAATTCCAAATCCTTACTTTCTCTCAAAAAACTCCATCAAAATCACCCCCCAATTCTCTTCAACCCCTCCCCACTCGCTTCCAAGTTCCCTCTCTTCTCCGCCGATCGCTCCGCCTCCGCCGCCGTCTCAATCTCCCTCCGCGTCCACTCTCTCCCTCCCCGCCATTCTCCGAGCTCTTCCTCCTCCAAAACCCACTTCTTCCTCCAAATCCTCCTCCTCTTCGCCTTCTCCTCGGCCCTCCTCGCCCTCCACCTCGTCTCCGCCGTCCTCCTCCCGGACTTCCCCGCCCGGTGGCGCAACCTCGTCGCGTTCTCCGAGGAGGCCGAGTCCAGGACCGCCGGTTACCCCTCCCACGTATGGCAGGCCATTGTCGCCTATGAGGACCGGCGCTTCTTCACGCATTTTGGGGTCGACCCAGTTGGGATCGCCCGCGCCGCCGTGTCGCTTTCGGCTCGTGGCGGCGGCAGCACCATCACCCAGCAGGTGCGTTAGCGTTTTTTGTCGACTTCTGTTGTTTTGATGTTTGTTTGGTAGTGGGTTTAATGCAGACCAAGTGTTTGACGATTTTACGCAAAGAAATTGGCTTTTGTAATGTATCTGATTCTTTGGTGTTGTGGGCGGTAGTTCTTATCTTTGGATTTTATAATTTTTTAAAAATTTCTAGTCAATAATAGTGGCATTTCAAAGAGTAGAGGGAAAATGATTGGTTGATGATTTTACCCCACAGATGGGCGTCGTTTGTATATATGTATGTGTGTGTATATCTATATATTTTGGCGAAGTGAGCTGTTGTTTTTTCTTCTTTATATTATAATTTTGGGCATATGCTTAAGTTATGTTCGGCATATAACTTATAAAATTAGACGGTGCGAGTAAATTGTATTTTGCAATATATTCTTGTGTATAATTATAAATAATCTCTCTATTATCAATCAATGTCATTGTAAATTATTATTACACAAAAAAACGTCAGGACACAACCCTTATTCTATATGTTACAATAATTATATATATGACATAATTGTTTGAATATTTTACTCCACAATGTGGTTTTGTATTTATTTCTTTGTTGGCACTTGGAACATTGAGCTGTTTCTTTTTTCTTCTGAATATTATAATTATATTCATAATATATTGTGAATATTATATCTATATACATAATATATGACCAAGTTCAAATAATGGGCATATATAAATATTTTAAAAGATATATTTTAAGAGGGTAGACGAAATCATTGACAATAAAATATGTGATAAAAGGAGAGGAAGAAAGTAATAAAAAAATAAAATAAAAAAACAGTGCATGAAAGTGGACAAGAATGGTTTTAGACATAAACTAAGACCTTGTATGATGATCACGCTGGCACCGAAATCTCTATATTGTATGAATAATTCTTGTTATTTTATTATGTACGAAATAAAATAATGTTATTTGAAACTTGGAAAATAAATGTGCTTACGACGCTTTGAAGAAACCAAGAAGGTAAAGCCTATAGATAGGGACAAAGGTTATAACTGCATGTAAGGCATTTATTCTTAAGCTTAACTTGAAACTTTCTTATGTCTGACCAGCACGGCAATTTTATATCATTAAATCCCCAGCTGATGTTTGCACGAAATTAACCATTACATCTACCTTGTCAACTGATTCACATCAAGTTGGTTGAAAGAGATATATATATATATATATATAGAGAGAGAGAGAAAGAGAGAGAGAGAGAGAGAGAGAGAGAGAAAAGTCAACGCGAATGTGACATTCAGTAGTGGAGACAAAAACCAAATGGAAAGAACCAGACCGGACAAATTCCATTCCATACCATTAGACCCTCTTCATCAAGCCCCTTTTTTTTCTCTCTCCATCGTTCTTCATCCCAGAGGACCTCTGCATGGGATCCTTCTTACTATTTTCTCCTTTCTTCTTTTCTTTTCTCTCGTCGCTGGCTATACTTCCTCGGAGTTCATACATCCGAATTTCACCGCTTCGCACCTTTTGTTCATTGATAACGCTGGTGCCTTCTTGGAATCCCGGAATGGAACGTTCAACGCTGCTATTGTCAATCCCAGCGCCCAACTGATCAACTTCTACTTGTGTGTCATTCATGTGGCATCAAACACAGTCATTTGGTCAGCTAACCGTGATGCTCCGATCTCTAGTTCTGGTAAAATGACCCTTACGGTTAACGGGATTAGCATTGCTGATGATGCTGGCAATCTGAAGTGGTCAACTCCGCCATTACGGTCTTCAGCTTCCGCGTTACTGTTGACTGAAATGGGTAATCTTGTACTGCTTGATCAATCCAACCACAGTCTGTGGGAAAGTTTTGACCATCCGACGGATACGATTGTATTGGACAACGGTTGCTCGCCGGGACATTTCTGACTAGTGCTGCATCTGATGATGGTATCTCAACTGGTGATTATCAGCTTGCAATTACTGCTTCTGATGCAGTTTTGCAGTGGCACGGGCAAACATACTGGAAGTTGTCAATGGCTACCGAGGCTTACACTAATTCGAATTATATGGTGGAATATATGGCAATAAACAGAACAGGTATTTTTCTGTTTGGCCGCAACGGATCAGAAGTTGTGATTCAAGTGGTTCTGTCTCCATCCGATTTCCAAATTGCGACGCTTGGTACGTCTGGCCAATTTACTGTCAGTAGCTTGTCTGGTATAAGTTTAAACCAGGAATTTGTGGGACCAATTGATGGTTGTCGAATTCCATTTGTTTGTGGAAGACTTGGGCTGTGTACTGCAGGTTCTGGATCAGCTAATCCATTATGCTCTTGTCCATCAAGCTTCCATGGAATCTCACAGAACACCAGTGGTTGTGCACCAAGTGATGGATCTTATTCTTTGTCTGTTGGTTGTAACTCGTCCAACCAAGATATTCAACCGAATTCATCCTCTATTTCATATCTGAGACTTGGCTATGGTATGGATTATTTTTCCAACATTTTCTCACAGCCTATTTTTGGCGTTAATCTGTCAATTTGTCAAGATCTCTGCACGAGTTACTGTTCTTGCTTAGGAATTTTCTATGAGAATTCATCCAGTTATTGCTACATGGTCGAAAAAGAGTTGGGGTCCATTATCTCGAGCAAAACAGGTCAGAATGACCTGTTGGGTTACGTTAAAGTTCTTTCAAGTCCTAAACAGCCCAACAGCAACAGTAACAACTCCAGTGCAGGAAGTCGAAAGCTTCCTGTAGTTGCTCTTGTGCTTTTACCATTCACTGGCTTCTTTCTTTTGGTAGCTCTAGGGTTCCTCTTGTGGGGAAGATGGAGACTCTCGAAGACAGAGGAGATAAAACTAGGCCATGCAAGATCATTTTCTTCGGGAGATCTGGATGCCTTCTACATCCCGGGGCTACCCAAAAGGTTCGACTATGAAGAGCTTGAGGAGGCTACTGATAACTTTAAGATCCAGATTGGTGCGGGTGGATTTGGTTCCGTATACAAGGGAACACTACCAGATAGAACTATTGTGGCCGTAAAGAAGATAACTAATTTAGGTGTTCAAGGGAAGAAAGATTTTTGCACCGAGATTGCAGTTATTGGTAATATTCATCATGCCAATTTGGTCAAATTGAAAGGGTTTTGTGCTCAAGGAAGACAGCGTCTATTGGTTTATGAGTATATGAATCGTAGCTCACTGGACCGAAGCCTTTTTGGAAGTGGACCGGTGTTAGAATGGCAAGAGAGGCTTGATATAGCCCTTGGGACAGCACGTGGGCTTGCGTACTTGCACAGCGGCTGTGAACCAAAAATTATTCACTGTGACATCAAGCCAGAGAATATTCTCTTGCAAGATCAATTTCAGGCAAAAATCTCCGACTTCGGGCTCTCAAAGCTTCTAAGTCCTGAGCAGTCCAGTCTCTTCACAACAATGCGAGGCACACGTGGCTATCTTGCACCAGAGTGGCTTACTAATGCTGCGATATCAGAAAAAACTGATGTCTACAGTTTTGGAATGGTGCTGCTTGAACTTGTAAGTGGAAGAAAAAATTGTTCTCCTCGATCGCAAAGTCACAGCTTAAATGACAGTAACAGTGGTGGTGCTATCTCATCGTCTTCCTCAGCTTCAGGACTCATTTATTTTCCTTTGTTTGCACTGGAGATGCATGAGCAAGGGAGGTACTCGGAGCTTGTCGATCCAAGGCTCGAGGGACGGGTGACAGGTGAAGAGGTGGAAAAATTGGTGCGCATAGCTTTGTGTTGCGTGCACGAGGAACCGGCACTGAGGCCTAATATGGTTGCTGTTGTTGGCATGTTGGAAGGAGGGATGTCTCTAAGTCAGCCAAGACTGGAGTCTTTGAATTTCTTGCGCTTTTATGGCCGTCGGTTCACTGAGGCTTCTATGATAGAGGAGGCAACTGATCGAAATGATACGGAGCTACATCTACGAGTGAAAGCTTCTTCCCCGAGCACACCAAGTGAATCACATACTTTTTTTTCTTACATGTCCTCGCAGCAGATCTCAGGACCTAGATGATGTTTATTGATTGAGCAGTTTTTGTATAGTTTTTCGCGAATGGCCATTTAATGTATGTTATTTCAAATTTAAACTTGTTTGCTATTTGTATTCGCATTATAATTTTCATAGTTAAGCTACATATACAAAGTAGATTTCACCATGAAGTTCCAGGTGGATGGGCTTGATGACTTTAATTTTTTTGGCTGATGTAGAATCGTCTCTTAAGAAGATTTCTCTACCCGTTGCGGGTAGCTTTTAATAAGACTCTTTTTTTATTTTTACTGGTGCCTAGAACTCATGAAACTCGGTTTTTGCTGTTCTGAAGCTAATTTTCCAGATCCTTTTTCCTTCGCCTGTTTGATATTAACAATGAAAGGCATATGCTTCGTTTTAATTATGAATGTTTGTTTTGGTGGATGTAGAAAAGGGCCAATTATTGTCTACTATGTTCCTTGGAATGATTCAATTTCTGTGTTTTCTTCTAATTGATATCTGCTTAATGAAGTAGAGCTCCAAGCTTGTTGCTTGTTTGTTTCTGTATCACCTCTATCCTTTCCATTTGATTTCTCACTATTGTAAATTCGTCTTGGCAGCTTGTCAAAAATACTTTCCTTAAGAACGAAAGAACGCTTTCAAGAAAAATGGCTGAGATGGTTTTGTCAGTAGCATTGGAGAGGACAATATCCAAAAGGAGAATATTGAGCTGCTACGTGAATAAGGTCAAATAAGTATACTTCTTTTTTGTTTTATTTTTATTTATTTGTTTCTTTTAATTTGTGATGTCCAGGTTTACTTAATATTTACTTAATAGATTGTGTTTTAAAGTTGAACTGTACATGATTTTTTAGTTTGCACTGTGGCATCACCATCTGCATATTCACACATTCTAATTGCGTAAACTTGCAAGTGCCAATTTTCTACGGTCTTACGTTCGCTTTTGCGGATTGGCCACAACCTGTTACTGGGTTTTCTATGTCTTAGAGGAAATAGTTGCAATTATGTAACATAGATTAGGCTGCATTGCAGATATATTGGGGACACGGCATTTACGGCATTGTATCCGCATCGGATTTTTACTTTGGAAAGCATCCATCTCTTCTAACTTTGGGGGAGTCTGCACTGCTTGCTGGGATTATACCTGCTCCAGAATTTCGATCGCCATTCAAGGATCCTACCAGGTCTTTTGGTGCTAATCTTCTTGATATATCATTTATGTTTGTTAGTATTGCATGTTTTCTTTCTCAAAAATTCCTGGATTTGTGTAGATACTTTGACTGCTTTTCTCTTTTTGCTTAATTACTATTTCACAAATTTATTTTGTTGTATCATACTCAAAAGTAATGAAAAGAAAAAATAGATTATGATTCATTGAAAGACGAACTTGTGTTGTGCTTGTCTAACAGAGGGAAAACCTTCCAAGCCAGAGTATTGAAGAGGATGGTGAATGTTGGCTTTCTTGATGTCGAGACAGCACTTTCAGTTGTGAAACAACCTCTTTCTTATGTTCGCGGGCCATCATCTGTTGGTCGGCTTTATCACGTGTCATCTTTCTTCAGAGAGGTATTTGTTTTTCACTGGTGCACCTTAAATTTACAAATATTTAGCAACGTGGATCTTAACACTTAATTTCTACAAATGAGATCCTACATTGACAATCTCTTGCACTTGTGGTCCAGTAGCTAACGGGCGTCAACTAAAGGAGCAATGCCCCATAACTTTTGCGCAAAATCACATGAAACTTTTCGTTGGTTGGCAAGTTAGATAGAAAAAATTTTAGTTTTTGACGTTTGGAATCTTGATTGCCATCCATTGGTTGACTTCTGATATCGATTGATTGTCAAATTTAGGATCCGAAATTTAACCTACTTTTCTTTTCATTTTCTTTTCTCAGTCCATCTTGAATCCTTTGCTTTTTTCCTTGTATATTTGAAGCTCTAAGAGAAGTTTTACACGCCTGAAATTGCTAAATAATTTTGATATATGTTTTTCATCATGTTTTTGTTTTTGTTTTTCTATCTGTTTTTATTTTTTGGGGAAGGGAAAATGTAATGATGACTTGTAACGTCCACAGGTGACAACTCCTAGGGCCTAGTTATTTGCTGCCTCATGGAAAATATAAATTGGAATTCTTTTCTCCCCAACGTTACAGGGACTCAAATTTGGCTAATAAAAGTTATTTTTTTACCCTGTGTTTTACATCATCTATGTAATTCTATACATGCGTCTACGTAAAATCTGTACATGAATCATGTCACAACTCTATTCAAGCTAGTTGGGAGGCGAGTCCCACATCGACGGAAGTGCACTTGTGATTTATAAGTGCCTACAAGTCCCTTTTCAGGCAATCAAAATTATTTGGATACGGTTACTTTGCAGGTCCACTTATGAACCTTTTTGTTGCCTTTTCTGAATGTCATTGTGGGGATCTGCCCCTGGAAAATGTGTAAAACATTGTAGTTCTTATATGATAATATGAGTCCCCAAATTATCTCTTAAATGGGCGTATTATCATGTTTGAAAGAGAGAGTGATATCTTATCTGTATTGTTGGTTTCGTAGGAAGTTAGAGCGTCAAGAACATTGAACCGAAGAAGTAGAGACTCGACATGCGAGGTTGAATGGGATTGGGAAACAGCGAGCAAAATATGGGAAACTTGTGAAGAAATGGAAAGATGGGCCATGATGATTTGTCATAGATCATCAAAATGTTTATAAAAACATTTTATTTTTTATTTTTTATTTTTTTGGTCATTGGAATGCTTGGAGTTTTCTTCTTTGCTGGCCGAACCATATTCTGAGACACTATTCAACAAGGAAGGGTTGAAAAAAAAAAAAAAAAAAATCAATTGCCTCAACCATTTTGTGGGATAAAGATTACAATCTGGTGGATTTTTAGACTTGTTACTTTGATTTAATTAGAGCTTACGATTGCTAAAGTTGCTCGAGAACCAGCAATAGAGAGCTTTCCCCCTTCGACTATATGAGTCGAGAAAACTTCTTGGCACGATCTGATATGCAGTGCAAGGTTGTATGAAGATGAGCTCACCCTCAGACGAAGATGCACTCGAGCTCGCATGGTAGGCATGATGGGTTCTCATTAAGCTGGTTTGTAACTCATGTGGATCAAAATAAGATCAAGCTGACATAAAGCTAATCTCAAACTCCTGTCGAAAGGAGCTCGAGCTCACATCAAGTTATTCTCGAGCGTAGATCAGAACTTCCAGTAACTTTGAGTTTGCATCACAACTAACTCGCATCAAAAGAAATGATGATATAAGGTCGTAAAAAAAAAAAAAAAAAAAAAAAAAAAAAAAAAAAAAAAAGGGCTTGCACATCAGAAAATCAGGGAACAAAAGTCCTACTGGATTTACTTTCCCAAAAATCAACCTTAATGCTGACTTCTACAAATGGAGATCCGTGCATTTGGTAGGCTCCAAGGTTATACGAGGGAGTGAGAGAGGAGAAGAAAATAGTGTATGTCCTAAAGTGTTGGACTAAATATTAGTGAAAGGACAAAAACATGTAGTCTATAGACTTGATTTTTTCGGAACTAATCGAAATCTTTTGTCCCTCTTTTCTTATCTATATTTTTCGTTATTTCATTTAAAGTCTTTTTCTAAAAAACTTTGTTCAAGTAAGGTTCACAAATTTTACAGTTAACAATTAAATAGACTAGTGGAAAGAGCACATTAACTATAACTAATGTAGGGGACAAGATAGAATGTGGACATAATATCGGTGGTGGGACATGGACAAAATAAGACATAACTTCAAAATAGTGATACTATAGTTACCCTAATAACTACATAATAAATAACGTCTAATTTGTAGCGTAAAATTGAAAATTTATTATACAGCAGTGATGATAACATGAGATCAAGTAGAGGTGAACATTGGATGGGTTGGGTGGGTTTTTGGCATTTTTCAATCCATCCAAACAAGTTTGGGTGTTTGGGTGGGTTGGAAAAAGTTTTTACCCACTCAATCAATCCAAAGTCTACAATCAACCGTTATGGTAAGATAGCCTATCCAATTTATTACTAGACATAACTGGCATAAGACACGCAGCAAGATACCATAGTTTGAAAACGACTGAAACTGGAAAGTGCTCTTAAAGATGGACCGACATTCCCAAGTTCTGATTTGAAACACTCTCACTGTGGGAGCTTGTTGAACTTGCGATGTCGGTACTCGGCGTATGTCTTGGTCGAGAACTTCGGCGGGTTCTTCGTCTCGTCAACAAGCTCCGGGAGAGGTCCGATCACCGCCTCGTGGGGAGGCACACAAAACACTGCCCACGACATGCGTGTGCGCTCCTCGTTCACCAGGCTCCTGTGTAGAACGCTCTTGTACTTCCCATTGCTTAAGACCTGCATTTTCGTTTAACCTCAACATTAAATAATATATGTAATGTATAGTGGTTTCAGATATAACCTAATAGTAATACTACATCTGACTTCACTTAAAAGTGTAGAGTTCAAAACTTTTCACTCTCAAATTAATATATATATATATATATGTTATATAGCTTTGTTGCTATATAATATACATCAAGTTGAAACTCGTGAAGAACAAAGAAAAAAATGGTTAGAGAGACCGATTACTTTAAGAGACCAATTGATTAGTTTTGAGTTTCTTGATCTGATCAGATAATTCTACTAGAATTAAAATTACTTGACTTTGCAAAATTTTGTAAGGATCGCCTATTTCTTCTTGAAGAAAGATATGATCACTTCAATTAGCTGATATAATATATCTATATACACACACATATGTTGAACGTGGCGGATTATCTATCATAAGGCTATTATTTAATTACTGTTATTATTATTACCATCTTTTTTATGATATTGTACTTTTGGCTGTTCACACTTATTAAAAGCAAAATAAAATAAAAACACTTTTAATCCTTGAATTTAAAAGTCTTTTACCCAAAGCCCTCCTACTAACTAAGCTAGCTTAGAAGCGGGATCTAATTAAAGGTTAAATTATTAAGAGGTGGCAGACATTTAATCTTGTAGAGTAATGTCGATGTTTTGATCTGATTACTTGTGTGTGTGTGTATGAATATTTGATTTTTTTTTTATTTTATTTTATGATTTACCTATTCTTCTTATTAAAGTGAGAAATGTAACACTATATTTATTTATTCAATAAAACAGTGACATAATGTAATCTTATATTTCTTATTTTTACATGATTGTAAAGACTACAGAAAAAACTTACATGCGTACACATATAAGAAATGCCAATGTGTATTACTGTGTACTTAAAATTTCGTCGAAAATTTTGTTATTTATTTTTTGGTCTTCCAATTTTTTTTGGACCATTTTTTTTTTCCGTTTTAGTCCCCTTATTTCGTGTTAATAAATTTCTTTCATTAGTCTTTTTTATCTTTTGGTCTTTTTTGTGCCTCTTATTTATTTATATTATTTTCAGGTATTTTGTTTTGTTTTGTTTTTTTTTCTTTTCATATATGTATCTTTTACTTATTATTTTAATTTTCCTCAATTTACATAAATTTTCTGGAATATATCCAACATATGTATAGCACATGTTTTAAACTAATATATACATGCTTTAAACTAATATATACACATACACGATATATATACATATATATATATATATATATAATATGATACCTCAATTTGGTCACCGATGTGAACGAACAGGGCATTGGGCAAGTAATCCACAGCAACCCAGTGGCCATCTTTCCAGAGCTGAAGGCCGGGAACATCATTGGGGACGAGTATTGTGAGAGCAGACATATCAGTGTGAGGCTCGACTCCCAGAGCCAGCTGAGGTTGTGGGCATGGCGGATACATGTTTATCTTCATTTCCAACTCCATTTCTTCACCTCCTAAGCTCCCCTTCAATGCCTTCCCTTCCAGCCCTAGTCCCTCCGATAGCAGCTCTAGCACCTCCTGTGTCACTCTCCACACTTCCTTGTTGTATTCTTCCGTTACTTCTCTGCATATCCATATAACGGCATATAACGGTTATATATGTGTGTGTATATATTGGGGAATTCTACAATGGGGTTAACGGTTATATAACGGTTATATATGTGAATAAATTGTGCATTTGCCGGCGCCGCCCCGACTCCGATGCCCTACCTCCTCTCTCCTCAGCGATGCCGACAGGCTTCTCAAAGTTTTTTTTTCATTGATACTTATTTGTTACATTAATATATAAATAGTATCATATCATAAGATTTTAAATGGTATAAGTTATAAATATTATATGATATGGGATGCGGCATAAGATACGTAAGTACTGTGAATCTAAAAGGACAAATATATAACACAAACACTATTTTATAGAGGCACGTACCATGCATTAATTTATATAATATTGAAAGCAAAACTGCTTGTCAGTCATCTATATAAATATTATTGTTCGTTTATTAAAAAAAAAAAAAAATCACTTTACCCCTCTCAAATTTCTTATTCGGATTTTACACAAAAATTTTTAAAATTTTTTTTGCTTTTCCTGTGCTTGAAATAAAATAAACTTATTTACACAAAACATAAAATCAAAATGACAAATAGTAAAAGGAAAAAAAAATTACGGCAAAAAAAGTTATATCTGTATTCTTCTGTATTAAATAATATACATATATATGTAACAAAATAAATCCACACACACGTGCGCACATCTAGTGTATA
The DNA here is from genome assembly GCA_025413485.1 of Ficus microcarpa. Classification (NCBI taxonomy): domain Eukaryota; kingdom Viridiplantae; phylum Streptophyta; class Magnoliopsida; order Rosales; family Moraceae; genus Ficus; species Ficus microcarpa. Next base: position 47,250,146 of record CM046377.1, on the reverse strand, counting down.
TATATAAAACCTAACTCTACGTTTATACCTGTAATTGGGAGGATTTGTGGGCCAAAATTGATAATTAACCTTAGATGGAGGAGCCATGAGGTGAAAAAAATAGTCTATCCATTCAATTTTTTCGTCATGGTTCTTTGTCATCTTAGTCCCGTACCCTTCGTACTTGCCACGAGATGGATCATTCGAATAGGCCTCTTTTTCCTCTTGTGGGAGCTCAAAGAATACCCGACCGACCTCTTGAAGCCGTCGGATCAATGAGGGCGATATCCGGGTATCGGTAATCAAGAAGAAGCCCCACTCAGAGGCTGCCGCAGCAACCTCCTTAACCACGATGTCGTGTGCCTGTGCGAGGGAGACGACGGGTATGGTGACGCCCTCGACGGCTTTGGTGTTCTCGGGGCGTTCGTTCTCCGGTCGAACAAACTGCGCCGGAAGCTTCTTGAGCCCGGCGCAAGACAAGGCTTGGACTCTCTCTGCCGTGACCATTTTTCCAATATGACGTGAAATGCCTTGCAAGAAGTTTTATTTTACTTTGCAAGAAGTTCATTTTAGCACCCAAGTAAATAGACATAAATTAACATTAATAAAGGGTACTCTTGTTGCAGAATTGAGCAACCTAGCTACCATTCAACTTCTATTCTAACTTAAAATGTACTTTTCAAATCTCACTTTAGTAAATTGAATTTTTTTTTATTTTTTATTTAGTCATATTATCCCAAACTGAATTAAGAAAATCAGTATATATTCACGTGGCAGTTGTGATGTTAATAGACCATCGTTACAACGTTTATTAGCACTTTAATGAAAGGGTATGCCTGGTGTACAGTTTGGACTTAAGTTTTTCATCTTAATTTTTGTCTTTTTATGAAAAGTCAATAAAAATTATAATTAATTTTTAAAAAATCAACCAACTCTAATATAAAAATTCCATTTCAACGCAACCTAAGTATTAGGTTTCTAGAGCACATTGGTTCTCAGAAAACCTAGAATGAAAGGAGCATTCCCCTTAGGAAAAAAGAATCTTTTTAATCTTTATATATTTTTGTTTTAAAAGGCTTGTGATGTATTTGATATTCAAGTTTAGCTTTAACTAAACTATATTTTTTAATCTCAATTTTTGTCCTTTTTTTTTTTTTTTTGCTTTGAAAAATCAATAAAATTTATAACTAGTTTTTGAAAAGTCAACTAATTCTAATTTAAAAATTTCGTCTCCAACCAGCGAACAAAATGCAAACTTGATGTATAATAATCAAGTCTACTTAATAATTTTTTAATACAAATTGTTGTTTTTACTAATTTTTTTATCTCATTATTAAAGTATGTAGATGATATAGTTTTTTTCACATGTAAATATATAGAAATGCAAATGGGGGATAAACATAACCAACTTATAATTATAAAACTTTACAATTATTTAAATGATAGTGTAAATTTTTTGGAAAGTCAAGAAATTTATCGCATGAAAAATGATGGTAAAACAAAAAACAATCACCTTATGTTCTATAAAATAATGGTTAAGCCCCAAAAAAAAAAAAAAAAAAAAACAGTTGACTGAATGCATCTCTTCTACTCTATCAAATTATAGGCACAACTTGAAATCATAACTCTAACGTGCTTCAATGTTTCCCCATTATTTTAGACTCGTTACGAAAATCCAAATGTGCATTTTGGACATGATACTTAAGTAGTTTATATAATATTTTTATAAAATATTCGACAAATTTGAGAAAAATTTATTTCCACATGGCAATTAGGGGGGAAAAAACATTTATTCATGTAGGAAAGTAATATTTAGAGTACGCAGGAAAAACGTTTGAGGAGAGATGTATTTAGAAATGAAAATTAAAAAAAAAAATGTTTCAATAAGAAACAGTTGCAAATGCAAAATTTTTTTTCGTTTTTGAAAAGTAATTATTAGAGCCATATTTAAAAAAAATATATATATATATATTTTAAACGACTCTATAAACTGTTCAAGTAAGAATGTATTTGTGAAACAATTGATAAAACGATCAATGAAAAAGAAAAAAAAAAGAAAAAAAAAAGAAAAAAAAAAAAAAGAAGCAAGCAATCCGTCGAAAGAAAAAAAGAAAATAAGAAGGTAATGACTTCTCTTCATTTTTTTTTTCAAAGAATTTGTTTCAGATTTACATTTGTTGTCAATTTTTGGTTGATCATATCATACACAAATTGCTTTTCTTTTTAAACACTTTGGTTTTTCAGGGTTTTCTTAGGTTGATGTTGTTCGTTGTTTGTGAATGTTGCATGACATTTTTTTTGTTGAACCCAATTGTTTTTTTTTTTTTTTTTTTTGATAAATAAAGATTCTGGTGGTGGTCTTATTATCGCCTTAATTTTAACCTCACAGGCGGGATTCACTTCCATGGGTATGACAAAAAAGATATGGGATTTCAACCCAGCCTCTTTCAGTCGTCAACTAAGACTCTACTTAGAATATCACTAACTCAATACAACTACAACCTAAGCTGGAGCAGAGGTCTCAAGAGAGTTCCACAAGATTCAAACTTTGATGGACGATGAAAGAGGCTAAGGAAAATATCATCCTCTTTACCAACCCATCCATCCCTGTGGATGTTAACCAGATTATTTACTTGACATTTGTACTTTTGGTTAAAGTAGATAAATTCGAAAAGGGAGACACAAGACTCAATAAAATTTGAAGTGTGAGTTGCAAGTAAACGAATATGTCATGTGGATAAATCTAAGCCATTGTAATAAAAATCAAAAGTGAGCAAAAAATCTGGACCATTAGATTACTGGAGGGGAAGGTTGAAGTTCAAGACTCGTTGTCATTTTTATTATACATTATAGAAACATAAAAGATCATTTTTTTTTTCTTTTGAACTTAAAGATAAGAGATTCAAACTATACATTTTTTAATATAATTAATTATAAAATTATCGTTAGACTCTATCTAAATTCAAAAATATCATTTTAATTAAGCATGTAATCCATTTTCAAGTATATGACTTTTTGGCACAAAAATGCTAAAAGATATTAAAGTGAGGCATTCATAATGCTTTGGCACAAACTTCATGCCAAACTGTGCCCTTGAATATGGCATAAAGGTGCATTTGGTGCTCCTAATTTAAAATGAAATTTTATTTTGAAATTTGTTAACTTTTTAAAAATTAGTTGTAATTTTTGTTGTTTTTTTAAGGAAAAAAAAACTGAGATAGAAAAACATATATCGGTCAAACGCATAAAAACATATAGGTCCAAACCAACTGGTCAAACGCTTGCCCATAGGCAGAGGGAAAAAGAAACTTACAAGAGATATAGAAGTCAATGCACTATGGTTGTTCTGATTGGTAGTTGAGAGTCTTAAAGAAGTAGCTCTGCGTTATTGTCGTTGAGTGTGGGCCCTATGTACTATTGTTGTTGACTTGCCGTTGATGAGCAGAATTTTGCAACGTTTTTTTGGCCATCATTTGAGTGCACTGTAGAGTGCCATGTGTTACTGCAAAATCCACTACTAACGACATTTTTTTTTTTAAACTGTCGTGGATTGTCTACTTTCCACAAGAAAAATGCTTCAGAACATCAAACTAACAGTTGATCAATGAAAACATGCTAAGAACAGTAGATGAACATCAAAAACCCTTGTAAAAATAAAAGGAAAATAATAAAAAGTAAGGCTCCGTTTGTTTCGTTGGTTCATTTCAAACTTTTCATCTCAATTTTTGTTTTTTTCTAAAAAAGTTTTTTATCTTTTCTGAAAAAGTTTTTTCACTCTTCTGAAAAGTCAACAAAAATTACTATTCTTAAAATTTCAACTCAAACTGGTGAACCAAACGGACCCTAAAAGCTAAGTACAAATTGGCAAAAATATCAATGTTCCACTATTTAACCATTATTAGCGAAGCTGCTGAGAAGAGGGCTACCGCGCAGAGGTGCAAAAGAAAGCAAACGAAAATAGTGAAACCCTAGCAGAGTACATAGACTCCTTACTATGTCATCACTTGATATTTCTATATTTATAAATGGTTGCCTCCATTTATTTATTATATATTAACCCAGTTTCAAATAACTTAAAATTAATGAACTATAACATGTTAATAAAGTACAAGGCTCTGAACTCAAACCCTTGTTATTACACTATCTAAAATACTTTTATCCATCAAGAAAAATACAAATAATAGTTCAAGACGGTGTTAAAGAATGAGTGCCCCAATACTATATTTCCGAGAGCAAAAATCGTAAAAGAAAATAAACATCACAGAACACACGAAATTTTATACAGGTTTAGCTCAGTACAAAACTACACCTGTTTCAACTGCTGCGGTGATTCACATGGATGATCAAGAAGTTTCCAAGAGAAATTCACATTCACATTCTTCGCGTTCTTTCTCTAACTTCTCATAATTAAAAACCTAATTATGGCGCCTTCTATTGACCGGTGGTTTTCTTTTCTTTTTCTTTTCTTTTCTTTTCTTTTTTTAATCAAATGAAAGACGATAAATTGAACAAACATTTAAGGTAATTATTTGAGGCCTCAAGTCTATTAGGCGCCCTAGAGAATTCGATCCAAAGAGAATCTAGTAGTTGTAAATTGAATTAATCTCTATTTCTACAAAACAAAATGTATTTACTACATATATTTGAAAAAAATTATTTTAAAAATATTCTTGTAAATAAAATGATTGTTGTAAATATCATATTTGTGATAAATAATTTATTCATTAAGCATTTTTACAATAAAGTTATGTTAACTAATTCTTGTAACTAATCATTTACCAAAAATTTATTATTTAACTCAAATATTTTTAAACTATACTATTTATTTTAAATAGTCTTAAAAAATACCAATTTATTTTAATTTCTCAAAAAAAAAAAAAACAAAAGAATTAATTTCTTTTAGGACCGCATTATGCTGCAGAACTAGTACTTTTCTTACTAGTACTATTTGTTTCATGTGGGCTGCGTTTGTACTTGTCCAAAAATGGCATTCCACACGTCTCTCTTTTCTTTTATCGCTCTCACTTGTCCCAAATCTTGACTTCAATTTATACTTCAAATCTTGACTTATACAAGTTACTGCTTATAGTGAGACGTTGAAGATATTGAAAACTAATAAAATTGAAGTAGGACATACAAATATTAAGAGCCCGCATTAGAACAACAGACAAAGCACGATAACTATGGATATGAAATAGACCGGCTTTCATATCACCCTTCAACTTGAATCGGCAAAAACAAGGTCTTCTTCCGTATATGGATTCCAAACATTCATGAACTTTTTCGTCATTGTGGAAGTTTGTTCAGCGTGCGGTGTCGGTACTCTGCATATGTTTTGGTCAAAAATTTCGAAGGATTTTTCTCGTCGACAAGCTACAATAGCCGGTCCAATTATTGCCTCGATCGTGTGGAGGAACACAAAACACTGCCCACGACATGCGCGTGCTATTCTTGTTCACCAAGCTCCTGTGTAGAACACTCTTGTACTTCCCATTGCTTAGTACCTGCATAATTCATTCAAAATACATACACCATGTGACTATATCATGTCAGTTTACCAATTCTATTATACATTTGAGATATTAGGAAATTGAACTGTGCATAATATTCCAATTAATTTTATAAAATTGGGGCCAAAAATTGTGTACCTCAATTTGGTCACCAATGTGAATGAATAGGGCATTGGGCAAGTAATCCGAGGCCACCCAATGGTCATCTTTCCAGAGCTGAAGGCCAGGAACATCATTGGGGACGAGTATGGTAAGCGTAGAAATGTCGGTGTGAGGCTCCACTCCGAGAGCCAGCTGAGGTTGTGGGCATGGCGGATATATGTTTATATATATGTTGGGATGTGTGCCCATAAACAAATGAGATGTGTTATTTTGCTAATTTAATTTGAGGGATTTTTTCAATATTATTTTTGCATGTATGTTTAGATGCTTCGTAAATATCCAAACCCTAGATTATTTAAATGTAACTTTAAATATTGTATATAAGTGATATATACAGAAAGATAATATTTAAAGTAAAATAATCTAAATTTGTCCGTAATTAAAAAATTAAAGTTGAGATCTTTAATTTAAAATTACTAGCATTATTTATTACATTCTAAATGAAATGATCTATCAGAATTGTTAATAATGAGATTATTGGAATGAAAGCACTTTATATAATTTGATTATATATGACTAGAACACGATTAATTATGAATCTCTAATAATTTCTGTTGTCATTTAGAGCATTCAAAATTAATCAATGATGGTCATATATGAATCGATCTTAATTCTGAGTAATTAATAGACTCTTATTTATTGTATCATATTCTTTGACATATCGAGTAATGACACAAATGAATAGTGTCAAATTCTTGGTATATTGGAAATATAATATAATAAATAGCCGGGAATATAAATATACAAGATGAAATCTATTCTTTCGTAAAGAAGTTAAATGGACGGTTCCCATAAGTGTTGATTCGGGACTTAAATAATAAAGGTGCTTAATTTATAATTAGATCATAAATATATTATTTATTAGAGAATCGATGGTACTTAAAGAGAAAGATATAATTAAAGAGGTTAACGGAAAATACCTAGATTTAATTATGAACCGTTTATAGAGGAATGATTTATATGTAGTGACTATATCAACAGGCAATTCAAATCCTTTTGAATATAATTAGTTTTATAAATTTAAGAGTGCTATTCCAAATTTTTAGTGAAATAATTTGGAATTAAATTTGAAATTAATAATTTTGATATTTTAATTAAGGTGTTAATTAATTGTCAAAATTAATGGAGTTTAAAATTATAAAGTCCATAGTTCTCTCAATGACTCCATTGAATCATGTGAACACTATTTTATGTTAGGTTAATTTATTAATTTAGAATTGAGAATTCTATATTAATATTCACATAACAAATAATTATATTATTTAAAATACAAATTAATTATTTATTTTAAATAATATATTATTTAAAATAAAGTTAAAATAGTTTTAAATTAAAGATTATTAGTGTGATAAAGATCACACTGTAGTTGCGCAACACAGGGTGGTTCACATTATATCCACAAAGTGTATTTAAAATTTTGAATTTGAATTTGATACATGTGGAAAAAAAAAAGATTGGTTGTTTTATTTTGAATACTTCAAAAAAATTATAAATAAAAAAAAGTAACTGATTAGATAATGTGGGAGAGATTTTCTCTCTCCCATATCTATCAAACACGCCCACTCTATGGAGGTAGTGGGTGTGCATGTGTGTTGTTCCACATGAAGAAGATTGATTAATTAATTAATTAATTTAAAAAATAAAAAGGGGTGCCAGTTATTTCTCTGTAATATTAAAAGAGGGTACATACGATATATCTAAAAAAGGGGTACATACGATGTGTCTGAAAAAGGGAAAAGGATATATTAATTCCTTTCTGACAGAGAAAAAAAATAGACACATATATATATATATATTTCCAGAGAGTTTCTCACTACTACAAAAGGTGGCTTAAACGACAGAGATTACACAATGGTTTATTGAAACCATCGTGTAAACTAGAGATTACACGACAGTTTCCAAAAACCGTCGTGTAATGCCGATGTTACACGACGGTTTCCAAAGACCGTCGTGTAATCTTCCGATTTTCATAAGATTACACGACGGTCTTTGGAAACTGTTGTGTAATCTTCTAAAAATCAAAATTCAAATTTTTACTTCGTGAAATTTACGCATAAACCCTTGACAAAATTTCAAAATTTTAGTGTGATTTTCGGAAGATTACATGATGGTTTTCAAAAACTGTCGTGTAATCTTATGAAAATCGGAAGATTACACGACGGTTTTTGAAAACCGTCGTGTAATGTCAAGATTACACAATGGTTTCTCTTCCGAAAATCAAAATTCAAATTTTTACTTCTTGAAATTCGCGCGTAAACCCTTGACAAAATTTCAAATTTTTAGTGTGATTTTCAGGAAGATTAAATGACGGTTTCCAAAAACCATCGTATAATCTAGACATTACACGATAGTTTCCAAAAACCGTCGTTTAATCTTCCAATTTTTATAAGATTACACGACGGTTTTCAAAAACAATCGTGTAATCTTCCGAAAATTACTCTAAAAATTTGAAATTTTGTGCTTTAAAATTTGCTCATAAACCTTAACTTAAATCCACTTTCCTCATCCTTTATCATCCTTTTTATCTTTCTCCTTCTCGACCACTTAAAGATTTATCCTACCCATTATCTCATTCGCCCGTCCGTCAACAGCGCCGATGCCTTACCCCCTCTCTTATTCTCCCGGTGATGCCGCCTACCCTCCATTCTTCCTCATTCTACCGTCGCCCGCAAGGCCGCCATCCCCTCCCCTTCATTCTCCCGTCACGCTCCCCTCTCTCTCTTTATCTTGTGCCACATAACAGAGGGAGACATTAGGTTTTGGGAGTCATTGACCCACGTCCTTTATTTTGATCTCTTTGAGAGAAAAAATGAGACGATTTTACTGAGCTCATGAACATGTAAGTCAATTTTAGTATGTTGATTTTTTCTATTTAATCTTAATTATATGCATCTTAATTAGTTTAAACTTTTCCAATTTGCGAGGGCCCTAACGGATTGGAAGATTACGATCCCCTCCCCTTCATTCTCCCGTCACGCTCCCCTCTCTCTCTTTATGTTGTGCCACATAACAGAGGGAGACATTGGGTTTTGGGAGTCATTGACCCATGGGAGGACCTCGTCCTTTATTTTGATCCTCTTCGAGAGAAGAAATGAGACGATTTTACTGAGCTCATGAACATGTAAGTCAATTTTAGTATGTTCATTTTTTATTTAATCTTAATTATATGCATCTTAATTAGTTTGAACTTTACCAATTAGTGAGGGCCCTAACAGATTGGAAGATTACGATCAGCAAAGGGATTAGAAGGAGACGAGATTGTAAAACGAAAATCTCGAACCAGCCTTGTCCTCTCCAAGAGGGAAGTGTTGAATGTGGTTATTTTATTTTAGGTTTTATGAGGGAAATAGTGTTGAATGGAATTGACGTACTTGAAAGTAAAGAATTTTTCACTTCTGATGATTTGGATTTGATTAGGGGTGAATGCTGTGGCCATGTAATACAATTCATTAATTGTGATATGTAATCTTGTAATATATAATAATTGGTATCTATTTTTACTTTGATCAATGTTGTTAATATCTTGGATTGTCTCTTAAAAACCAGGAAAAAAAAAATCCAATTTTTATAGAAAAAATAGACGACTGTTCGAGGGAGAATCGTCGTGTAAAGTGGGGCTTTACACGAAGGTTCTCGGAAGAACCGTTGTGTAAACTCCGCTTTACACGACGGTCCTCGTTGGAACCGTCGTGTAAAGTCAGGTTTACACGACGGTCCCCGGAGGAACCGTCGTGTATCATGCTTAAAAACTGTTTTTTTTCTTGTTCATGCATTTCTTGTTTCGACGACGGTTCTAAACCGTCGTGTAACATTGAGATACCACGGCGGTTTTTTACCGTCGTGGTATCTTCCACGACGCTGAACCGTCGTGTAAACCGTCATGTAAACCGGGATTTTTACTAGTGTCTTCTCCTCTTCTCCTTCCCTTTGTCTCATGAGTTGAAAACACAAAGTGAATCAAAATTCAAGTGTGCGATCAAACCCAAATTCAGAAACACCCACTCGTCTCTTGTTCATCGTGACCTTACGGTTAACGGGATTAGCATTGCTGATGATGCTGGCAATCTGAAGTGGTCAACTCCGCCATTAGGGTCTTCAGCTTCCGCATTACTGTTGACTGAAATGGGTAATCTTGTACTGCTTGATCAATCCAACCGCAGTCTGTGGGAAATTTTTGACCATCCGACGGATACGATTGTGATTTGACAACAGTTGCTCGCCGGGACATTTCTGACTAGTGCTGCATCTGATGATGGTATCTCAACTGGTGATTATCAGCTTGCAATTACTGCTTCTGATGCAATTTTGCAGTGGCACGGGCAAACATACTGGAAGTTGTCAATGGATACCGAGGCTTATACTAATTCGAATTATATAGTGGAATATATGGCAATAAACAGAACAGGTATTTTTCTGTTTGGCCGCAACGGATCAGAAGTTGTGATTCAAGTGGTGCTGTCTCCATCCGATTTCCGAATTGCGACGCTTGGTACGTCTGGCCAATTTACTGTCAGTAGCTTGTCTGGTATAAGCTTAAACCAGGAATTTGTGGGACCAATTGATGGTTGTCGAATTCCATTTGTTTGTGGAAGACTTGGGCTGTGTACTGCAGGTTCTGGATCAGCTAATCCATTATGCTCTTGTCCATCAAGCTTCCATGGAATCTCACAGAACACCAGTGGTTGTGCACCAAGTGATGGATCTTATTCTTTGTCTGTTGGTTGTAACTCGACCAACCAAGATATTCAACCGAATTCATCCTCTATTTCATATCTGAGACTTGGCTACGGTATGGATTATTTTTCCAACATTTTCTCGCAGCCTATTTTTGGCGTTAATCTGTCAATTTGTCAAGATCTCTGCACGAGTTACTGTTCTTGCTTAGGAATTTTCTATGAGAATTCATCCAGTTCTTGCTACATGGTCGAAAAGGAGTTGGGGTTCATTATCTCGAGCAAAACAGGTCAGAATGACCTGTTGGGTTACGTTAAAGTTCTTTCAAGTCCTAAACAGCCCAACAGCAACAGTAACAACTCCAGTACAGGAAGTCGAAAGCTTCCTGTAGTTGCTCTTGTGCTTTTACCATTCACTGGCTTCTTTCTTTTGGTAGCTCTAGGGTTCCTCTTGTGGGGAAGATGGAGACTCTCGAAGACAGAGGAGATAAAACTAGGCCATGCAAGATCATTTTCTTCGGGAGATCTGGATGCCTTCTACATCCCGGGGCTACCCAAAAGGTTCGACTATGAAGAGCTTGAGGAGGCTACTGATAACTTTAAGATCCAGATTGGTGCAGGTGGATTTGGTTCCGTATACAAGGGAACACTACCAGATAGAACTATTGTGGCCGTAAAGAAGATAACTAATTTAGGTGTTCAAGGGAAGAAAGATTTTTGCACCGAGACTGCAGTTATTGGTAATATTCATCACGCCAATTTGGTCAAATTGAAAGGGTTTTGTGCTCAAGGAAGACAGCGTCTATTGGTTTATGAGTATATGAATCGTGGCTCACTGGACCGAGGCCTTTTTGGAAGTGGACCGGTGTTAGAATGGCAAGAGAGGCTTGATATAGCCCTTGGGACAGCGCGTGGGCTTGCGTACTTGCACAGCGGCTGTGAACCAAAAATTATTCATTGTGACATCAAGCCAGAGAATATTCTCTTGCAAGATCAATTTCAGGCAAAAATCTCTGACTTCGGGCTCTCAAAGCTTCTAAGTCCTGAGCAGTCCAGTCTCTTCACAACAATGCGAGGCACACGTGGCTATCTTGCACCAGAGTGGCTTACTAATGCTGCGATATCAGAAAAAACTGATGTCTACAGTTTTGGAATGGTGCTGCTTGAACTTGTAAGTGGAAGAAAAAATTGTTCTCCTCGATCGCAAAGCCACAGCTTAAATGACAGTAACAGTGGTGGTGCTATCTCATCGTCTTCCGCAGCTTCAGGACTCATTTATTTTCCTTTGTTTGCACTGGAGATGCATGAGCAAGGGAGGTACTTGGAGCTTGTCGATCCAAGGCTCGAGGGATGGGTGACAGGTGAAGAGGTGGAAAAATTGGTATGCATAGCTTTGTGTTGTGTGCACGAGGAACCGGCACTGAGGCCTAATATGGTTGCTGTTGTTGGCATGTTGGAAGGAGGGATGTCTCTAAGTCAGCCAAGACTGGAGTCTTTGAATTTCTTGCGCTTTTATGGCCGTCGGTTCACTGAGGCTTCTATGATAGAGGAGGCAACTGATCGAAATGATATGGAGCTACATCTACGAGTGAAAGCTTCTTCCCAGAGCACACCAAGTGAATCACATACTTTTTTTTCTTACATGTCCTCGCAGCAGATCTCAGGACCTAGATGATGTTTATTGATTGAGCAGTTTTTGTATAGTTTTTCGCGAATGGCCATTTAATGTATGGTTATTTCAAATTTAAAATTGTTTGCTATTTGTATTCGCATTATAATTTTCATAGTTAAGCTACATATACAAAGTAGATTTCACCATGAAGTTCAAGGTGGATGGGCTTGATGACTGTAATTTTTTTGGCTGATGTAGAATCGTCTCTTAAGAAGATTTCTCTACCCGTTGCGGGTAGCTTTTAATAAGACTCTTTTTTATTTTTACCGGTGCGTAGAACTCATGAAACTCGGTTTTTGCTGTTCTGAAGCTAATTTTCCAGATCCTTTTTCCTTCGCCTGTTTGATATTAACAATGAAAGGCATATGCTTCGTTTTAATTATGAATGTTTGTTTTGGTGGATGTAGAAAAGGGTCAGTTATTGTCTACTATGTTCCTTGGAATGATTCAATTTCTGTGTTTTCTTCTAATTGATATCTGCTTAATGAAGTAGAGCTCCAAGCTTGTTGCTTGTTTGTTTCTGTATCACCTCTATCCTTTCCATTTGATTTCTCACTATTGTAAATTCGTCTTGGCAGCTTGTCAAAAATACTTTCCTTAAGAACGAAAGAACGCTTTCAAGAAAAATGGCTGAGATGGTTTTGTCAGTAGCATTGGAGAGGACAATATCCAAAAGGAGAATATTGAGCTGCTACGTGAATAAGGTCAAATAAGTATACTTCTTTTTTGTTTTTATTTTTATTTATTTGTTTCTTTTAATTTGTGATGTCCAGGTTTACTTAATATTTACTTAATAGATTGTGTTTTAAAGTTGAACTGTACATGATTTCCCGTTTGCACTGTGGTATCACCATCTGCATATTCACACATTCTAATTGCATAAACTTGCAAGTGCCAATTTTCTACGGTCTTGTGTTCGCTTTTGCGGATTGGCCACAACCTGTTACTGGGTTTTCTATGTCTTAGAGGAAATAGTTGCAATTATGTAACATAGATTAGGCTGCATTGCAGATATATTGGGGACACGGCATTTACGGCATTGTATCCGCATCGGATTTTTACTTTGGAAAGCATCCATCTCTTCTAACTTTGGGGGAGTCTGCACTGCTTGCTGGGATTATACCTGCTCCAGAATTTCGATCGCCATTCAAGGATCCTACCAGGTCTTTTGGTGCTAATCTTCTTGATATATCATTTATGTTTGTTAGTATTGCATGTTTTCTTTCTCAAAAATTCCTGGATTTGTGTAGATACTTTCACTGCTTTTCTCTTTTTGCTTAATTACTATTTCACAAATTTATTTTGTTGTATCATACTCAAAAGTAATGAAAAGAAAAAAGAGATTATGATTCATTGAAAGACGAACTTGTGTTGTGCTTGTCTAACAGAGGGAAAACCTTCCAAGCCAGAGTATTGAAGAGGATGGTGAATGTTGGCTTTCTTGATGTCGAGACAGCACTTTCAGTTGTGAAACAACCTCTTTCTTATGTTCGCGGGCCATCATCTGTTGGTCGGCTTTATCACGTGTCATCTTTCTTCAGAGAGGTATTTGTTTTTCACTGGTGCACCTTAAATTTACAAATATTTAGCAACGTGGATCTTAACACTTAATTTCTACATATGAGATCCTACATTGATAATCTCTTGCAATTGTGATCCAGTAGCTAATGGGCGTCAACTAAAGAAGCAATGCCCCATAACTTTTGCTCAAAATTCACATGAAACTTTTCGTTGGTTGGCAAGTTAGATAGAAAAGTTTTTAGTTTTTGACATTTGGAATCTTGATTGCCATCCATAGGTTGACTTCTGTTATCGATTGATTGTCAAATTTAGGATCTGAAATGGTAAAATTAAAAATTTAGAGTCAAACTTACATATAAAATAACGAACAGTTTAAGATGAACCGGTGCAGTTTAACCTACTTTTCTTTTCATTTTCTTTTCTCAGTCCATCTTGAATCCTTTGCATTTTTCCTTGTATATTTGAAGCTCTAATAGAAGTTTTACACGCCTGAAATTGCTAAATAATTTTGATGTATGTTTTTCATCATGTTTTTGTTTTTGTTTTTCTATCTGTTTATTTTTTGGGGAAGGGAAAATGTGATGAGGACTTGTAACGTCCACAGGTGACAACTCCTAGGGCCTAGTTATTTGCTGCCTCATGGAAAATATAAATTGGAATTCTTTTCTCCCCAACGTTACAGGGACTCAAATTTGGCTATTAAAAGTTATTTTTTTACCCTGTGTTTTACATGATCTATGTAATTCTATACATGTGTCTACGTAAAATCTGTACATGAATCATGTCACAACTCTATTCAAGCTAGTTTTCGGGGGGAAAAAAATGTGTTGGGAGGCGAGTCCCACATTGACGGAAGTGCACTTGTGATTTATAAGTGCCTACAAGTCCCTTTTGAGGCAATCAAAATTATTTGGATACGGTTACTTTGCAGGTCCACTTACGAACCTTTTTGTTGCCTTTTCTGAATGTCATTGTGGTGATCTGCCCCTGGAAAATGTGTAAAACATTGTAGTTCTTATATGATAATATTAGTCCCCAAATTATCTCTTAAATGGGCGTATTATCATGTTTGAAAGAGAGAGTGATATCTTATCCGTATTGTTGGTTTCGTAGGAAGTTAGAGCGTCGAGAACATTGAACCGAAGAAGTAGAGACTCGACATGCGAGGTTGAATGGGATTGGGAAACAGAGAGCAAAATATGGGAAACTTGTGAAGAAATGGAAAGATGGGCCATGATGATTTGTCATAGATCATCAAAATGTTTATAAAAACATTTTATTTTTTATTTTTTATTTTTTTGGTCATTGGAATGCTTGGAGTTTTCTTCTTTGCTGGCCGAGCCATATTCTGAGACACTATTCAACAAGGAAGGGTTGAAAAAAAAAAAATCAATTGCCTCAACCATTTTGTGGGATAAAGATAACAATCTGGTGGATTTTTAGACTTGTTACTTTGATTTAATTAGAGCTTACGATTGCTAAAGTTGCCTGAGAACCAGCAATAGAGAGCTTTCCCCCATTCGTGCCCTTGCCATCGACTATATGAGTCGAGAAAACTTCTTGGCACGATCTGATATGCAGTGCAAGGTTGTATGAAGATGAGCTCACCCTCAGACGAAGATGCACTCGAGCTCGCATGGTAGGCAAGATGGGTTCTCATTAAGCTGGTTTGTAACTCATGTGGATCAAAACGAGATCAAGCTGACATAAAGCTAATCTCAAACTCCAATCGAAAGGAGCTCGAGCTCACATCAAGTTAATCTCGAGCGTAGATCAGAACAACTTAGAGTAACTTTGAGTTTGCGTCACAACTAACTCGCATCAAAAGAAATGATGATATGAGGTCGTAAAAAAAGACCAAAAAAAAAAAAAAAAAAGGGCTTGCACGTCAGAAAATCTGGGACCAAAAGTCCTAGTGGATTCACTTTCCCAAAAATCAACCTTAATGCTGACTTCTACAAATGGAGATCCATGCATTTGGTAGGCTCCAAGGTTATATGAGGGAGTGAGAGAAGAGAAGAAAATAGTGTATGTCCTAAAGTCTTGGACTAAATATTAGTTAAAGGACAAAAACATGTAGTCTATAGACTTTATTTTTTCGGAACTAATCGAAATCTTTTGTCCCTCTTTTCTTATCTATATTTTTCGTTATTTCATTTAAAGTCTTTTTCTAAAAAAACTTTGTTCAAGTAAGATTCACAAATTTTACAGTTAACAATTAAATAGACTAGTGGAAAGAGCACATTAACTATAACTAATGTAGGCGACAAGATAGAATGTGGACATAATATCGGTGGTGGGACATGGACAAAATTAGACATAACTTAAAAATAATGATACTATAGTTACCCTAATAACTACATAATAAATAACGTTTAATTTGTAGCGTAAAATTGAAAATTTATTATATAGCAGTGATGATAACATGAGATCAAGTAGAGGTGAACATTGGATGGGTTGGGTGGGTTTTTGGCATTTTTCAATCCATCCAAACAAGTTTGGGTGTTTGGGTGGGTTGGAAAAAGTTTTTACCCACTCAATCAATGCAAAGTTTACAATCAACCCACCTAATTAAAGTTGTGCTAAGTTGTGCTAAGTTGTGTGGGCTGATCATGTCACATAAAATAAAATAAAAAAAAACTAATAGTGCAATTTTAAATAAGAAATGTGCAGAAAATAACGAATTCATAACATATTTTTTATTTCAAGATCAAATCTCTAATTCAATTTTTTAAGAATTATAATAAAACAAATACAAAAAATAGAAGATAAAAAATACAAGTTTAAATATAAATGTCATAAACCATTGTAAAAAGTAATTTATTTATAAATAAAATATATTTTAAAACCATAAAATAGTTTTAATGAGTAGGTTGAGTTTATATGGTGTGACGCCCCCTTACTACGTAGGGCCGTCACTCCTTACCTTACATTACTTACTTACTTACTTTACTTGAAAATTTGGGGATATATTTTTTTTTTGACTTTCTTAAAACTCCTATCTCTTTTTTTTTTTTGAAACTTACTTATAAAACATTTGTCTTTAGTAATACTTCATTACTACTCAAGTAAACGATTACTTAAGGTATTTAGTTCCAAAATACCATAAAACATAATTTGTCTTTTACCATACATGCTTATATACAAAAACTTCTTTTCATCAAAAGATTTTGCGGAAACTATGCGTAGTGGTATCCATACCGCCTTCGTCTACCGCCACACCGCTCCAACAATGCCCAGCATTAAGCTGCGGGTTTCTTACCTACAGTATGAAATATAACTGAATGAGCTTTCGCCCAGTAAGCACAAACATAATCTCACAAAACATTTAAACATCATAAAAAACATTCATCATCATATGCATATGCATGAACCAATTATGTTCCATTTATGCATTTCTTTTTAACATTCTTACCTTTCTTATGGGCCCCTTAGTGTACGTACCCTTAATAATATAGCGCGCCGCTGAGTACAGTTAGATGGGGTTGCAAATCCCTAACTGCACCAGGAAACACAAGTGACTCCACCCTCTTACATCAGCGCGAGGGGAATCCATAACTTGTATATAAAAATCCTCCACCTTGGTGTAGGTTGGTACGACACTTTACTTGTGACTTCTTACCATGTTATTTATCTTTAGTGAACATACGATATGATATCACTACATGATAACATACTTTATATCTCATTAATAGCATGGCATGGCATTCTTTTCATTCATGGCATTTGCAAACATGACATTTTCATAAACATGGCATTTTGTAAATATAGCACTATTATAATCTTTTACAAAAATAGCACTTCTTATCAACATAGCATTTTACGAAAATAACACCTTTATAAACATGGCATTTCGCAAAAATAGCACTTTTCATAAAACATGGTATTTCATATATATAGCACACAACATATGGCAGCATATTTGAAAACCACATACTTGAACATAATTTACTAGTTTTCATACTGCAGGTGAGGTTTGTACTTCCCTCTAGTGCCGTATCCTTAGAATCGCGTTCCTTAAATCGTCGGTAACCGCAATTCACTCTCCTGATATACCAAAAATATAGGATCAGGATCCTTTCGTAAGGTGTTGGCGACCTACCAACACTCACATTTACTTTTGGTTGTATGTCCCCTATACATAAAATCCATCTTGGCCACTTTAATCCCCATTCTCTATTGAACTTCGATTAAATCCTTAAGAGGTTACATTAGGTAACCTTTTTGGCTAGAGCCTTGATCTCTTATTGGGCTTTGCTCATACATCCTTGTTATTGGGTTAGTTCCATTAACCCCTTAAATCTTAGCCCAATATACATGTGGGTATCCCTTAGGGTTATATTGGGTAACCCTTAAGGTCAATCTTAATTAACCTTGGGTCAACCTTTTGTCAACTCTTGGTTATCCTTGGGTTTGTAACTCGGATATAATATCCGGTTACCGTTCGTAATCGGCTTGTTTACCAATTTTACTTTAAAATTTCTCTTCCTTATTTTTGGAAAATCTTGTGTAATTAATCTCCCAAAAATCCTTCATTTTGCTTATAAAATTTCTAACCCTTTTAATTAGAAAATTCATTGGCTCAAATTCATTATTTTCTTTAACTTGTAATTTCTTGGTTGAAACCCTCTTTTTCTTTACTTTGGAGAAAATGTGAATTTCAAACCCGAGCCCTTAAAATTCATGGTTTTCGAAACAAATCATTTATAAAATCATTTGGGGTCGGAAACCGCCTTTGGAATGGTTTCCGATGCTAAAATGACCATTTAAGAACACTTCATGATTTTTCTAGAAAAGATTTTCGTGAGATTCAATTGCTTGATTTCGGACTCTCTGCGCGTCTCTCACAAAACGCGCCCAGTTTAAAAATCGGCTCAGAATCTGAAAAACTTTTCTTCACGAAAGTTGTAGCTATCGAAAAATGCTAAAACTTTCATGTTTTGCACAAAATCTAGTTCGGCCTAGATCAGTACCAGTTTTTATTTGAAAATGGGTTAACTCTGGAAAACTGTGTGGAGAACGTCCCAGGGTTCAGCCACGGGTTTCAGGTAAAACGAAGGCCTTTGGAGCCTTATTTCGAGATTCTGTCCGTGTTGTCCTTTAGGAAAAGTTGTTTTGAACAACTTTCATGTTTTAACTTTTACCTCATTCGGCCTCTAAGAGCATGATATTTTCATTTTCCAGAAACTGCTCAGGTTCGAAACCGAGCAGGCAGTTTTGAGTGTTGTCCGGTTTACATCCTAAGCTAGCATGCAATAAGGGGGCTGCCTTGGCAGATTTTTGGCCTAATCTTATGGGACATACA
The DNA here is from genome assembly GCA_025413485.1 of Ficus microcarpa. NCBI lineage: Eukaryota > Viridiplantae > Streptophyta > Magnoliopsida > Rosales > Moraceae > Ficus > Ficus microcarpa. The sequence continues at coordinate 47,231,324 of CM046377.1, read as the reverse complement.
ACCTATTTTCTAGCATGAAAAATCCATTATTTTCAAGCACAAATTTGAAAGCAATCAAGCATTAAAAATCAGCCAACCAACCCTAACCTATCAAGCACATACACACCATCAAAGAGGGCAGAAAATTAAATGGACTTATGTCCTTACAAACCACTTGAATCAACATCAAAAACACTTAAATAAAGCTTAGATTCAAGGTGGTTTAAGAGATTTACCTCAACCCAAGTTAGGGTTTTCGAAATCCCAAAGTTTTCCTTCCTTCCTTGACTTGCTCTTAGCCCACGGTTTCTTCATGGAAAATGCATCCAAAAATTTTTGTGGTTAGCTCTTCTTGCTTCTAACCAAAAACCGAAAATCACTAAGGGAAAAACCAAGTTTTTCTTACCTTTTCTCTTCTTCCTCTTGCTCGGATTTCTTCCCAAAAACTCACCAAAATTTTCTCAAGCCCTTCCTTGATTGGTGCTCATGGCTTTGGCTCAAAAATGGAATCCAAGAGATTTTTGGTTAGCTTTTGTTGCTCCTTCGAAAATCGAGAATCACAAGAAGACAATCCAAGAATTTTTTTCAAGATTCACTTACCTCTTTCTCTCTTGCTCTTGGTCGGCCAATACTCCAAAAGCTCACAAGAAAATTTTTCCAATCTCTCTCTCTCTTTCTCTCAAAACCGTGCACCCTTTGGAATGGGAACCCAAAACTTTTGAATCTCTCTCTCTCTCTCTCTCTCCTCTTGCTGCCGAACTTGCATATGAAATGAGCTAGGATTTTTTTCTTAGTTTCTCAAGCAAAAAGGCTAGAGAGATGAGATAGATTTGATGTGAAAAAGTGGAGCTAGGAGTTGGTGATAACTTGCCTTGAAACAAGGCTTTAGTCTTGTCTTGCTTTTCTTCCAAAGCAGCCGAATCCAAGGGGGAATTAAGGGGGGGTTGTTGCCGGATTTTCAAAGGAGAAAAAGGCATGGATTTGACTTGTTATTTTAAGCAAAAGTGACTAGACTTTGATGGACAAAAGTTGTTCAATCTTTTTCCTTGTTTTAGGGCTTTATGCCTTGTCATTGTTCCCATTTTTTTTTCTTTTTCTTTGTTTCCTTTGGCTGTCCACTGTTGCTGCCGACCAAGGGAGGGAGAGTTGCTGCCTTGATTGCCGAAATTTGATGGGTAAGGAGGGACATGTGTCCTCTCTTGGTTGGTCCTAGAGATCTCACAAATTTCCTCCCATGCTTGCTCAACTTTTTGGCCCTTAAATCATGGCTTTATGTCTTGTTCCCTTTGATTTTCTTTTCTTTCTTTTGTTGGGTTTGCAGCCGGCTGTGAGGGAGGGAAAGATGGTTGCACAAGTAAGCTTAAGATAGTAAAGGATGATGTCATGGGCATGGGCTCTTGTCCTTTGCTTGGTTAGACTTTGGTGGGTCATCTAGTTACCAAAACTAACCAATTTTCTTTTCTTTTCCTTGTCTAGATGGCCGGACTTTTATGGGGGTAGGGGGCTGCCATTTGAAGTCTTGAGTTAGTGGAGGGTGATGTCAAGAGTTGATGTCATCTTCCACTAGCTCTTTCAAGGCCTTGTTTGGCCATTTCGGTCTTTCACAGCTCTTTTCGCGCTCTACAGTTATTTCCAACACTGTGATGAGCATTCTTATTTTATATTTTTGTCCAAAAATTATTCCATTAAATTTTTGGACCGAAACTCTCTTTCTCCAATTTTTCGGAGACCTTTTTACCCTTAATTCTTTTTCGGTGTGCTTGATTTTTCTAGGGTGGATTTACGGCTTATAAAACTTCATTTTTGGAGTTTCTTTTCATATTCCTCCATCATACTTGTAAAGTCGACGTTGTGACCCGTTCCGGTCAAACTTTGACTTTTTGGTCAACCATTTGACTTTTTGGTCAAACCTTTGACTTTTGTCAAATTTCATCCTTTTTCATTCTTTTTCCTTTAAAAACTTCATTCTTGGCTCGTAAAACATTAATTGAGTCTCAAAATCATTAAATGAGGACTCGAACATCGTTTAGATAAAATTACGAATTTTTCATTATCATTCGTAATTTTTCATATAACACCTCATAATTACATAAATTAGACTCTAATTCCTTATGAACAAGGAGATTACAAGTCTTCAAAATTTCGGGTCTTACATATGGGATTACTAAATTTAAACCTAAACCCACCCAATGAAAACTTGGATTGGATGGGTTGGGTATTAAGCTTAGGATTAGGTTAAATGAGGTTGGATTAATCGGATTGAGTTCAAGTGGGTCAATCGGATTACAAGTTTTTTATTCACCCTTAATATGAAGGTAATTGTGACATGAGATGACAAGAGTGAAAACCCTAACTTAATCATTACAACATGAGAACAGAAGAAAGAAAATCATTACACAATTACTGATAACAAAAAAGTACTTGAACATTTTAATTTTTTATTCAACGCATATAACAATTCTAGATTATAATAATAAAGTCATATTTAATCTGACGGCTTTTATAGTTTTTTACCGTTATTGTAAGATAGCCTATCCAATTTATTACTAGACATAACTGGGATAAGACGAGCAGCAAGATACCATAGTTTGAAAACGACTGAAACTGGAAAGTGCTCTTAAAGATGGACCAACATTCCCAAGTTCTGATTTGAAACACTCTCACTGTGGGAGCTTGTTGAACTTGCGATGTCGGTACTCAGCGTACGTCTTGGTCGAGAACTTCGGCGGGTTCTTCGTCTCATCGACAAGCTCCGGGAGAGGTCCGATCACCACCTCGTGGGGAGGCGCACAAAACACTGCCCACGACATGCGTGTGCGCTCCTTGTTCACCAGGCTCCTGTGAAGAACGCTCTTGTACTTCCCATTGCTTAAGACCTGCATTTTCGTTTAACCTCAACAATAAATAATATATGTAATATATAGGGGTTGCAGATGTAACCTAGCAGTAATACCACATCTGACTTCATTTAAAAGTGCAGAGTTCAAAACTTTCCACTCTCAAATTAAAATATATATATATATATATGTTATATAGCTTTGTTGCTATATAATATACATCAAGTTGAAACTCGTGAAGAACAAAGAAAAAAATGGTTAGAGAGACCGATTACTTTAAGAGACCAATTGATTAGTTTTGAGCTTCTTGATCTAATCAGATAATTCTACTAGAATTAAAATTACTTGACTTTGCAAAATTTTGTAAGGATCGCCTATTTCTTCTTGAAGAAAGATAAGACTTCAATTAGCTGATATAATATATCTATATACACACACATATGTTGAACGTGGCGGATTATCTATCATAAGGCTATTATTCAATTACGGTTATTATTATTATCATATTTTTTATGATATTGTACTTTTGGTTCACACTTATTAAAAGTAAAATAAAATAAAAACACTTTCAATCCTTGAATTTAAAAGTCTTTTACCCAAAGCCCTCCTACTAACTAAGCTAGCTTATAAGCGGGATCTAATGAAAGGTTAAATTATTAAGAGGTGGCAGACATTTAATCTTGTAGAGTAATGTCTATGCTTTGATCTGATTACTTGTGTGTGTGTGCGTATACATATATGAATATTTAATTTTTTTTATGATTCACCTATTCTTCTTATTAAAATGAGAAATGTAACACAATATGTATTTATTCAATAAAACTGTGACATAATGCAATGTTATATTTCTTTTTTTTACATGATTGTAAAGACTATAGAAAAAACTTATACGCGTACACATATAAGAAATGCCAATGTGTACTTAAAATTTCGTCGAAAATTTTGTTATTTATTTTTTGGTCTTCGAATTTTTTTTGGACCATTTTTTTTTTCCGTTTTAGTCCCCTCATTTCGTGTTAATAAATTTCTTTCATTAGTCTTTTTTATCTTTTTGGTCTTTTTTGTGCCTCTTATTTATTTATATTATTTTCAGGTATTTTGTTTTGTTTTTTTTTTTTCTTTTCATATATGTTTCTGTTACTTATTATTTTAAAATTTCTCAATTCACATAAATTTTCTCAAATATTTCCAACATATGTATAGCACATGTTTTAAATTAATATATACACATACATGATATATATATATATATATATATATAATATGATACCTCAATTTGGTCACCGATGTGAACGAATAGGGCATTGGGCAAGTAATCCACAGCAACCCAGTGGCCATCTTTCCAGAGCTGAAGGCCGGGAACATCATTGGGGACGAGTATTGTGAGAGCAGACATATCAGTGTGAGGCTCGACTCCCAGAGCCAGCTGAGGTTGTGGGCATGGCGGATACATGTTTATCTTCATTTCCAACTCCATTTCTTCACCTCCCAAGCTCCCCTTCAATGCCTTCCCTTCCAGCCCTAGTCCCTCCGATAGGAGCTCTAGCACCTCCTGTGTCACTCTCCACACTTCCTTGTTGTATTCTTCCGTTACTTCTCTGCATATCCATATAACGGCATATAACGGTTATATATGTGTGTGTGTATATTGATGAATTCTACAATGGGGTTAACGGTAATATAACGGTTATATATGTGAATAAATTGTGCATTTGCCGGCGCCGCCCCAACTCCGATGCTCTACCTCCTCTCTCCTCAGCGCTGCCGACAGGCTTCTCAAAGGTCATCGGAACCGTGGGTCGCATAGATCCTCGGAGGTGATGGTTGCTTGATCACCACGGTGGGCTCGACAGCGGGGAACAAATTTGCGAGGCAACCTAGGTCACGACCCACAGCGAAAGGCATCCGGCATGGTGGGCTCCCGGCTAGACGATCGCCATGGTGGGCTCGACGACGGGGAGATCCGGCACTAGGCTCGTGGCTAGATGATCCATTGGATTTGGTCAGTGAATTTGGATGCCTAGTGGGAATGGTGGTTTCGTCGGCAGTTGGATTTGAGTTAAATTAAATTATGTATTCGGTGATGCACTTGAATAGTTTGAGTTAGAAAGTGTAAAAACTTGATAAATGTTCCAAAAAAAAAATCAACATGAAATTTATTTTCGTTCGTTTCGAAATTTTATATAATTTTAAAAAATAATCACATTAATTGGACTTGTCTTGACAAAATTATAGATTTTTAAAGTTTGAGTTATAAAATTATAACATAAAAACTATAGATAGTGAAACTGCAGTTAATTTTTCAGAAAAAGATAAAAAAACTTGTGATTCGAATTTGAGTTGAACCTATGTGCCTTAAACATATATTATTTTTTCATTGATACTTATTTGTTACATTAATATATAAATAGTATAAGATTTTAAATAATAAAAGTTATAAATGATATATGATATGGGATGCGGCATAAGATACGCAAGTATATGTAAGATTTCTCTGCTAATTAGTGTAGGTATAATTAGTGAATGCACGTCATCGAATCCAGCTGTCCTAAATTTTTAAATATAAAAGTACTGTGAATCTAAAAGGACAAATATATATCACAAACACTATTTTATAGAGGTACGTCCCATGCATCTATATAAATATTATTGTTCGTTCATTAAAAAAAAAAATCACTTTACCCCTCTCAAATTTCTTATTCGGATTTTACACAAAAATTTTTAAAAAGTTTTTGCTTTTCCTGTGCTTGAAATAAAATAAACTTATTTACACAAAACATAAAATCAAAATGACAAATAGTAAAAGGAAAAAAAAAATTACGGCAAAAAAAGTTATATCTATATTCTTTTTAAATAATAAAAACTTAAAAAATCATACTTTTGATTTGGACGAAATACTTTTGATTTGCTGATTTATTTAGAAATTTTATATCTATATTCTTTTTAAATAAAAAAATAATATACATATATATGTAACAAACTAAATCCACACATACGTATGCACATCTAGTGTGTGTGTGTGTATATATATATATATAAAACCTGACTCTACGTTCATACCTGTAACTGGGAGGATTTGTGGGCCAAAATTGATAATTAACCTTAGATGGAGGAGCCATGAGGTGAAAAAAATAGTCTATCCATTCAATTTTTTCGTCATGGTTCTTTGTCATCTTAGTCCCGTACCCTTCATACTTGCCACGAGATGGATCATTCGAGTAGGCCTCTTTTTCCTCTTGCGGGAGCTCAAAGAATACCCGACCGACCTCTTGAAGCCGTCGGATCAATGAGGGCGATATCCGGGTATCGGTAATCAAGAAGAAGCCCCACTCAGAGGCTGCCGCAGCAACCTCCTTAACCACGATGTCGTGTGCCTGTGCGAGGGAGACGACGGGTACGGTGACGCCCTCGACGGCTTTGGTGTTCTCGGGGCGTTCGTTCTCCGGTCGAACAAACTGCGCCGGAAGCTCCTTGAGCCCGGCGCAAGACAAGGCTTGGACTCTCTCTGCCGTGACCATTTTTTCAATATGACGTGAAATGCCTTGCAAGAAGTTTATTTTACTTTGCAAGAAGTTCATTCTAGCACCTGAGTATAAATAGACATAAATTAACATTAATAAATAATACTCGTGTTGCATAATTGAGAAACCTACCATTCAACTTCTAATCTAACTTAAAATGTACTTTTCAAATCTCACTATAGTAAATTGAATTTTTTTAATTTTTTAATTTTTATGTTTAGTCATAATATCCCAAAGTGAATCAAGAAAATAAGTAAATATTCACGTGCTAGTTGTGATGTTAATAGACCATCGTTACAACATTAATTAGTAATGAAAAGGTATGTCTGGTGCACCAGTTTGGACTTAAGTTTTTCATCTTAATTTTTATCTTTTTCTGAAAAGTCAATAAAAATTATAATTAATTTTTAAAAAATCAACCAACTCTAATATAAAAATTCTATTTCAAATCAGTACATCAAACGCAACCTAAGTATTAGGTTTCTAGAGCACATTATTTCTCAGAAAATCTAGAATGAGAGGAGCGTTCCCCTTAGTAAAAAAGAATCTTTTTAATCTTTATATATTTTTGTTTTAAAAGACTTGTGATGTATTTGACGTTCAAGTTCAGCTCTAACTAAACTATATTTTTTAATCTCAATTTTTGTCTTTTTTTTTTTTGAAAAATCAATAAAATTTATGACTGGTATTTGAAAAATCAACAAACTATAATTTAAAAATTTTATCTCCAACCAGCAAACCAAATGCAAGCTTGATGTACAATAATCAAGTCTGCTTAACAATTTTTTAATACAATTGTTGTTTTTACTAATTTTTTTTATCTCATTATTAAAGTACGTAGATGATATAGTTTTTTTCATATGTAAATATATAGAAATGCAAATGGGGGATAAACATAACCAACTTATAATTATCAAATTTTACATTTTTTTAAAATGATAGTGTAAATTTATTAGAAAGTTAAGAAATTTAACGTATGAAAAATGATGGTAAAACAAAAAACAATCACCTTATGTTCTATAAAATGATGGTTAAGCCCCAAAAAAAAAAAAAAAAAAAAAAAACAGTTGACTGAATGCATCTCTTCTATTCTATCAAATTATAGGCACAATTTGAAATCATAACTCTAACGTGCTTCAATGTTTCCCCATTATTTTAGACTCGTTACGAAAATCCAAATGTGCATTTTGGATATGATACTTAAATAGTGTATATAATATTTTTTTAAAAATTCGACAAATTTGAGAAAAATTTATTTTCGCATGGCAATTAGGAAAAAAAAAACATTTATTCATGTAGGAAAGTAATATTTAGAGTACGCAGGAAAAACGTTTGAGGAGAGATGTATTTAGAAATGAAAATTTTAAAAAAAAAATGTTTCAATAAGAAACAGTTGCAAATGCAAGATTTTTTTTCGTTTTTGAAAAGTATTAATTAGAGCCATATTTAATATATATATATATATATATATATATATTTATAAAATTTAAAGGACTCTATAAACTGTTCAAGTAAGAATGTATTTGTGAAACAATTGATAGAACGATCAATGAAAAAAAAAAAAAAAAAAAAAAAAAAGCAAGCAATCCGTCGAAAGAAAAAAGGAAAATAAGAAGGTAATGACTTCTCTTCAATTTTTTTTTTTCAAAGACTTTGTTTCAGATTGTCATTTGCTGTCAATTTTTAGTTGATCACATCATACACAAATTGCTTTTCTTTTTTAACACTCTGGGTTTTCAGGGTTTTCTTAGGTTGACGTTGTTTGTTGTTTGTGAATGTTGCATGACATTTTTTTTTGTTGAAATCCCGATTTTTTTTTTTGTTTTTGTTTTTTTTAAATAAAGGCTCTGGTGGTAGTCTTATTGTCACCTTAATTTCAACCCCACAGGCGGAATCCACTTCCTTAAATATGACAAGGAAGATATGGGCCTTCAACCCAGTCTCTTTCAATCGTCAACCAAGGCTCTACCTAGAATATCACTAACTCAATACTACTACAACCTAAGCTGGAGCAGAGGTCTCAAGGGAGTTCCACGAATTTCAAACCTTGATGGACGATGGAAGAGGCTAAGGAAAATATCATCCCCTTTACCAACCCATCCATCCATCCACATTATTTACTTGACCTTTCGATTTTTGGTTAAAGTACATAAATTCGAAAAGGGAGACACGAGACTCTATAAAATTTGAAGTGAGTTGCAAAAAAACGAATATGTCACATGGATAAATCTAAGCCATTGTAATTAAAATCAAAAGTGAGCAAAAAATTTGGACCATTAGATTACTGGAGGGGAAGGTTGAAGTACAAGACTCATTTTCATTTTTATTATACATTATAGAAACTAAAAGATCTTTTTTTTTTTTTTCTTTTGAACTTAGAGATAAGAGATTCAAACTATACATTTTTTAATATAATTAATTATTAAATAACCGTTAGACTCTATCTAAATTCAAAAATATCATTTTGATTAAGCATGTAATCCATTTTCAAGTATATGACTTTTTGGCACAAAAAAGCTAAAAGATATTGAAGCAAGGCATTCATAATGGTTTGGCACAATCTTCATGCCAAACTTTGCAATTAAATATGGCATAAAGGTGCATTTGCTGCTCCAAGTTTGAAATAAAATTTTTATATTAAAATTTGTTAACTTTTTAAAAATTATATATAATTTTTATTGATTTTTCAAGAAACAAACTGAGACAGAAAAATTTAGGTCTAAATTGATTGGTCAAACGCATGCCTATAGGCAGAGGAAAAAAGAAACTTACAAGAGATATAGAAGTCAATGCACTATGGTTGTTCTGTTTAGTAGCTGAGAGTCTTCAAGGAGGAGCTCTGCATTATTGTTGTCAGGTGGTTGAGAGTGGGCCCTCTGTACTGTTGTTGTTGACTTCTTGTTGATGACCAGAATTTTGCAACATTTCTTTAGCCATCATTTGAGTGCACTGTCGAGTGTCATGTGTTACTGCAAGATCCACTATTAACGATATATTTTTTTAAAACTGTCGATTGTCTACTTTCGACGAGAAAAATGCTTTAAAACATCAAACTAACACTTGATCAATAAAAACATGCTAAGAACAGTTGATGAACATCAAAAACCCTTGTAAAATAAAAGGAAAATAATAAAAAGTAAAAGCTAAGTACAAGTTGGCAAAAATATCAATGTTCCACTATTTAACCATTATTAGCGAAGCTGCTGAGAAGAGGGCTACCGCGCATAGGTGCAAAAGAAAGCAAACGAAAATAGCGAAACCCTGGCAGAGCACATAGACTCCTTGCTATGTCATCACTTGATATTTCTATATTTATAAATGGTTGTCTCCATTTATTTATTATATATTAACCCAGTTTCAAATAACTTAAAATTAATGAACTATAATATGTTAATAATGTACAAGGCTCTGAACTCAAACCCTTGTTATTACACTATCTAAAATACTTTTATTCATCAAGAAAAATACAAATAATAGTTCAAGACGGTGTTAAGAATGAGTGCCCCAATACTATATTTCTGAGAGCAAAAATCGTAAAAGAAAAAATAAACATCACAGAATACATGAAATTTTATACAGGTTTAGCTCAGTACAAAACTACACCTGTTTCAACTGCTGTGGTGATTCACATAGATGATCAAGAAATTTCCAAGAGAAATTCACATTCACATTCTCTGCGTTCTTTCTCTAACTTCTCATAATTAAAACCTAATTATGGCGCCTTCTATTGACTGGTGGTTTTCTTTTCTTTTTCTTTTCTTTTCTTTTCTTTTTTTAATCAACTGAAAGACGATAAACTGAACAAACTTTTAAGGTAATTATTTGAGGCCTCAAGTCTATTAGGCGCCCTAGAGAATTCAATCCAAAGAGAATCTAGTAGTTGTAAATTGAATTAATCTCTATTCTCTACAAAACAATTTACTACATATATTTGAAAAAAATTATTTTAAAAATATTCTTGTAAATAAAATGATTGTTGTAAATATCATATTTGTGATAAATAATTTATTCATGAAGCATTTTTACAATAAAGTTATATTAACTAATTCTTGTAACTAATCATTTACCAAAAATTTATTATTTAACTCAAATATTTTTTAAACTATACTATTTATTTTAAATAGTCTTAAAAAATACCTATTTATTTTAATTTCTCAAAAAAAAAAAAAAGAATTAATTTCTTTTGGGACCGCATTATGCTGCAGAACTAGTACTTTTCTTACTAGTACTATATGCTTCACGTGGGCTGCGTTTGTACTTGTCCAAAAATGACATTCGACACGTCTCTCTTTTCTTTTATCGCTCTCACTTGTCCCAAATCTTGACTTCAATTTATACTTCAAATCTTGACTTATACAAGTTACAGCTTATAGTGAGACGTTGGTAACACTCGAATATTAAAAACTAATAAAATTGAAGTAGGACATACAAACAGTAAGGGCCCGCATTAGAACAACAAACAAAGCACGATAACTATGGATATGAAATAGACCGGCTTTCATATCACCCTTCAACTCGAATCGGCAAAAACAAGGTCTTCTTCCATATATGGATTCCAAACATTCATGAACTTTTTCGTCATTATGGAAGTTTGTTCAGCCTGCGGTGTCTGTACTCTGCATATGTTTTGATCAAAAATTTCGGAGGATTTTTCTCGTCGACAAGCTACAATAGCGGTCCAATTATTGCCTCGTGTGGAGGAACACAAAACACTGCCCACGTCCTATTCTTGTTCACCAAGCTCCTGTGTAGAACACTCTTGTACTTCCCATTGCTTCATACCTGCATAATTCATTCAAAATACATACACCATGTAACTATATCATGTCAGTTTACCAATTCTATTATACATTTGAGATATTAGGAAATTGAACTGTGCATAATATTCCAATTAATTTTACGAAATTGGGGCCAAAAATTGTGTACCTCAATTTGGTCACCAATGTGAATGAATAGGGCATTGGGCAAGTAATCCGCGGCCACCCAATGGTCATCTTTCCAGAGCTGAAGGCCAGGAACATCATTGGGACAAGTATGGTGAGCGTAGATATGTCGGTGTGAGGCTCCACTCCGAGAGCCAGCTGAGGTTGTGGGCATGGCGGATATATGTTTATATATATGTTGGGATGTGTGTCCATAAACAAATGAGATGTATTATTTTGCTAATTTAATTTGAGGGATTTTTTCAATATTATTTTTACATGCATGTTTAGATGCTTCATAAATATCCAAAGCCCTAGATTATTTAAATGTGACTTTAAATATTGTATATAAGTGATATATATAGAAAGATAATATTTAAAGTAAAATAATCTAAATTTGTCCGAAATTAAAAAATTAAAGTTGAGATCTTTAATTTAAAATTACTAACACGGTTTATTACATTCTGAATGAAATAATCTTATCCGAATTGTTAATAATAAGATTATTGGAATGAAAACGCTTTATATAATTTGATTATATAGGACTAGAACACAATTAATTATGAATCTCTAATAATTTCTGTTGTTATTTAGAGCATTCAAAATTAATCAATGATGGTCATATATGAATCGATTTTAATTCTGAGTAATTAATAGACTTCTATTTATTATATCATATTTTTTGACATATCGAGTAATGACACGAATGAATAGTATCAAATTCTTCGTATGTTGGAAATATAATATAATAAAGAGCTAGGAATATTGATATACAAGATTAAATATATTCCTTCATAAAGAAGTCAAATGGACGGTTTCCATAACTGTTGATTCGGGACTTGAATAATAAGAACGCTCAATTTATAATTGGATCATAAATATATTATTCATTAGAGAATCGATGGTACCTAAGGAGAAAGATATAATTAAAGAGGTTAACGGAAAAGACCTAGCTTTAATTATGAACCGTTTATAGAGGATTGATTTATATATAGTGACAATATCAACGGGCAATTCAAATCCTTTTGAATATAATTAATTTTATAAATTTAAGAGTGCTATTCCAAATTTTTAGTGAAATAATTTGGAATTAAACTTGGAATTAATAATTTTGATATTTTAATTAAGGTGTTAATTAATTATCAAAATTATTGGAGTTTAAAATTATAAAGTTCATAGATCCTCTCAATGGCTTTATTGAATCACGTGAACATTATTTTATGTTAGATTAATTTATTAATTTAGAATTGAGAATTCTATATTAATATTCACACAACAAATTAATTGGATTAATTTGTATTTTAAATAATATGATTGTTTAAAATAAATTTAAAATAGTTTTAAATTAAAGATTATATAGTGTGGAAAAGATCACACCGTAGTTGTACACCACAGGGTGATTCACATTATATCCACAAAGTGTATTTAAATTTTTGAATTTGATACATGTGGAAAAAAAAAAAAAGATTGATTGTTTTATTTTGAATAGTTCAAAATAAAATTATAAAAAAAAATAACTGATTAGATAGTGGGAGAGAGATTTTCTCTCTCCCATATCTATCAAACACGCCCCTTCTATGGAGGTAGTGGGCGTGCATGTGTGTTGTTCCACATGAAGATGATTGATTGATTGATTAATTAATTAATTTAAAAAATAAAAAGGGGTGTCAGTTATTTCTCTGTAATATTAAAAGAGGGTACATACAATATATCTAAAAAAAGGAGTACATACGATGTGTCTGAAAAAGGGGAAAGGATATATTAATTCCTTTTTGACAGAGAAAAAAAAATAGACATATATATATAATTTTTTTTCCAGAGAGTGTCTTCTCCTCTTCTCCTTCCCTTTGTCTCATGAGTTGGGAACACAAAATGAATCAAAATTCAAATGTGCAATCAAACCCAAATTCAAAAACTCCCACTTGTCTCCTGTTCATTGTGATCTAGAGAACACTGAGAAAAAATCGTTGATGTTTCCGAAAGATTTGGAATTCTCAAAAAGGTTCTTAAAGGAATTCAAGAATTTTGACTTAATCAGACAACGGTCAATATCTAAACTTTCTTCTAAATTTAATTTTATTAAATTAATATAAGTTTTGTCGCAGGATAGATTTTTGTGAAAAATTTTTATATGTGCGATTTGATCCGTACCATGCTTCTGTCACTAATTTTATAAACTGGTTTTCAAAACCAACATTATCTTCATTTCTAACTCCATTTCTTCACCTCCTAAGCTCCGTTTCAACGCCTTCCCCTCCGGTCCTAGTCCCTCCGAGAGCACCTCTAGCTCCTTCTCCGTCACTCTCGACACTTCCTTGTTGTATTCTTCCGTTACTTCTCTGAGTGTGGCACAAATTTTAAATTAGCAAGTGACTCTTTCTGGTGAGGATTTTTCATCAAGAGTCACACCCTTTGCCTACGATTTTTATTATTTATATTGACAGCTACGACTCATGACTTGTTACATAGACAAGTCTAAAATCTGGAAAGGAAGTGTTAGAAGGCATTACAAGTGGAAAACAGCCAAATTAGATCGATATAACAAAATTCTACTAATCGCTTTTATATTCAACTGTCATACATTAAATCGTAAATTGAAAGTATTAATCGATTTTGATATAAAGAGTGAACTGAAATGATGATGATGATGATATATAGACATATATATACACACACACTTTAGACACTCGTGGGTAGTTGGAATTTTGGGCCAGTATTAGTGGTTGACTTTTGATGGAGGGGACATGACATGATAAAAGTAGTCTATCCACTCGACCTTTTCTTCGTGGTTCTTATTCATGTTGGTGCCATAACCTTCAAGCCTCCCACAAGATGGATCATTGGCATAGGTCTCTTTGTCCTCTTGTGGTAGCTCAAAAAACACCCGCCCTGACTTCTAGAAGCCGTCGAATCAATGACGGTGGTATCCCGTGGTCCGTGACTAGAAAGAAGCGGCAGCAGCGATCTCATTGACCACCACATGCCGCGGCTGAGAGAGGGAGATGACCTGCATCGAGACCCCCTCGACCGCCTTGCTGTTCTCGAGGCATTTGAGGTCAGGACGGATGAATTGCGCCGGGAGCTCCTTGAGCCCGGCAATGGACAAAGCTTGAACTCTCTCCATTGAGGATGTGACTTTTTCCTTAGACACCATAAAATATAGGATGCAACTCAATTTCTCTTAGGAGTGTGTTACAATGCTGTGAAAATAAGAAAAGATGTCATATTCTTATAACAAAAGGCTAGTGACAAAAGGCTTAGTGGTTTGAACCAGGGGTCTAAAAACATGCTCTATTAGCCGAACTACTTTTGAATGCAAAAGTTGATTTTGGTTTTTGAGTTTACATACTGCTGCTCAAAGTGCATAGAATAATGATTTATTAAAAGAGCTTTAACACTTAAGAAAAAAAAAAACTTTCAATCAAACTCGTAAAATTTTTTTATATAAAATAAAAATACTCCGCTAAATTGACCTTTAATAACTCGTTTGGATAAAAGATTTGAATCGGAATTCTTTTGTCCAAATTCAATTATTAGAAAAATAGGATAATAAAATACTGTAACAAAAATGGTCTAAACTAAAATTTTTTGGATCCAAATCCTTATAATCGAAATGCATCCTAAACATTATAAACTTAATTCTAACTTTTTTTTTAAATTATTTATCAGAAAATTTTTTGCATCCAAATCATAACATTTTGTTTTTTTATTTGTGGTATTTGCCTTTTGGTGCATTTTGTTACGATACAGAGGTGTGTATTTGATAAGAGCCAAAAATTAGGCACCACCAATAGTTGATTGGTACAGTAGTTACAATACTTTTCTGTTTTTCTACCCATTACATGATTAGTTTAGTCCTGTCTTATCCCTTATTTCTACTTTTCATGCCGGAAAGATTCAAAACACTATAAATTTGTTTTACTTTTTTGTATTAACCGATGATGAGAGTGAAAATGAGCCCATCATCTAAGTAGAATTAGTTTAGATAGTTTTTGCTTTATACTAACTGGTGGTTCTTGGATTTATTTATTTATTTTTATTAGATCAAGGGTATGAGGAGGAGGAAGAAGAAGAAGAAGAAGAAGAAGAAGTATATGGGTTATGCGGCCCTGGAATATATTAAGAATTATGCATGTTTTAGCCCATTTTTTCTCCAAATAATCTCCATAAATAGCATAAAATTGGAGAGAAAAATAGATTCACCAATTAGTTGGATTTACTGTTGAAAAAAAAATCACTAATTAAATTTTTCCCTGTTTGTGTGATAAAATAGATTCTCCAAAAATAAGTTTTAACAAAGCTAATAAAACAACCAATGCAGTAAAAAATCAAAATAATCAACCGCATAAGAAACACCGATTTTTACATAGAAAACCCTCCAATGTGAAGGGTAAAACTACGGGACCGTAGTCTAATATCAACAATAATAAGATTACAAAGTTCTTTCTAAATACAGCTAGAGGCTCACAATCATCAAGATAAAACACAATCTTAGCTAAACAACAAGATTCATCATCAATAAGATGGATTTCAAATATCATTTTACCCTTCAACCGTATTGTAAAAATCCAAAAACTGCATCTTCTCTCTCTGCTTTCTCCTCACGCTCTCTATATCCTTTTTTGCACACCCACAACTGCCCCCCACTTGTTTCCTTTTTCGGCCCCTCACCATCAAGGCTTGTTTAAGAAGTCATTAATTCATTTTTTTTTAATTATTATCAAAAGATATTGCGCTTATGGTCCATTATTGCCCTGTCCACAAACATGACGCGGACATCTCAACATTTACTACTATTAATTAATGTCTATGTATTAATTGTTATTGTTTATTATTAGTTTAAATTCAAAGGTGATGAGATGTAAACTCTAGCCTTATAATTGAGTTGAGTGTGTACTTATTATTAGATTTGACCATAAGTAAAAAATTATACTTGTAGGCATTTGGGTGTCAGAATTCAAATTTTATAACATCTTGAGATGAGATCTTGTATAAATTAAATTATTTAATATACTATACACGTTACCAAACTTTGGAGTTTTCTAACTGTTTGACTTACTCATACTTGGGACCATGCAACGTGTCTTCAATCGAAATGTGTGGCTAACTTTTGTAAGTAAGCCATAGACGTAGGCGTTGATGAATGAACTAAAAAAAAAATAAAAAATAAAAAATGGCACAAATGTGATGTCTACTTTTAGAAAAGATTCTTTATTACAAGTTTCTTTCCCAAATTTTGTTTTTTTCTTCAAATTTCTCAAATCTAAAGATGGAAAGTAATGAACTATTCAAATCATTAAGAGAGACATACGAAAGCGTACAAGTGCACTACCATATATGGTAGGGATTCTAACTTTTCATGAATTCTTTATTCATCAGTCAATGATAAGATTTTTTATTTATTTATTTATTTTGGATCCACAAATCAAATCAGGTCACATGCTTTTAACGTCATACATTCCGTCTAAATCGTCACTAAAAAAATTTGGTTGTTAGGAAAGATTTTGTCGGTAGAAAGTAATAAATAATATATTCACTAAATAATATATTTATAAAACTGTTAAAGTAAATAATATATTTACCAGTAAGTTTTTTTTATTAGGAGTGAAATAAATTATTTAGGTAGTACATACACTTATTTTCTAAGTAAATGATTTGTTTAATTAGTAAACATGCTATTTAGGTCAGCTTAAAAAAAAAACATATGTTTTTTAGTTTATTACTTTCATAAATCAAACATATTTACTATGTATTCCCTTTTTTATCCATGAAACTTAATCAGGTGCCAAATTGTTACTTATTTTATATTCACTCTTGCAGCACTATTTTTTTTTTTTTAAAATTTGGTCAATATAATATTGTCTTAAAGGAAAATCTTTTGGGAAGGAATTGATTAATTTCATCATTCATAAAAATTCGTTTACGATGAACCTAGGAATTGATTTTTTTTTTTTTTTCCTCTGTTCAATTTTCTTTAACATTTTATAGATATTTTTCTATAAGCTTTCTTCCTTTTTTCCCCTTTTCTTTTTTCTTCCGTTTCTCCTCTCTTTCAATGCCATTGAACACTCTACATATTTTTATCACAATCCTTCTACACTATAGAGTTGGGATTTACTGGTGGGGGACCAAAAATTTTTTAAATCAAGATTATATTAATGTATATATATATATATATATCTAAATATATATATGTAACAGTATTTGTTTATTAAATTCATGATATATTGATATATGAAAATATCAGTATTATATCTAAAAAGGACAACATGTCACTGTCAATTATATGTAATTAAAAATAAAAATAATACAAGAAAGAATTTGAAATTAAAGTGTTGATATTAATACATTCATAATACCATTGTTATTCAAGTTTTACATCTTGAAATTCCAGGTCTAATATATCATATGTAAAAATGGAATATATATATATATATATATATATGTATATTATAACTTACAAATAATATTATTTTCTCAATGAAAATGCAACTATGTTAAATTCATATACCTCAACATGTCCTTTTGTTTTCTTAAATATAAGTTGTACTCGACAATATTTCATAGAGACAAACTCATCTATAATTGATTCACTACTAAATTTTGCAACAATTTCTTTCTCAATGTAGACAATCGAGCAGTCATTCAAAAAATTATCTTCCATATACGACACCAACACTATCACAGTCTATGAGCCCAAAATTCTTCACAAAAAAAAAAAAAAAAAGCATGCCTAATTTTATCATAAAATAAATTGAAAAAAAATTGTGTTTAAATCCAAAATATTAAGCAATGCTATTTATAATTTTCTCAGTTA
This sequence comes from Ficus microcarpa, assembly GCA_025413485.1. Lineage (NCBI taxonomy): Eukaryota > Viridiplantae > Streptophyta > Magnoliopsida > Rosales > Moraceae > Ficus > Ficus microcarpa. The sequence goes on along the minus strand of CM046377.1, from coordinate 47,213,248 downwards.
AAATTCACAATAAAAACTAAAAATCACTAATTTACAACGAGATATTTCCAACTTTTTAATCGCAATTAGCATATTATCATCAATACATAAAAATAAACAAAAAAAAATTTTCAAAAAAAGCAGTAACACCATGGCCCATCAATTCCACATTATGATAAATAGAAAATTCACAATTGAAAAAAAAAAAAAGAATTAGAATAAGAAGCGATAAAAAGAAACACAAATACAAAGCAGAAATAAGAAGTTAAAGAAAAATGAATTGACAAACAAAGACGAAGTTGTCTCAAGTGTTAAGAAGAAATCCAGTACCGTAAACCGAAGAAAAATAAAAATCACACCTTAAACAACATAACAAATTTCCAAATTTGTTTGTGAATAGTGGAATGAAAAAGTGAAGAGTTAGCTTCCTTTGAAAGCTTTTAGTGTATGTGAAGACAAAATATTACTTAGATGGGCCAATTTTTTAAAATACTGGGCTATTAAATTTGTAGTTCGCATTTAGATTTTAGGTCAAGTCATTAAGTCTACTAATGTATATGAATTTTATAAGAATGTTTTATTTTTTAAAATCCAATTTTTTTACGCAATAAAATATAGAAAACTCTTAATTTAAGGGAAACCAATATTAGTTAATACACATACTAATTTTTTTTTTTAATTTAGGAAAAAAAAAACCTATTGTAAAAAATTTTAAAAAAAAGTTAAGGGGGCCATGGCCCTCCAACCCCCCCTCCCTCCATCATTGTACACCATTTTGTTATCGAACTTATTGCTAACTATTTATATTATTGGATTGGTCTCATATCCGGTATTGAATGATATACGGTAAATGTGAATTTCAGTTATAAGAAATGTGAACTTCAGTTATAAGAAATGTGAATTTATGTAGAAGGAAATGTAAAATGAGGAAGATTTTATATTTACTTTAGCTACATTTTCTTGTGTATAAATTCATATTTGTAGTACTTGAAGTTCACATGTCACATATCATATGGTACCGAATATGAGACTTTATGTATATTATTCTCTTAAAACCTCTCTTTTCTCAAAAGAAATTCTTACGCCATGGTTGCTGCAAAGGTGGGCAATAACCCGTCTTATACTTGGTGGAGTCTCACGTGGAAGAGGAGTCACTGGAGAAAAGTTTTTCGGTGAAAAGTTGGATTTTTTTTTGGAAATTTATTTAACTTGAAAGAGTAAATAGGAGTTTTAACTGTTAAATTAAATAATATATATTTATAAATAGTTATTTTCTTTTATTAAATAACGTATTTATTTCATAAATATGTTATTTACTGTAACAGTTTTATTAATAAGCTATTTACTTATTTTAGCTTGTTCTAGGATTCAAGCAGAACATAGGACCAAAAAAAAAATATGAAGGCAAAGAAAACATTTATAATTTTATTGTTTCGTAGTCAAGGTACAAAGATTAAACAAAATGTATTGTGGGCAAGTGGATTGAAGTAAGAAATCCAATCACTTAAAAAAAAAGAAAAAAGAAAAAAGATCGATTTCTCCTAACATTGCTTGTTCTAATTTTCTCTCTTATGTGTTTCGGATGATTAGACTCCAACTTCTTGTGATCTTCGACGTGTTCTTTATGTTCTTAATTCTTGATATTATTAGTTCTTGATGTACTTGGTCAATTAAAGTGCTTGATTGTCCTCCAAGTGAGCCAAATTAGCAATATTTATAGCTTTTTAGTTATAGCCATACGGTGAAAAATTTGTCTTTGCTTTCCTACCATGAGAAGCTCCATTCCATGAGAACCTTAATGGGCCAACACTTCGGGCCGTAACCGTGACCAATTTGACATCATAAATAGCCTCTAGACAGCTGTAGAAGAAATACAAACTTATGAAGGCCTTCAACTACTAAGTATGTTATTATTAACTCATGCTGAAGTCGAGCTTGTTCCTTCAAGTGCTCACGGAACATTGCTCTTATAAATATGCTATTTATCTCTCTCCCATATTTTTTTCCTCCCCACCCTCATATTTTTGGTCAATTACTGTTGCAAATCCGGAGGCGAGGGATTCGAAAGTGGCAGACTTATTAGCTTATGGTCAAGGGGATCGAGAATCTATCTACGCCCTATTTTGGCCCATCAATCGGGAGGTGATCCTTTTGATACCTGGGGAGGTGTTCGGTTAAGTCGGGCTATAGGATTGCTATGGAAGATAGGAAAGAGTGATGCTCGTAGCTTGGCGACGATGAATTGGAAGGTGGTGGGGCTTGTTATGGAGCCTTAATATTCCGAACAAGGTCAAGGTTTTCCTCTCGGGAGCTTTTCATTGAATTTTTTTTTTATCTCCAAATAAGGCTCTAAATGAGGGGCTAAGATGGTGTTGGGAGAGTATTTTGCGGAGGATTTGGCTTTAAGAGAAGGCCTAGAATTTGGTTGTGCTTGCAACCTCACATGATCTGGATGGTATCTGATGCAATCAATGTTGTTCGGGCTGCTTTCAACCATAAGTAATTAACAATGCAGAAGGTGTTACATTTTTGTTTATCTATTTATTTATTTTTTCTTAGTAAATGAGAAATCATTGAAGCAAACACAACACCAACACAGACAAAGAGACAACACTATTGGGGATCAAAAATGGAAAACAAGTTTTAGGGATTTTTACCCATTCCCCCGTTAGAGTACAAATCATTTGCAACTACCCACTTTGCCACAATGGCCAATGGCGGAGTTAAGGGGCACGAGCGATGGCTGTAGCCCCTATTAAAATTTTTTGTTCTTTTAAATTTACCCTAAAAATTTTATAATTTTTACAATTTACCTCTTTTAAAAATAAAAATCAGTGTATATAATTTTGTAATTAATACATGAGTATTATCTACAGGGATAGGTGAGTAAATGAATTTTTTCAAGAATTTTTAAATAAATGGTTAGAGTGTTGTAGAATTAAGAGGGTAAATTGTTAGGTGTGTCCTTATAATTTTAAGTTTGTACAACTTTACTCTCTCTCTCTCTCTCTCTCTCTTTAAGAAAATTAGGTTGAGTGGCCTTTTTTTAATTACCTAATCTACTAAATAGCCAAACTTTTTTTTTATTTAGCAAAATGACCATTTATTATTTTTCAAGATTTGGTCAATCAATGATTAACTAATGTTCAACCAGGGATTGAATATGAAATTTAGTGATTTATGTTATAGTCAATTTGATTAACCAAATTAACAAAGTTATATAGTCAATCACAGATTGACAAATTGATTGATTATTTTAGAAAAAATGACCTTTTAACTAATTTTTAAAAATCTCGGTCATTTATTGAAAAAAAAACTTTTTAAAAAAAGACTATTTAAGTATAACTACCTTAAAAAAAGATGAGGATCAAAATTACATAAATTTCAAAATTATTATATATACTAAAAGGATGTAAACTTTTACTGTTCAGTGAACAGTGAATTGTAAGTAAAATAGCGTTTCTGTCCTTCAAACCCTTTGTCTTTTCTCAGATAGCACAGTGATTTGCCAGTTTTGCCCTTTTGGCATTGTCCACACTTTTTTGCCCCTTTTTTGGTGTGTACCGATTATGTTGTCTACAGTACTTTCCCCCTTTTGCCCTTGAAACCTTATTTGTGGGTTTTTCTTCCTCTTACAGTCGCCCCTCTCCTCATTTGCTCTCTGTCTTTTCATTATTTTGTTGCTTTGCTTTTTTCTTCTCCGCTCCTCTCTCTCTCTTTCTTTACATTTTTTTGGCTTCCCAAACCCTATGTTTGTCTTCCTCTTCCTCTTGCCGCCGCCCCTATCTTCATTTTGTGTTTGTCTTCTTAACGCTCATCTCTCTTTGGTTTTTCTTTTCTTGGCTGCTCTCTCTTTCTCTTTAGATTGCATGCATTTTGGGTTTTCAAATCTTAGGTTTTGGTTTTTGTTGATGTGTTTACCGATTCTCTCTCTTTTTTTCCTTCATTTTTTTTTTCCCCGATGGGTTTGTTTTCTTGGATTTTTAGCGTTTTATTTTAGGGTCTTTTTTTTTTTTTTTTTGTATTTTGGATTTTCAAACCCTAACTCTTAATTTTTGTGGTTGTGTTCGCCGATCCTTTCTCCCTCCCCCCCCCCCCCCTCGATGGATTTGTTTTGTCAGATTTGTAGAGTTTGATTTTGGGGGGTTTTTTTTTTTTGGTGTGTATTATTATTTTTTATTTTTTGGTTTTTGTTGGTTTATTGATTGATTCTCGGCTACTCTCTTTCTTTCTTCAGATTTTATGCATTTTGGGTTTTCAAACCCTAGGTTTTAGTTTTGGTTAATGTGTTTACTGAGCTTCTCTTTTTTTTTTTTTTTTCCTGCGTGGGTTTGTTGTTTTGGATTTTTAGGGTTTGATTTTAGGGTTTTTTTTTAGAGTGTGTATAATTTATTTCTTTTTTTGGGTTTTTGTTACTATCTTCACCGGTTGTGTCCTTTGATTTTTTTTTTTCTGGTGGGTTTATTTTATTGGATTTTTTGGATTTTATTTTAGGGTTTTTTTTAATGTGTATAATTTTTTTGTTATTTTGTTGTTGTATGATTTTTGTTTTAGAATTTTAGGTTTTATTATTTGTTTTCTTGAAAAAAAAAAAAATTTCTTTTTTTTTCGCTATTTTGTAAAATTTTTTGGCTCTCTTTTTTTTTTTTCCTTCATTCTTTGTGTGTGTATAGTGGAAGAAAGATATTTCTAATTTTGTTGTCCTTTTTTCTTCCGATATTCTTTGTTATTTTTTTAGGGGTTGCATTTTTTTTTTTTACACTGTCTATCATTTGATTTTTTGGATTCATGGTTTCCGAATTCTACCTTTGAGTTTTATTTTTATTTTTTTAAGCTTTGTTGTTTACTCTTTCGTTTGCATCTTCTTCTACTGTTGATGCCACAATTTTTTTTTCCCTATTTTTGTGTTTGTTTTATCCAAACCTTAAATTTTAATTTGAGGATTTCTTTCATTATTCTTGCTAGAATAAATTTACAGAAACAAAAAGGTATGTTTTTGCTGTTCTTCCATTTATTTCAGTGACTTTTCCCCCCTTTTTTTTTTCCTTCTTAGATGTAATATAAATTAATTTTGATATTTGTTATTTGTTAAATTGTTTTTGTAGATTGAAGTGGTAATGCTACTAAAGTGGCTAATTGGGAATGTTAACAAAGATATTGAAGACTTTTTAATTCTGATGTTTGTCATTTTTTTTTAATTCCCTGGGTAATTTTTTTTTATTTTATGGCCGAAAGTTGTTTGCTTATTTTTTGTTTCTATAATTTCTTGTTATATTTCATAACTATATTTTATCTTTTAGTTAGATTTCAATGAATTGTTAGGCTTTTTCATTATTTAATCTTCTGGATTATTCATGCACTTTGTTTCTGCAGTCAGAGATTTTAGTCTTCTTATTACTGATCTGTGTTATATATTTAATATTCATAGATTTTTTTATTGCTGTAATTTTCTTATTGGTTATAAATCTATTATTTACACGATAATAATTGCTTTGACTGAGATATATAACTTTCTCACTAATGCTTCTGAGTTGTTTTAATTGTGTGATTTGTTTTGTGTGTGAATGTGTATTGGTTCAGATAGTCTTTTTGTTGTTCATCGACTCTTTTTTAAAAATTTTTATTAATTCTTTTCCTCCAACTTTTTCTACATATAACTTTTTCTCTCATTTATTACATTGTTCTCACTATTTACTATCATTCTCTTCTTACGACTCTCTTAATTGCCCTGCTTTAAAGCTCCTTTATTTCTTACCTGTAAAATTTTATTGTGCTCTTTCTTACCTTCTGAAGACTAATCATATTGGGATATTTGTTTTTCTACAAACTTGCTGTTTTTATTCAAATACTACTCTTATTTATGTATCTTAACTACAGTTGATTATTGATTTATTGTATTATGATAAATTGCTCTTTTAATTCTTAACATTTTGTTTTTATAATAATGATTGGTTTCTTTGTTATTTATTTATTTATTTGTTTTTCTTCTTCCTGTTTCTTTAATATTTTTGAATTTCTCATTTTTTCAGTTATGATTATTGTTATTACTAGTATAATAATATTGTACACTTTATAATTTTGTTATTGTGTTAAATTTTTTTTCAACTATTTTATGTTAAATGTATTATTCTTTATATATAGTTTATTAAATATAATTTTGTTTTAAAATGCTATTTGATGAGTACTGTTGTAATGAGTGTTGTTTGCTTTTTCCTGTTTTTGTTTCCCGATTTTTCCCCACTGTTTTTTCTGTTTTTTCCCCCCTGATACTAGAAATGTTTTTTAAAGGAATTATTGTAAAAAATATGTAACTTGCTATGATGATCTCAGTTTAAATATGTAATTATGCATATACCAGATGTTTTAGTTAATTTGATACATGTTGCTGAATGTGAGATCATTGATAGAATATCATGAATAACTAATACATATTATTTGATAGTCTTTATAGTTGCTGTGGATGTTTAGGAGTTAGGATATTTTTATTTTTTGGAGAACAAAATAGTATTAAATATGTTAGTATTTTGCTTAGTTGATTTAATCTTTATTCTCCTCTCATTTTGTTGCCCTCTGCCATTCTCTGTCTTATCTGATTTTTTTAGTTTATACTCTCTTAATCTTACCTTTTGGTTTTCTATATTATCTATACCGGTTGTTTCTCATTTTTCATTGCCTTTTTTAGTCTTTAGACTTCTTTCATTGTTTTCTTATCTCTGTCTACCATTCTTTCTTTCTTCGTATTAAACTTTTTCCCCACTATAGATTCCTAAACATTTCATCTGGTAGCTACCAAAAGACGAAGTTAAATTATAATTTAATTATTCTTTACAGATATTCTTATCATATAAGAGATTTGAGCTTGATCTAATAATTTTTAGTTTTTTCTGTATTTTTCTTCAAACTGTTTATTTAAAATTTTAAGAACATTTGTTATGTTGTATATATATTAAATTGGTTATTCAGATTACTATATGAGACTGACTATGTTATAGGTTTTTTTTTTCCTAAACGGTTATGAATTTACTGTTATATTATTAATTTCTGTTTTTTTTTTCCCTCTGTAACTTGATATAATTTTTTTTTTCATATTTTTATTACTCGGGGGTTTATCTTACTTTTTATCAAGTTTTTAAGATGTTTATATATATTATCACCATTTTTGTGTAGAACTATTTTTACAGTTAACAATTACTGTAAATTTTATTGTAATTTTTTTTATTATTATGTAATCTGATAATGTAATATTAGATACTTTCTTCTATCTACATTTTTTGTTAATTTGAATTTGTATTGTAAAAAATTGATAGTTTATAAAGAACATAAATGACTTAGGTTAGTTATTGTTTGATCTAATGAATATAATTTTTTTTACAAAAAAAAAATAGTAATAAACTTAGAAAATTAAAATGCAAATTAATATTTTCATTGGATATCATAAATTATAATTAACTAAATTTAACCAAATAAACTATCATATTTGTTTATATATTTCCTTACTATTTGTCAAATTTTTGCTCGTAATGATATAACATGTGTTGTAAAATGAAATTAACAACAAATTTAAAAAAATAAACAAGAATACATAGGTCCAAATTCAAACAATTTATTATATAAAAATATGAATTTACTAAATATATTTAACAAATCATATAATTCATATTCCGAGACTTCCAAGAGTTAAAATTAAACAAACATGATGATAGTAAAACAAAAAAAAATACAAACAAATAAATATAAGTCCTCTATCTACGAATAATTTACACAAAAAACAAAAAAACATTTTTTTATAATTAAAAAATAAATCAATATAACTAAAATATATTATTAAAAATAAAAATCAGTTTAAAATAGCAATTTTAGAAAATAAATTATAAAAATTTGTGAATATAAAAGCCGTATAAATTTACAAAAAAAATAATAATATAGATAGAAAAAAAATTAATAAGATAAAAAATTATAATTTGTTTATTTTCTAATTATAAAAAATAAAATTATACATGTTAAATAATATGTGAACATTTTAAAATCTTGAATTGTCAAAAATTTTAAAATAATAATAATAATACATTTGTTTGTTAATTTTTTTTATTTATATTCATTTTTACATTTATTTGTTAATAATAAAATTTGTTTTTATTTTATTAAATTTACTCCGTAACTTTGTTATCCTTTTAAATTTTCAATTTTTTTGTTTAAATTTTTTTATTATTTGTACTTTTTTAATAAAAAATATTGTATTTTGTTATAAAGAAAAAAAAATTATATCATTAATATTTTATTTTAATATTTGTCTCATCAATTTTTTTATTAGTTCAGTCATTTTTTTTTATTTATATGGATAATTTCTATTTTCTAACAATATTTCATGTCATTATTTTTCTTTTTATGTAACAAAAAAAGTATCAATAATGAAAGAAAATGCGGGAAAAAATATTAACTATTCAAGATAATCGAAACGTCAGAAGAATCAAAATTACGTAAATAATAATGCACCATCTACATCAACAAATATATATTTTTCAAATAATCAATTTGAAGAAAACAGGAATGAGGAAACATCAAATCTATTTTTAACAGATTACAATTCATCATTAATTGAACAAGGTAATTTCATTATTTTAAAAAAAACTTCGTATATTTATTATTTTTGACAAAATTTTTTACTAAAATTTTCAAAATTTTCCCTTTTCCTTTTCCAAACAATTTTTTTTACGTTGAAAAGATTAATATATAAATATTGGAAATTGTAATTATGTATGTTAATATTGTCAAGTATTATTCTGGAAAAATGAACAAATACGAAATACAAATCCACCAAAATACTTATTGTGCTGTCAAAATGGAAAAAGTAGTATTCCTTTAATTAAATAAACACCAATAATTTTATATCAATTATTAGATTATTGAGGAAGACCTTAAAGTATAAATTTCAGGAAAAATATTATGATTTATAACTTTATATTTGCTTTTACTTCATTTGGAGCAAATATTCAATTAGATATTAATATTTCCTTGGCATCATATATTTTCAAAATCAGTTATCAAATACATTATTTAATTGGATCTTCACTTCCGATTAATAATAATCCCCCAAGATTTGCACAATTATATATTTATGATACAGAAAATGAAATTCAAAACAGAATAGCTACACTTCCAAATACTGATAATTTAAATGAGACAATAGTTGAAAAATTAATTACAATATTAGATGAAACAAATAGATTAGTGTAACTTTTTAAAGCTGTTAGAGAAACCTATAAAAATAATTAAATATCATTAATGAAATTGAGAATATTAGGAAGACGACAAGGAGATAGTATACAATATGATCTTCTAACTTCAACAAATATAGGTGCTTTAATTGTTGGAGAATTGGTGAATATGAAAATAGAAGAGATATTATTATTCATAATCAAACTAGAGAATTACAAAGAATTAATAAACTCCATCCATCTTATATGACATTACAATATCCATTATTATTTCCTTGTGGAGAAGATGGATATAGAATCGATATGACATTACAATATCCAAATTTTGTAGGTACACAACCACGTAGACATCGAATATCAATGAGATCATTTTATGCTTTTCAACTTCAACAACGAATACAACAAGGAAATACATTATTTAAATCCGGTCGACTTTTTCAACAGCATATTGTAGATATTTATGCTTCTATTGAAGAAGATCGTCTAGATTATATTAAACATAATCAAAACAACTTAAGATCTGAGATTTATAAAAGTATTCAAGATGCTATAATTAGAGGTGATACAGATGCACAAGCAATTGGAAAAAAAATTATTTTACCATCATCTTATATAGGAAGTCCAAGATACATGATTCAAAATTGTCAAGATACAATGACAATTTGAAAAAATTATGGAAATCCTGATATATTTCTAACATTTATATGTAGTCCTAAATGGCCAGAAATTAGAAGAAATTTATCACTAATTACAGGACAAAAACCTGAAGATAGACCAGATGTCATAAGTAGAATATTTAAAATTAAATTAGATCACATTTTAAAAACAATAAAATCAGGGGTAATTTTTAGACCCATAATAGCAGGTTAGTTAATTTATTTTATATAATAAATAAATAAATATATTATTATTATAATCTTTTATCTAAAAAAAAATTAAAATACTAACATTATTTTTCCATTATTTTTGTTTCAAATTTATATGTATTCGAATTTCAAAAATGTGGTTTACCTCATTGTCATATGTTATTTTGGTTATATCCTAAATATAAATACCATGATCCATTACAAATAGATAAAATAATTTCTATAGAAATTCCAAACTGAATAATAGATCCTTTAGGCCATAAAATTATTACTGAATATATGATACATGAATCATGTGGATATACAAAAATATATGCACTATATATGAAAAATTCAAAATGTTCAAAAAAATTCCCCAAACAAATAAAAAATGAAACAACTATTAAAGAAAATGGTTTTGTAAATTATCGTCAAAGAAATACAGATTTTAATGTTATTAAAGAAGGAATAAAACTTGATAACAGATATTTTGTACCCTATTATCAAACTTTGTGTTTAAAATATTCTGCACATATTAATGTTGAAATATGTTTTCAATTTATGCTTATTAAATATTTATTTAAATACTTAACAAAAGATCTAAATAGAATAAGAGTCATTATTGAAGATAACATTATTACTGAAAATAATGAAACAATAAATTATAAAAAAGTTGATGAAATAAAAGCTTATATTAATTATTGATATATTACACCTTATGAAATAATTTGAAGAATATTTGAATATTCAATACATCACAGAAATCTAACTATTCAACGCCTTTCGATTCATTTATCAAATATGCAAAATATTACATTTCATAAAAATCAACAACTACGTAATATAATATAACAACCACAAACTGAGAAAATAACATTAACAGAATGGATAGAAATAAATAAAACTGATGAAGATGCTCGATAACTTACTTATATAGAATTTTCAACAAAATTTGTTTGTAATAATAAAGATAAATTATGAACTCATTGTAGTCGTTGGGAATCTACAGTAAAAAATTTAACAGACGTTAATGACAAAAAATAGGATAAACAGTAGATTGGGCCATTGGCAATCGTTGATAAAATTTATAAAGCATATAATCAGTCAAATAATCGAAAAAGATGAACAGAAAATAAAATGATGAACACCAAGATGTATAGAGGTTCGCCTAATTGATGCTACGTCCTCTGTGAGTGTGGTTTGTTTACTGTATATAAGAATTGAACAGTACAATAAATTAAAGAGTTTTCTGACAGTATTTTGGCAGCGTCAATGTAAGAGTAAGAAGAAGGATTGGATTCGGGATTAGTGATGAATCGAAAAAGGAAAAAGCCCATTTCCTGAGGGGGGTTTTCCTCTATTTATAGATGAATAATCGTGGGTATGGACCCGACATAGGTGGTGAGCGGTTACTGCCTCTGTCTACTGGGGCACGTGTAAGACGGTCAGTGTGCAGTTGTCATGGCAGTTGTCAGAATGAAAGTAATTACAGATCGTGGACTCAACGGTTACGTTTTGATATTCATAGGATTGTCAGTTTCTGCATTGGATTCTGGCACATCGCTTTTGAATATGAGCCTGGCAGTTATAAGGAATGTTCCCGTTGTAAAGATTAAACAACGAACGATAGTTGGGAGATAAGGCTTAGATATTGCCAAATCACCGTTCGTTATTTATGTTTGATGTTCGTTCGTTCGTATTCGATTTGATGGATTCGGTGTTCGAATGAAAATATAGATTATAGATTGGGTCCAACCTAATGAACGAACGATGTTTGTTCGTGATCGAACATGTTAATTTTAGAAATTGGGTTCGGCCCAAATGTAAGTTAGACTCAGGAGTCCGATGTTCGTTTAACAAACAGTCAATGGCTAAAGATATGATGGAAAGACGAAGTCTAACCCCAACAGATAGCCCCCCACTCTATCGAGCGATGTATCATCGATAGAGTGCTTGAGTAGCGATGATGCTATAGCGTCAGTCTCTGATATATCAGATTGCTGAAATCTGATAAAGCTGACATTAAAAACTTTGAGCCCAGCAAAACAGGTCATTCGATACACGTGGCGTGCACGGACTGGGCAATTTGAAACGACGGCTTCTCTTTTCAAAATTTGAACCGTTATGATGGTACATGAGAGAGAGGGAATGCAAATCGTTTCAAATTATACGCCGTTTGATTAGACGCCATCAGGAAATCAGGACCATCTGATGAAGTGTTGCGAAGCTATATAACACTTCGTCTTCCTCTCCCCTGTCTATTTGTTACATCAGAGGAGCATTCCGAATTTCAAAACCGAAAGTTTTTTCGCAAGTCCTTCGAATTCTCAGGCAAGATTCTTCTTCTTCTTCACCTTTTGGTTTAGTTTAGCGTTTTTTTGTTTTGATTTTCGAAACTTTCTGGCGTTGTTTTTGCATTTAGTTGGGTTGAGTGATTCGGCTATGAGGGTTTAGTGAGTTTTCGTTACTTTTTTCTGGGTTTTGCTTTAGTATTCTCCTCTATTGTTCTTCGTATTCATCCTTATAATCGAAAAGTTTTTCGACTAGGTAGACTTGTAGATCGAAATTCTTTCCATCGTTCGTCAGAAACTTAGTTTAAGAACCCATGGATAAGAAAAAGCAAGTCATCGAAGACATCGATGTAGAATGGACGAGTACCAACTCGAGCGATAGCAGTACAGATGACGAAGAACTGGCAGAGACTCTTCGTCGCTCGAGGTTTGAAAGCGAGTTTCTTCAAAACCGAAACGGTGCTGGGTCGAGTGGTGAAGGACAAGAGAGGAATCAACCAGCGACGACGTCAAGAGCTGGAGTTCTGTCAATCCCTCCAATAGCGCGATTAATGAAAGCACCTCGACGTTTAAGTGTGGAATCGTTCCTCCGAACATCGAACCCTCGTTCTGTTCTTACAGAGGATGACTTGTCAGAAATTAGGGGTAGATACGGCTTTCCAAACGAAGTCCAGCTTCGCTTGCCTCTTCCAAACGAACGAGCAGACACCGTATCAGAAGGGTGGATCTGCATGTACACAATCTACTTTGAATGTGGGCTACGACTTCCACTTCCTCCACTTCTGATTCAGACCATGCATCACTATCAGTTGGCAATTCCTCAACTGATGCCGAACGGTATGAGAGTTTTTCTAGGATTAATCGTATTAGCAGATGAAGCGAAGGTCGAACTATCGGTAAACGATATCCTCGCTATCTACTACCCCCAGGAAAACGCAAAAGACCATGGAAGGTTCTCCATGTGCCCAAGGAGGAAGAAGCAAGTAGTGGGTGAGATGAAGAATGCCGATCGTTATTGGCAAGACCACTACTTCTTCATGCATGTAAACGAACGATCGATGGGTGGATTAGCCAACGCTTTCTACCTTTTATGGGGAACTCTTCGTAAGTATCGAACGAAGAATGTAAGGGTTGAAAGTACTAACTTGTATCGATGTTAATGTTTTTTTTTTTTTTATATCTCTTTTGCAGGAAAAGAGTTAAAAAAGCCTCCACCAAAAGCTCTGATTTTTTAAGAAAAGCTCGGGCGAGCCTTTGCAAGGAATTTATTGAAATTCCAACAGGTATAACTAAATGTCTTCCTTCTTGGGTTGATTGGCCGTTCGTGTCAGGAGAGCGTTAAGGAGACTCTTTGGCACTCCACTTTTTATCAAACCGCTAACTGACGAAGAAGCTTTGATCGCAGAATCTGCCTTAGACAGAATGGATGTGAAGTTTCCATCCTCACAGGAAATTTTTGCCAAAAGGAGGGCTACATCGAAAGCTGCGAAGGAAGCTAACAAGGCAACTGCACCCGAAAAAGATAAACAAGGCAACGAACCTACTCCCTTCCCAGTCTTGGAATCATCCCCAGAAATATAAAAAAAAACTGATACAGTAAACAAACCACACTCACACTCATCGACAAAATGGACATACTATAAGACGAACATGTTATATTCATCCATCTAGTGAATTATACTATTTAAAATTATTATTAAATCATCAAAAATGATCAACAAGTTATGAATCACTTCGAACAGTAAACAATATTATTTATCCCACACATCAAACAGCCTGTCATACATTAGATTTATTAAGAGATGATAAAGAATTGGATCAATCAATAGAAGAAGTATCATTTTGGTCAACATCGACACAACTTTATCAACCTTTTATTACAATACTATTATTTTGTAATGTTTCTGATCCCATAAAATTTTTAGAAAAATATTGGAAATTAATGTGCAATGATATTTTATACAAAGTAAAAATTTAATTTAATAACCCAAATTTTCAAATTCCAGAAAATGAGTTATATAATTTTGTATTATATGAATTAGAAAAATTATTAAATTTAAATTCATCTTCTTTATCGCATTATAATATTTCACTTCCAACTGAATCATTAATTGAATATTTAAATAATAATCTTTTAAGAGAAGAACTTAATTATGACAAATATAAATTAAAAGAAAAAAATCTTAACTTAGTATAAAGGTTAAATCAAGAACAACACTATATTTATAATCAAATTTTAGAAGCAATTGAAATAAAACAAGATAATTTATTTTTCATATATGGTTATGGTGGTATAGGAAAAATATATTTATGAAATGCTACTATTAGTAAAATTAGATCAAATGGTGAAATTGTACTAGCCGTAGCATCATCAGGTATAACATCATTATTATTATCAAAAAACTGAATAGCACATTTAAGATTTCGTATACCTCTTTCAATCGACAAATTTTCAACCTGTCAAATCAAAATATGTACTCAACTAGCAAAATTAATTGAAAAAACAATATTAATATTATGGGATGAAGCACCTATGCAAATAAATATTGTTTCAAAACTTTAGACAAAACATTGCAGGATTTAAAAAATGACTTTAATCGTCCTTTTGGAGGAATAACAGTCATATTAAGTGGTAATTTTAGACAAATATTACTAGTTATTCCAAACGAAACAAAAGAGAATATAATTAATGTAATTATAAACAATTCTTACCTTTGGCAACATTTTCCTATACTGACCTTAACAGAAAATATGCGATTAAAAAAATTTGACTCCAATATTGATGAACAAATAGAAATTAGTAACTTTTATGAATGGATTTTAAATATTGGTAATAGAACAGCAGATGGAATAAAAGATACAGAAAATGAAGATGCTATTTGGATTAAAATACCAAAAAAATATATAATACCATATGATACAGATTCTATTAAACACATTTATACCACAATATATGAAAATTTTAATAATAATTTCAACAATATTGATTACTTAAAACAACGAGCAATTATTATACCTAAAACTGAAACAACTAATGCAATAAATAAATACTTATTAAGCCTAGTACCAACAGAAACAAAAATTTAATATAGTTATGATACTATTCTTTCATCATCTGGAAATCTCGACGAATTAAATATTTTATATCCTACTGAATTTTTACACACACTTAATTTTAATGGATTACCTCCACATGAATTAGAATTAAAATTTGAAATTCCAGTTATGTTAATTAGAAATCTTAACCAATTAATGGGATTATACAATGGTACAAGACTTATTATAATATAACTAACAAATAAAATTGTTGAAAGTCGTATTATTAATTCTGATGATACAAATGAAAAAGTTTATATACCAAGAATAAAAATGACAATAAATGAATCTAACTATCATTTTATATTAAGAAAAAGACAATTCCCTTTGAAAAAATATATTACGCTATGACAATAAAAAAAAGTCAAGATCAATCATTAAATAAAGTTTGACTCTATTTAGAAGATGAAATCTTTAGTCATGGACAATTATATGTTGCATTATCAAGAGAAACATCACTAAGAGGTTTACATATTTTAATACATGATTCAATTAACAAATATTCAAATCAGATTAAAAATATTATTTATAAAAAGATATTACATAGGATTAATGAAAATTAATATTCTATTAGACAAAATAAATCTTTAACATATATTAATTTCCTCAAATATTTATCATAATTTTTAAATATTAAATTCAATTCATAAATTTATAACAAAATATATTTATATGTTTTTATTATTTATAAAAAATGTTCAGTCCACTGCGAATACTAAAAGCAGGCGAAACATATGACACCATTAGTGTACGAGTTTGCCGTTTATGGAGAAATACAGATTATAATACTGGACGTCTAATAAGCGTTGATTGCTTATTAGTAGATGAATAGGTAATTAAACTTATTTTTTTATCAAAATTATATTCATTAATAATAAAAAGTTTATATTATTATTATATATAAAAATCATATTAAATTGATATACATATTTTTTACAGGATGAAGCAATACACGGATTTGTTCGTGTAAAAGACGTTGATTTCATAACAAACAAAATATAAGTAAGCAATATATATGAAATTAGCAACTTTTTTGTTATGAACAATAAACAAATATACAAAATTGTTTCGCATACAGCGATTCTACAGTTTGTGTTAGAAAAACGGATTTGATATTAGAATTACAGCGCAGCGAAAGTTTTAAACTTTTTATGCCGATTCAGAAAAGAAGCTCATGATGTATATAACAATAAATTAAATATATGATCAAACATACATTGTTTCTCGGATTCCGGAATTGCTAGAGCGTCAACCGGTAATTCTATGAATCCAAGCAACCAGTAATTCTTCCAAAGTGTAGATCTTGCTTTCTCAATCCCGATGTACCTCGTTGATAATTCGATCCAGGTTCGTTCTTCAAAACTACAAAACAGGAACCGGTTAACCTTCTATGAAAAATATCACTCAGCTTAACTTTCCTCACAGTTTTGATTAAATGAAAATTTCTCTTTTTTTCTCACACCCAATAAGGATGAATTTTCTTAAGCATAAAAACTTAGGTTTTTGTATTTTCTCTCTCCCAAAAAACCGTCCCCTATCTTTGAGTGTATGATGATAGTTAGCTTTTTTTTTTTTTTTTTTAAGAACCCCTAACCTTTATATAAATACTCCAATTCTTTTTCAAAAATATCTCTTACTTGAAAAATAATTAATAATTATTTTTTTAGATAATCTTTTGAACCAAAAGATCATTCGAATTTCGGGTTAGGTTCTTTAAATCTTATGGATGGTTTTTTGCTTGGAGAATCTCAAAAAATTCATGCTCCCCTTTATGTATGGATTGATTAGTGGTTCAAATTTAAATCAAGAATCTAGACTAGTAAAAAAATCATAATCCTATCTAGATTCAAACTCTTTTTAAACTTTTGAATTTAAATAAAATTTTCTTATTTGAATTTAAATAAATATTTTTCACAAACATTATCCATATTTAATTAACTTAAATAAATGGAATATTTTAGATTTCCTTTCCACCAAAAAAAACGTGCACCATTCTTTAAGAAAAGAAAATCTATCAAATAAGCTCCATTATTTAAATCAATTAATAGTTTAATGTTTGTAATATATTTAAATAATTTTGAAACAAAATTTTCTTCCCTCCAACCACTAAAATTTGTGCATCATAGATTAGGATAGAAAAATTTTGTTTTCAAAAACTAAATAATTCAAACACAATCTAATTTCCAAAATTCAATTAGCCAAAATAATTAACAAATAATTATTTTATTTGCAACCAATCATATGTTGACAAATCACATTATTTGTCTACATTAATTTCACATGTCCAATCCTTTCGAGATTGCACGTTAAAGAATACCACGTCTTAATAGACATTATTAAATTTCCATTTAATTTACCGATCTCATTAGTAACAAATACCGAGACGCTTCTCGAATTATATGAGCTAATAGAGGGACCCGATAGAAATATGTAAAGAGGTTCCTATAATTGTGAAAAATTAATTCTGGATTAATTATTTATCAATTATCAACTTCATAACTATTTCACTAAAAGCCTGAAGCCGAACTCCCGTTTCCATACCGTATTACGAAAGCTCTTTAACGCAGTGCTTCTTCCATGATTTATTCATCACTCGCTTAATCCTATATGTTATCCATGATTGAATTAAGGTATTTTTCTGTTTTACCTTTTCAATCATTTTAACTTAAAGTTTCATTATTCTCCATTGAAAGAATCACCAATTATAAAGTCATACAATCGATAAACTATTAGAGAACACAAAATAAACCGATGGTCAAGATCTTATTATATTATCTTTTACTTCCTGAATAATGCCTTTAAGTAAATAACATATACTATCGTTAAAATAGTTATGGATTCCGTATCTATGAATCTTGATTTCTCTATCCATAAGTCATACACCCAAAACACAAGTATATTGACCATCAATTATCAGTGTCTCACTTATAGTGGATCAAAATACATAAGTCATGGATGCGAACTCAAGTATTCATTTTAGAATTAAGATTAATACATGATGATAATCAAAACGTTATTGATTTTTATAAACGGAATTATTAAACTGAATCAATTAACACCTTAGATCCAGTCCAATGTCATACCTCAATACTGGTATACATTAAAATTTCTACTCGGAACCTATCCGATGGTCAAGACAAAACGTCCATCCAAGGAAGTAGACAACCTTTACAATCTTATCATGAATAAGATCCCAAAATCTTATTCTATCGATTGTAGACTATTTATTTAGACTGTTATCAAATTACTACGTCTTCTATGTATACCTCGTATATATATGGTAATCCGATATATTTCCAACAGGACACTACTTATTAAACATGAATAACTTTTTTTTTTATTAATATCAAAATATCATATTTACAGAAAACCCCTAAAATTGATTTTCTATCCATAGAGCACATATATATTCCAACAATTTGTACAGTCCACAGTTTTCAAAAAAGTCGAATAAGATATTCTCGAGATACCTCAGTTCAAATTTAATTTTGTAGAATATAACCAATTAACATCAAGAGTTGACATCAATAACCTTCTTTTAGGTAAATAATATATAATATTCATATTTTTATTAACTAAAAAAATATTAATATATAATATTAATATTAATATTTAATAATTTTGTATTTTTAATTTTATGCCAGGTGTCATTGGTCATCTCATATCTGTAAAAGGTATTGAAGAATCCACTATGGGTAATAGATTGGTTAAAAGGCGAAATCTAACAATTCAAAAATATCAAGTAACTATAAATTATATATTATTACAAAATATATTTCCATTTAATTAAAAATCATTTCTTAGTAACTTATTTATTTAAATTTATTATATTTTATAGAGAAGAATCACTAAACATAGCCCTTTGGGGAGAAATTGGCGAGAATTTTGATGAAAATGCAGTTCAAAGAATGTCCGAATCAGTTGTAATCAAATTTACAGCTATGACAGCTAAATAATATCTTGGTAAGTATAAATATAATAAATATTAATAGATACAAATTTATCATAAATAACAACAAGATATTTCTATTCATTGATTTTAATAATTATAAATATACAGGTGCACTTCTGGAACATCATTTTATTTTGAACCAGACATCGCTGAATCAAAAAAAAAAAATCAAAAAAAGGTGTTCTAAATATTTATTACGAAAATATTATACTTATTTATACATTTTATAATTCTCTTAAAAAATTAACATTATTTAATATATAATATATTTATAAGTTTAGTCATTCTATTTAAGGAATAGACTTTATTACTTCATCGATGCAAAAACCAATAACATTAGATGAGTAAAAAACGATGAATAGACTAATAGTGGCGGAACTTCGGGCCTTAGATCTGTAACACCCCCTAGCCGGTTTAGCCTTCCACTAAACCTAACTAGAACATGTCACTAAACCATACATTCATGAAATCTCACGATAACATAGAAACATTAAAAATCAAGATAGTTGTATGATAGAATATTAACATAAAACATTCACAGACTCTTCTAGAAAGTTTAGTCAAAATATAAGAAGAGTCCATGTTACAACTATCCCATATTGTTAGTGCTATATCAAAATCTAAAACTTTTTACTAGTTTAACCCATAGAGTTCTTTGACAATCATTTTTCATAAAACAACATTAGTTTAGTATGTACAGGGGTTCTGTGACACCAGCTTCCCAAAAGAGGTTCAGCCTGCCGCTATGTTGCTTCCTCATTCCTTATCTTCCTCACCTGTACCATGAAACTTTAAAGTGAGCTAAAAGCCCAGTAAGCGGAACATAGTTAAACACAAAACATTTAAAGTATGATTTGTACTTAAAGTACATTTTTCAATGAATTTCAGAAACTGCAAATCGAATTTCAAACCAACCTTTAAAACATAACATAAGAACTCTTGAGATATGGCACAAATTGGGCTTAAGCTACAGAATCATTTAGCATTCATTTCCTTTAAGTTTGGCCAAACACTTTCCTTACTGTCATTGGGATCCCAAGTTGGTATCAGTCATGTCCCTTTCGGGACCCATCCGTGGGTATCAGTCAGTCCCAATGACATAAAAACTTTCCATAGATATTCCCATCATTTCATAGACCATATCTAAAACTTTGCAAAACTTTAAAACATTATAAACACATCATAAAAGCTTTCAATAAACATACATTCCCTTAGTTTTCCTACTTGCAAATCATACCATTTCCAACAAAGGGAAACATTTGTCAAAAATCTTAAAATGCTATATCATATACTTTTTAAGTTTCTATGATACAGTAAGTAGAATTCCTACTTACCTCTTTAAAACTGAACTTCCGCAGAAAGATTGACTCCACCGTAGCGAGCAAGTTGATCAAGCTTGCCTAAATCCATATCAAGTCATTTGCATTTCATTTTTTTTTTAAAAATCTTCAATCCATTACCAATCACATAAAATAGAAAAATATGCATTATAGTATCACTTTCAACGTTTTAAACCATAAAAGATCCTTCGGACAACATCTAAGCACAAACATCTTTTTTTTCTAATGGCTGTCCCCAATTTTCCAGCCACAGGACCCCAATTTCACAAATTCACCAAAAATTCTATGATACAGTAAGTAGAATTCCTACTTACCTCTTTAAAACTGAACTTCCGCAGAGAGATTGACTCCACCGTAGCGAGCAAGTTGATCAAGCTTGCCTAAATCCATATCAAGTCATTTGCATTTCATTTTTTTTAAAAAAATCTTCAATCCATTACCAATCACATAAAATAGAAAAATATGCATTATAGTATCACTTTCAACGTTTTAAACCATAAAAGATCCTTCGGACAACATCTAAGCACAAACATTTTTTTTTTCTAATGGCTGTCCCCAGTTTTCCAGCCACAGGACCCCAATTTCACAAATTCACCAAAAATTCTTTTTATAACATTTTCATGTGAAATTTTGTGGGAGTAAGATTCATATGTCTACTTTAACTCCACAAAATTTCAGCTTCAAATACGGAGTATAACCTGAGAAACAAAATTTGGAACCTTAGTGCCCTGTTTTTTACCAATTTCAGTCAACATTTTCACATTTGGTTCAAATCCAAGCATACATTCAAAACCTCACATTTTTAGCTTTAAAAAGCTTCAAAATCCACTAAAAACCCTATATAAAACTGACCTTAGGTAGCTTGTACAATCCGGGCTCCAAAAATGATGCCAAACTCCACCTTGAGCTTAACTAGGTTCAAAGAAAAATGATGAAGGGCTGGAATCCGAGAATGGGTTTCTTGAAGGATGCTTAGCCTTGTTTTGCTTTGTGGTTTAGTAGGGAAAAGAAGGTCTAGAGAGGATGGAGAAATCAATTGACAAAGTTTTGGGTTTTGGGTGTTTTGGTGTTTTAGGTTTTGCTCTTTTTCTTTTTCTTTTTCTCTTTCTCTTTTTCTTTGTGCAGGGAACGGCTGTTAAGGGAGGGAGAAGAGGAACTTGATTATATCAGCCTAATACCACTAAAGGCAGCTGTAACCCACTTCAAAGACAGCAGCAACAATTTTTAAAAATTACATAAAGTGCCCCAAAGTATCTAAAATTATGCTATATCCATACAATATATTTTCTTTGCAAATAAGTCCATAAAAACTTTAATAAACTTCATTTAAAGTATACTCTAACTTTAGATTACCATTCTTAAAAAAAAATCTTATGGACCAAGCACATTGATCAACTTCACTTCCGGTGGTTGTCAACTCTTCTCTACACAATTACTTAAAAAATGTTGTTAAATAATTTCAGTGGCACATAAATACTAAAAAAAAAAAAAAAAATTTCATACGAAATGATTAACATTACTACTAATAAACACTTAATAATCATGCTAATAAGATACTAAAAATATTTGTTAAACTTAATTATTTTAAATTAGTTAAGCTCGGCATTACATTTCCTTCCCCTTTAACGAAATTTCATCCTCGAAATTTGACATACCAAAGAGAGTCGGATACTTGGATCTCATTTCATCTTCTTTTTCCCATGTGATTTCTTCCCTTTTCTGACTTCTTCACAAAACTTTGACTAAAGAAATCCTCTTTGTCCTTAAAATCTTTTCTTGAAGATCCAAAATCTTCACTGGTTGTTGTTGATAAGTCAAATTCGGACTCAAATCCAATGTCTCATAGCTTAAGACGTGGGACGGATCAGAAATGTACTTATGCAACATTGACACATGGAATACGTTATGAACTCTTGACAACGCTGGGGGTAATGCTAACTCGTAAGCAAGTTTTCCAACCCTTCTCAAAATCTCAAACGGTCCAATAAACTTAGGGCTGAGCTTTCCCTTTTTACCAAATCTCATAACACCTTTCATAAGAGTTACCTTCAAAAAGACTAGATCACCAACTTCAAATTCTAGATCTTTACGTCGTGTATCAACATAACTCTTTTGTCGACTCTGTGCAGTACACAATCTTTATCTAATTTTTCTTATCTTACTCACAGCTTCTGCCGTTTGCCGAAGTAACTCAGGCCCCAATAACTTCATTTCTCCAACTTTATCCCAGTGAATCGGCGATCTATATTTTTTGCCAAACAAAGCTTCATATGGTGCCATCCCAATGCTAGAATGATAACTGTTATTGTAAGCAAATTCAATCAATGACAAATACTTATCCCAAGTCACTTGAAAATCCAATACACAAGCTCTAAGCATATCTTCCAATGTTTGAATTGTTCATTCTGACTGCTCATCGGTCTGCGGATGAAATGCTGTACTGAACGCCAACTGAGTCCCCATTGCCTTGTGCAAACTCTTCCAGAAGATAGATGTAAACTTCGGATCTCGACCAGAAACTATTGAGACTGGAGTTCCATGAAGTCTAATGATTTCCTTGATATACAACCGAGCATATTGATCCATACTATAATTAGTCTTCACTGGCAAGAAGTGAGCAGATTTCGTGAGACGATCAACAACCACCCAAATCGAATTATATCCTTTCTGAGTTCTTGGCTAACCAGTCACAAAGTCCATTGTGATGTGTTCCCACTTCCAGTCTGGTGTCAACAATGGCTGTAATTTCCCAGCAGGTCTCTGATGTTTAATTTTGACTTGCTGACACACCAAACAACATTCCACAAACTGAGCGACATCTTCCTTCATTTTTGGCCACCAATAGTGTATCCTCAAATCTCTATACATCTTTGTACTACCTGGATGTATTGAGTAAAGTGTGGCATGAGCCTCCTCCAAAATATCACGCTTTAACTATTCTTCATTAGGAACACATATTCTCCCTCGGAAGTAAACCGTTCCATCTTTAGCTAATTGAAAATCTCCACTATAACTGAGTTTTACCTTCTTATTCAAACGTAACAACTTCGGATCTGAATCCTGCTTTAGCTTGACCTTGTCTATCAAAGTTGATTGCAAAACAAGCGATGATAACATAGCTCGAGTTTCTTCTGTCATTACTTCCACTTCTAACTTACATAAATCTGCCTGAATCTGCTTTTGACTTGTCAAAGATTTTCTACTCAAAGCATCGGCCACAACATTTGCTTTGCCCGGATGATAGTTGATGGAACAATCATAATCCTTGACTAATTCCAGCCATCGTCTCTGCCGCATATTCAATTCCTTTTGGGTGAATAAATACTTCAAACTCTTATGATCTGTAAATATTTCACACCTTCCACCATACAGATAATGCCTCCAAATCTTAAGAGCGAAAACAACTGCTGCCAATTCAAGATCATGTGTCGGATAATTTTTCTCATAATCCTTCAACTGCCTAGAAGCGTAGGCGATAACTTTTCCATTTTGCATAAGCACACAACCTAACCCATTCTTTGAAGCATCACTGTAAACAGAAAAACCATCAGTTCCAGAAGGTAGCGTAAGAACTGGAGCTGATATCAACCTTCTTTTCAATTCTTGGAAACTCTTCTCACAAGCTGTTGACCACTCAAACTTTACATTCTTCCTTGTCAAAGCTGTCAAAGGAATGGCAATTTTGGAAAATCCTTCAACAAATCTTCTGTAGTAACCAGCAAGACCTAAGAAACTTCGAACCTCTAAAACAGTGTTAGGTCTTGGCCAAGTACTAACCGCCTCAACTTTGCTCGGATCCACATAAATCCCTTCCTTTGTCACAATGTGTCCAAAAAATGCAATCTTCTCTAGCCAAAACTCACATTTCTTGAATTTGGCATACAACTGCTTATCCTTCAAAATCTACAATACTGTTCTTAAATGCTCACTATGCTCCTCATGGGTGCATGAGTATACCAGGATGTCGTCGATAAACACTATGACAAATTTGTCAAGAAAATCCTTAAACACCCGATTCATCAAGTCCATAAAGGCTGCTGGCATTGGTGAGTCCAAAAGGCATAACAAGAAATTCGTAGTGGCCATACCGTATTCTGAAAGCTGTCTTCTGAATATCAGTTTCCTTAACCTTTAGCTGATGATATCCCGACGGTAAATCAATCTTAGAAAACACCGATGCTCCTCTTAACTGATCAAACAAATCATCAATACGTGGTAGAGGATATTTATTTTTCACAGTAACCTTGTTCAATTCTCTGTTGTCAATACAAAGTCAGAAACTTCCATATTTCTTCTTAACAAACAAGACTGGCGCACCCCATGGCGAAAAGCTAGGACGAATGAAGCTCTTATCTAGTAGCTCCTGAAGTTGCACCTTTAACTCCTTCAACTCAATTGGTGACATTCTATATGGTACTTTAGAAATAGGTGCTGTTCCCGGAACCAAATCAATAACAAATTCAATCTCTCGATTAGGTGACATTCCTGGAAGGTCCTCTGGAAATACTTCTAGATATTCCCGTACAACTGGCACATCTTCCGGTTTCAAACTTTGCTCCACTGTTGTATCAACCACATAAACTAAATAACCTTTACAGCCTTTACCGATCAACTTTCCTGCTTTCATCACTGAAATAATTGAGGAAGAAATTTTCACACCACTAAATTTAAATAGTTGCCCATTAGCCAATTGGAAAACAACCACCTTCTTACGACAATCAATTGTTGCTCTATTTTTGGACAACCAATCCATCCCCAATATCACTTCAAAATATTTAATATCCAATACAACCAAATCCGCAAGCATCATCCTCCCTGTTATCTCTACTGAGCAAGACTTTAATATTGTATCAGATTCCAAAACCTCACCCGATAGAATAGACACACTATACTTTGTTGATAACTTTTCTGGAATCTGTCCCAACTTCATAGCACATTTAGGAGAAGCAAATGAATGTGTCAAGCCGGAGTCAAATAGAACATGAGCAATGATTCCATTAATAAAAATATTACATGTAACAACGGAAGGATCCACATCAACCTCCTCGGTGGTCATTGCGAATACTCGACCCTGTACTCCTTTTTGTCCACTATGAGTAGTTGTTGCATTATTACAATCCTTGGCCATGTGTCCTGGTCTTCTGCACTTAAAACACTTGTTAGAACCCATCCTACACTCACCCCAATGATTCTTACCACAATTATTACAAATCGGCTTTTCATACTTCGTTGGATTTGTCTGATCCTGCCTCGGTTGCTTCGGAGGATTCTCTTGCTTCTGTTTTCCTTTATCCATTCCACCAGACTTCCATTGACTAGCCTTGGAAGTGAAGTTACTTCGTTTCAACTCGTTTTCCTTTTGTACCCCAGCTAAAGCTCGCTCAGATATCATGGCCATCTCGATAACTTCAGCATACTCTTTAACTCTTGCCACTCGTACATCTCTAGCAATGACAGCTTTTAAACCCATCACAAAATGATCTACCTTTTGTTTCTCATCATTAGCAACCCATGTAGCAAACCGAGATAGTGCTTCAAATTTCGCGACGTAGTCACTAACGATATGTTTCCTTGAACCAGATGGACAAACTCTGAAATCTTCGCTTTTCTTATCTCCTCTGGAAAATACTTGTTGTAGAAGAGATCCTTAAAACCACTCCAAGTAAGATTTGCCACCGTCGTTGTCAACTTAATAGAGTCCCACCAGTGTCTAGCATTACTTTCAAACAAACGTACTGCAAACAGAATCCGATGCCTATCCTCTAACTCCATATACTCAAATATGACTTCTAGATGCTTGATCCATTCTTCAGCAGCTATTGCATCTGTAGTACCTGAAAATTCCTTAGGATGTTCCTTTCGAAATATTTCATACAATGGCTCTGGATTTCCAACTCTTGGAGGAGGTGGTGGTGGTACATTTTGTTGCTATCTTTGTTGAGTTATTAACTACTGGAACTGTTGACTCTGCATCTCCATTTGTTGTCTAAACTGTTCCCTTTGTAACTGAGCTTGATGTTCTGCTTGCATTCGCATTTGTTCTAAATGTTGTTGAAACATATTGGCCATACCCGTGAAAAACTGAGTCATGTCTGGCCTCTGTGGCTGAGTCGAATTCTCATGACGTTCTTGCCAATCACCAATGTCATTAAGCCTTCTCTTTGGAGCCATTTGTACTTAATGCCTCCGCTTAATTAATTTAAAATAATAGTAACTAGTATAACATATAATTGCAATAAAATTACTTTAAAAAATAAAAACATACCGGCTGGCTGATTCTTTGGTCTAATGACACGTCCCCATGTACATACTTAGTCTACAGAAACGTTTTAACCATTTTGCTCTGATACCAAAAACTGTAACACCCCCCTAGCCGGTTTAGCCTTCCACTAAACCTAACTAGAATATGTCACTAAACCATACATTCATGAAATCTCACGATAACATAGAAACATTAAAAATCAAGATAGTTGTATGATAGAATATTAACATAAAACATTCATAGACTCTTCCAGAAAGTTTAGTCAAAATATAAGAAGAGTCCATATTACAACTATCCCATATTGTTAGTGCTATATCAAAATCTAAAACTTTTTACTAGTTTAACCCATAGAGTTCTTTGACAATCATTTTTCATAAAACAACTTTAGTTTAGTATGTACAGGGGTTCTGTGACACCAGCTTCCCAAAAGAGGTTCAACCTGCAGCTATGTTGCTTCCTCATTTCTTATTTTCCTCACCTGTACCATGAAACATTAAAGTGAGCTAAAAGCCCAGTAAGCAGAACATAGTTAAACACAAAACATTCAAAGTATGATTTATACTTAAAGTACATTTTTTAATGAATTTCAGAAACTGCAAACAGAATTCCAAACCAACCTTTAAAACATAACGTAAAAACTCTTGAGATATGGCACAAATTGAGCTTAAGCTACAAAATCATTTATCATTCATTTCCTTTAAGTTTGGCCAAACACTTTCCTTATTGTCATTGGGATCCCAAGTTGATATCAGTCATATCCCTTTCGGGACCCATCCGTGGGTATCAGTCAGTCCCAATGATATAAAAACATTCCATAGATATTCCCATCATTTCATAGACCATATCTAAAACGTTAAAACATTATAAACACATCATAAAAGCTTTCAAAAAACATACATTCCCTTAGTTTTCCAACTTGCAAATCATACCATTTCCAACAAAGGGAAACATTTGTCAAAAATCTTAAAATGCTATATCATATACTTTTTAAGTTTCTATGATACAGTAAGTAGAATTTCTACTTACCTCTTTAAAACTGAACTTCCGCAGAGAGATTGACTCCACCGTAGCGAGCAAGTTGATCAAGCTTGCCTAAATCCATATCAAGTCATTTGCATTTCATTTTTTAAAAAAAAATCTTCAATCCATTACCAATCACATAAAATAGAAAAATATGCATTATAGTATCACTTTTCAACGTTTTAAACCATAAAAGATCCTTCGGACAACATCTAAGCACAAACATTTTTTTTTTCTAGTGACTGTCCCCAATTTTCCAGCCACAGGACCCAAATTTCACAAATTCACCAAAAATTCGTTTTATAACATTTTCATGTGAAATTTTGTGGGGAGCAAGATTCATATGTCTACTTTAACTCCACAAAATTTCAGCTTCAAATACGGAGTATAACCTGAGAAACAAAATTCGGAACCCTAGTGCCCTGTTTTTTACCAATTTCAGTCAACATTTTCACATTTGGTTCAAATCCAAGCATACATTCAAAACCTCACATTTCTAGCTTTGAAAAGCTTCAAAATCCACTAAAAACCCTATCTAAAATTGACCTTAGGTAACTTGTACAATCCGGGCTCCAAAAATGATGTCAAACTCTACCTTGAGCTTAACTAGGTTCAAAGAAAAATGATGAAGGGCTGGAATCCGAGAATGGGTTTCTTGAAGGATGCTTAGCCTTATTTTGCTTTGTGATTTAGGAGGGAAAAGAAGGTCTAGAGAGGATGGAGAAATCAATTGACAAAGTTTGGGTTTTGGGTGTTTTGGTGTTTTAGGTTTTGCTCTTTTTCTTTTTCTTTTTCTCTTTCTCTCTCTCTTTTTCTTTGTGCAGGGAACGGCTGTTAAGGGAGGGAGAAGAGGAACTTGATTATATCAGCCTAATACCACTAAAGGCAGCTGTAACCCACTTCAAAGACAGCAGCAACAATTTTTAAAAATTACATAAAGTGCCCCAAAGTATCTAAAATTATGCTATATCCATAAAATATATTTTCTTTGCAAATAAGTCCATAAAAACTTTAATAAACTTCATTTAAAGTATACTCTAACTTTAGATTACCATTCTTAAAAAAAAATCTTATGGACCAAGCACATTGATCAACTTCACTTCCGGCGGTTGTCAACTCTTCTCTGCACAATTACTTAAAAAATGTTGTTAAATAATTTCAGTAGCACATAAATACTAAAAAAAAATATTTCATATGAAATGATTAACATTACTACTAATAAACACTTAATAATCATGCTAATAAGATACTAAAAATATTTGTTAAACTTAATTATTTTAAATTAGTTAAGCTCGGCATTACAAGATCTATATCAAAATCAGGTAAATATTTATTTATTGCTTCTTAATTTAATAAATTTTTTCCTCTCCAAATAACAAGATTAAAAATTTACTATAAAAGCAACCATAACTGAAATTGATGCACAATAAGGTTGGTTTTACAATGCCTGTCTATGCTATTATAGACGTGTCAAACAATCAGGAACTTCATGGTGGTACGACACTCATGCATATTTAACGACAATACCAATCAGTTGATAATATTCATCACTTTCATTATAAAAAATTAATAAATAACTCTTAAACACTACAAAATTTACTAACTTTCTATTATTTATAACAGGTACAAAATTAATACTCGAATCGAAGACAGCACTACGGGCATGGATATTGTTATGCTTGGAAAAACAATACAATTACTGATAAATAAACCTTACTCCATACTAACAATTCAAGAAGGATATACCAATCCAAACATCATTCTCCCTCTCCTTGATCAACTCAAAGGCATGTCAAAAATATTTTCGATTTATTTTCGTCCAAGAGGTGCATTATTAATGCAACGGTTGTTAAAGCCTTTGACGACGATGAATCACAAATGTTATTGCCTGCACCACCAATCAAATCCCCAAAAGATATCCCAACACCATTAGCATCTTTGGATCCAGAAACACCATTGCCAAAAACAAAAAAAAGTCTGAAAAAAATAACTTTTCGTCACCGAACCCATAACAGAGGAGATTGAATCAAGGTACATTACTATTCATAATTTGTTTCAAAATTTTGTATTTCTTTACTACAAATATATATACATAAATTACAAACAACTATATAATTATGCTCATCGTTATTTCAGCCCTCAGCAACGTCCTTCCTCAACAAAAATTCAAACATCTTCTGTTGAACTATCTAGAAAACGAAAAGAATCAAGGCATAATTATCTTTTATATATAATTACATATTATATAATTATACTAATTTCAATTTTATTTATAAATATGAAATAATTAATTTTTTTCTTATGACAGATCCGAAGAAAAATGGAAGAAGATTAAACATGGTTGATGACATTTTCAATGCAAGATGTTTCATTTCCAACAACTTTGTGTATAAACATATATCTATATATGTTTGTCTGTATATATAAATCTAACATTTTAATATTAACTTGAATGTAAATATTCTAATATTATAATAATAACTACTAAACAAATATACTCATCATAATTATATTATTTATCTTAATTAACTATTTTTATTGTATAATATTCAATTATTTCCTTTTATTTTTTTTTCCTGCATCCCGTGTGTAGCACGAGTATTAAACTTGTTTAAAATCTAAAGGAATAGTTTATTCAAATTAAGCAAATAACCACTTTAAAAAAAATAGACCTTTATTGTGGTCAATCACTAACTTAAAGGTCATTTTTGTGGTTAAAAAAAATTTCCCACCTTTTACTCAAATAAGGTGTTTAAAAACTTAGGGGGAGTTTGACATACAAGTATAACTCAAATTAAACTGTAACTTTTTTTATCTTTTTCTGAATTTTATCTTTTTTAAAAAGTCAATAAAAATTACTATTAAAACTTAAAAATTTTAAACTAAACTAATTCACCAAACGTCCCCTTAATATTGACTTAATTTTCCTTTATACGCATATTTATCCACTAAGTCGGCTCCACGTGTAAGCATTGTTGATATGGCAGAGCTATAGCCAATCAGAATTTAGCGAACACGTTACCCCGCCGCAGAGAAGGCGCTAGACTGGCTCGGTCGGTGCTTCATAAAAATTAAAAAGAAAATTTAAATGAAAACAAATATATAAATCCGAACACAATTTCTTCTCACTAGTTTGGGGAAGACCTCAGAAGACTTCGGAAAATTAAGGCTATGGCTTACGTTGAGCGAGGTTCTCTCTCTCCCCTTTCTCTCTATGTTCTTCAACTTTCTCATCTGCAAAATTTGTAGATTGATTTCTTTAGACCCTTTTTTTAATCTGTTTTGTGCTTGTTTTATCCAATTATGCTCGCGATCTCTGTTTTAATGGCGTTTGTGTCGTTAGATAATTATTTTGTCACTTTATACAGTCGGAAATTAGGGTTTCTTTACAGTTCTTCAGATTCTCTCTACATGAACATGAAATTATAACTTAGTTCTATTGCCGATTGTGTTTTCTATTCCCCCCTTCCTGTCTGGGAATTGAGAATGTTGAATTTCGATTTGGGCATGATTGAATTTTGACCTAGTTTTTGTTCTGTCTTGTAGATCCGACATAATAAACAATTTTATTGTAAAAAATAAACGTGATCAATCACTAGGTTTTGTTGAATTTTAATTTTAATTGTACTAGCCTTAATATGTTGAATTTTAATTGCTTTTTTTTTTTTTTCTTTTTGATTACTGACAATCCACTGGGTTTTGCTTAGTTCTTTAAATGCTGAAAATTTTGATATTATTTGTTCTCGGGTTATATGCTGTGGCAGTTATTCTTCATGCTGTACATGAAATTTTGATTGAATAACGCTGCTGATCAGGCGGAAAAAAATTATATGATATTTTGATTGTATATTTGCTTGGTATATTACTTGGAATTACTTTAGCTCGAGATTTTACACCAACTTCTGTGTATTTGAACTATTTCTGAATCTCTGAGTATGTTCCTTTTGAATGTGATTCACGGGACTATGAATTATGGGGCAATATCATGTTGTGCGTACATTACTGTCTTTGGTGTTCTGTGGTTGCTCAATTTTGGTGCTCAGGTTCTGCGCCTTTGGTACAAGTTTTTCACATGTGCCGTTGTTATGTATAAGCTGTAATCCACCAATCACAAATCAATTGCTTGCCTTTCAAATCCTAAAAAATATGGAATTATGTTAATTTCTGAAATTTTCTCCATCTAGTTTTGTGTTTAACATCAATCAAAGTTTCTGGTTGTAACATTTTAGCTTCATCGATTTGGATTGGATGTTAGTAAACATGCCCTTATACGTTTCCTTTTCTTTATCCCATAACATTTCATTACAAGTAGTAAACATGCCCTTAGAGTTTTCCCATTCCTAGATGTGTTTATTTAATTTATCATGTGTGCATTTTCTTTTCATTCTCTACGGGCTATTTCAGAGCTTAGGTAAAATGGAAAATGTTGAGACTCATATTGATTTGTTGGTAGCAGTTACTTCTTATGCAATATAGTTTTCTTGGAGGTTTAGCATGTTATCTTTCACTTGTCAGAATTGTTGTTTTTATGTACCTTAAGTTTTTGTCATGAACTGATGCTATTGTACCCTGTTCTTTCGCTCGAAGATATCCCTTGTTTTCTTAGTTATCTCTGTTGCTTCGATTAGGTACTAGCTTATATCCCTCTATTCATGCTGGGCTAAGTGGTGCTTCTTTGAAACTATGTACGCAATAGTTCAATTATAGGCGGCCCTGGACAACATTCACTTTAGGAAATCTCTTTTAGTATTTTAGAATGTTATTTTTCAGTACGCACTGCAGAAGCCAGAATTGGAATTCCTTTTTTTTTTTTGGGTGATTTTCTTTACAATTGAAGTATTTAACTTCCACTGTGTTATTCTCTGTAGACGACCCTTTGGTTCATTATCTGAGATTGTGATTGGATTCATTACTGCTGTCAATTGCAAGTAGGCTATTGTTAGATATATCTGGTTTCCATGTTATCTGTGATATTCAAATATAAATTATGAATGTGATGCATCCAAGAGAAAAATGCTGGCTAAATTTTTCCATCCTCTTCTGTTATCTGATCATGAGCTTAAATGGCTGAAGAATGAACTCATATTTCTGCAGGTGTTGTGAAATCTAAGCGAACATTATGGCGACTCAGGACAATAACGGACTTTTTTTGGTCCATTGTTAACTTCATAGGCGTGTTTTTTGCAACCATGTTCTCGGTAAGTAAGCTCTTCTCTGTTCTTCTGGTTGGTCTTATTACAAGAAACTGCTCGTCTTATCTGTACTTTAATATTGTAGATGGAAAAATCAGATGCCTACAGGAAAGGCTCTGGTTCTGGAAAGAAGTGGGATGGTGGTGGCCCAGGGGGCTCCGGGGGAGGACCATATGGTGGTGGACCTGGTGGTCCACGTGGGCCGCGGGGTGGACTCGACAATGTTCGGGGATTAGACAGTATTCGTGGGGCTGACCACAGTAAGTTCGCCTCTACAACCACCTTCGATTTTGACATTTTTCAACTGTTTTCTTCTGCATTTCCTCTCTTTCTCTCTGCTAAAAATTCTTTGGTTCATTTCCCAGATTCTTTACCTGCCTGCGGTTCTTGCTGCGGCTGAGTGTGGGCGCTGTTTCTGGTATTTGAAGTGCATACGTATTACTGCTTTAAATGTGTATGACTGTCAAGATATTCTCAATGAGAGATTATAAGTGAACATAAATTGGACAAGATAAAATAACAATTCCATCTGAAGCTCTTCATCTGGACTTGTGGATTTTTCAGATATGTATAGTTATGGAAAACGAGCAACTATTTGGTTTCTTTTTCTTATCATCCTCTGTTTTTTCCGAATTTCTGATCCAATGTTCTGTCTCATATATATATATATATATATATATATATAGATATATATGTTCTAGTCCATCGATGTCTCTTACTATTTTATGTTTCCTAGCCCTGTTAGCGAATGGTATACAAATCTAGCCATTTTTTAGTTTCTCCTTGATAAATGGCTTAACAATTGCAACCTATTTAGTCTCGTCTTGTCGAATAAGATTATGAGCAATGTTGCCTACCCCAACTGGCGTAGTCCTTGAGCTGTCACTTTAAACTCAGCCACCGCACTTCGAACTACGAAAGGTTGTTTCTTACTCCTCTAAGTTACTAGATTACCTCCGATTAACGTGGAATATCCAAATGTAGACCCTATCCTCCGATCAACGTGGAATGTCCAAATGTAGACCCTATCACTCTACAAGTGAAAATGGAGCTGAGGCTGGCCCACTTTACACCTATATTCTACTTGCGGAGTCAGCTCAGTCAGCATCTGTATTGTTGGTAATAATTCTTTTAAGCAAGGAGGAAAACTTTTCTATCCATGAGGTCCGAGAATATATCGGATCTTCAATATGAACTTCACAAGGAAATTGCAGGGCGTTGTTAAAGTGTAGATTTGAGATAATTTTTTTCTAGGTTATTAAAAGAAAATTTACAAATTGACACCCCATTCAGATTATCAAGTAATTAGATAATAACAGCAGGTCTATACTAATGGTAAGCTAATTACAGTTGCTTTACAATTAAATCTAGTTTGCAGCGGGAATTTCTTTTTCTTTTTCTTTCTTCCTTTTTTTTTTTTTGGGTGAAATTGGGACGGCTTTTAGTTGTTGAAAGCTATAGCATCTACTGTTATATAGTGGGCCACATTTGGTTGAGGGGAATGATCATTCACCCAAAATGATGGAAACTTTTGAATGGTCATTTCTAGTCTTAAAACCAACCAAACAAAGCACTTGTTGTATTCCTTTTGGCTCCATTCCGTTCCATTACCTCCAATCAAACATGGCATCATAGGAATGACCATTCCGTGAACCAGAAGTGTAGCAAACATCCACTATGAGCTTGGAAAATGATATCTCGAATATCCGAAATAACTGATGCTTCGGGAGCACATGAGCTGGTGAATGAATCGTCCGGACAACATTAAGAGCCATCCGTCTCAATCACCAATTTTGGTAGCCACGGGAAGCCAACGGAAGCGCTTCCTCCCTTGCGGCGAGGCATTCTGCTAGGTGAGGGGAAAATAATGCCCCGCAACCTTTTGGAAGAAGCTTGAAGAGCGAAACAAAAAACCTGCACGTGAAATAGTCATGTCTTGATAGCACATCATTCTTCCCTAAAAAAACAAACCTGTTCCTGTCCGACCAAATACTCCAGGCAAAGCATACAAAATACCTCCAAATCCTCCCTAGTACCCTTATCGCCCGCAAAAGGCGCATAACTCCCAAATTGCACCGGACTGCTGTACCGTTAGAGTCCTTGCATTCTTCTTGGCAACGGGGACAAGTACTCGTAGGGACCTCAACTCGGCAACTAGCAAGCTGGACTTGAGCCGGAAGAGCCTCATGGAATGCTCTCCAAAGACTTGCCAAAAGTCTTTTTCCATTCCAAATCACCACCCCTTCCATAACTACTTTCCCAAACCCTTTAGCCCATCTCTACTTTGTATCCTGATTTGACAGAATATATTCCTTACTCATCAAAATGCCATGCTAAACAATCCACCCTATTACTTAGTCCCGGGGGTTGCAAAAGCGCCGCTCGCTGCCTACTTCCCACAACACCTTATCCATCATCTCCCAATTCCACCCTGAACTATTCGTCAAGTCCGTGTGCCACAATCAGCCCTGCCTCCTTCACGGGCAGCGTCGAAATTGGTTTGAAAAGATTCGGCCTCGGGATCCAGGGGTCCTTGAACACTTTAATCTCCTTACCATCACCCTACTTTCCACCACACCCCATCTATTAAAAGATCTCTCCTCCACAAGAGAAGGAAAAAAAAAAAAAAAAAAAAGAAACCTTAGCCAAACATAGGACGGATTGTGACCCATTGTCGCGGAAAGGTAGTCTGATGAGGGAAAATATTTCGGTTTGATCACCTGAGAGAATATGCCACCCTTATTTTGCATGGAGTGCTCTATTAAAAGTTTTCTTATCTTGGAACCCCATAACTGCCTCAAGCTTGGCTCTACGAAGCTAATTCTCCCATCTAATCCAATGAATCTTATTTTCTTCCCGACCACCACCCCACCAAAATCTCGCAGCAAGAGCTTGGAGATTATCACACAAAGTTTTAAGGCGATTCGACCACACTGATTGTATAAGTGGACCACTTCTTTAGTAAGGTAATTTCATTTCCAAATTAAAGAATGAGATAAACAAGATGTTTTCAAAAAATAATTAAAGTAAATAACAGGTTTTTAAAACATTTGGAGTAAATTAATTAAATTTGTTAGATAAATGCTTTATTTACTTCTTCTAAATATGCCATTTACTTAGTAAATTTTTCATTTACCTAATAAATTTGATGTTTACCTCAAATAATTTAAAACCTTGCTATTTATTTTAATTATTTTTGTAAAAATGCTATTTACTAAAATTGTCCATTAAGAAAACATAATAATGTTTTCTTGATCATGTTTTCATTGGTAACGCAGGGTCCATTTCACCCTTTTTTTTTTTTTTAGGAACATTTCAACTTTTTAATTTTCCGTGTTTAGTCTCTTATTTCCTTACAATAATGCAAACCGCTACTGATTAGGTTACTTTAGAGTGTTTATTTTTTAATTTTTAATTTTTAATTTTTTTTTTTGGGAGTGCGAGATTTGGTCTAAACCTTGAAGACGTAATTGAATTACAGTTTGATTACTTTAGAGGGACTTAAAGTCATTTAAAAAAAAAAAAAAATTATGCACATTCAGTCGAACACAAACGTACCCCTTGAGTAGAATTCAATAAAAGTCTATGCACTCTCCATTGATAGTAAATACACAACCACCTATCTATATATACACACGCCTATATATTTGTGTGTTTAATATGTGTATGCATGTACACATATACATTTACGCGTCTGCGGAAATTAAGGTTTGAGAAAGTTGTAATAGTATAACCGAAAAACATTTACTATACATGGGTTTTTAATGAGGACAGTCTGGAAAGCATTACTAATAATATTGTTTTGTTTTCTACGTTTTTTTGTTGTCTAGATAAAACCGTAGTTTATTTAGATGTTCTTAATGTAGAGCTTAATCCTGTTTTTTGTTTGTTGCCGTCAATATGGGGGAGGAAATTAGAGTCTACGACATTGCCCTAACCTCCGGGGAAACAATCCCGGCGGCGTTCATTAGGCCCGAGAATGAGCAACCCGGCACCACCACCGTACACGGGGAAACCCTAATGGTCCCAACCATCGATTTTAGCAACGACAATGAGGAAAAGCTCGTCGGAGAAGTGGCGAAAGCTGCCCGGGATTGGGGGATGTTCCAGGTGGTGAACCACGGCATTCCTGACGAGGTTATAAGCCGATTGCAAGGCGTCGGGAAGGAGTTTTTCGAGCTGACGAGAGCGGAAAAGGAGGCTTATGCCAAAGAACCAGGTTCCAAGTCTTTGGAAGGATATGGAACAAAGCTTCAAAAAGAAATGGAGGGAAAGCAAGGCTGGGTTGATCATTTGTTTCACAAGATATGGCCTCCTCCTGCTATTAATTACAAGTTTTGGCCACAAAACCCTCCTTCTTACAGGTTAATTTAATTACCCTAATACTTTACTTTAGTAATAAAATTACAGAAAACAAATAAATAAATACTCACAAAATTTATAAGGGTTCACGTTGAGAGCTGCGTTGATTTTTAGTTGTTGAAGAATTTCATTATTATAAAAAAAGAAGATTATACAAGAGAAAATTACACACCTCTTAATAGGGACGGAACCACCTTCCTTACACTTTTGCGCCAAAAATGTTTCTCTCACAATTTTTCTTCTAACGCCACACTCCTACCCCCAATTTTTTAATTGCATGTGTTTAGATTTTTTTCCCCCTAAAGTTTCCATTATTCCCAAAATTTTAACTTTTCAGTAAACTTCTTTTTCATAATCTCTTTGTAATGTTTCAATTTTACATTAGATTTGGACGACTTAATTTAAGTAGATTTAAAAATTTTATTAAATAAATCAAAATCAACTAAACTTATATAAATTCATAATTATTTTAAACTTTAAAAGGTGGATTGAACTTGTTAACAAACTTGATTCATTTGAAAGTAAAAAGGAAAAAGGCAAAAAAAAAAAAAAAAAAGTTTTAGGCAGTTAGATTAGTCCAAAAATTTAACTTATTTCACGCCCTAGAACAAAAAAATTTCTAGCTCTGCCCCAACATCTTAAACTCTTTGTAATACGTTTTCTCGAACCTTACGTGATACTCTAAAATCGGCACCCTCCCAATACAAGTAAAAGTAGGACAACTTATTGAGGACGAGGTTAATCCGCATGCTAATTTTACAAAATGGTAACAATTTAGCTCCGCACACTCAATTTCATATCCTATGAATCGATCACTACTACTTTAAAAGTTTACGTTTACTGTAAATTTATACCCAATTGAAAATTGGGGGAGAATGTTTTTTTTTTTTGGGATGCAATTTGTTGCAGATCATACAATCTTTTTTTATCCTTTCTTTCTCTTCCAATAATAATTTCCAGTAGGGTAAAGATTCACAACAAATTTTAGAGTCCAAAAGTTATGCCACCAATTACAAGAACAAAGAGACATATTTTTTTGTTGATAAAAATATTATTGTTGTTTAAAGGGATGCTAACAAAGAGTATGCCAAACACCTGCATGGGGTGGTGGACAAGCTATTCAAGAGCCTGTCTTTAGGAGTGGGGCTAAAAGATGATGAGTTCAAAGAGGCAGCTGGTGGAGATGAGTTGGTGTATCTTTTGAAAATCAACTACTACCCGCCGTGCCCACGGCCCGATCTAGCTCTCGGGGTGGTGCCTCACACTGATATGTGTGCTCTCACCATTCTTGTTTCCAACCTTGTCAAGGGTCTCCAGGCCTTCAAAGATGGCCATTGGTATGATGTCAACTACATTCCTAATGCCTTGGTCATCCATATTGGTGACCAAATTGAGGTATGTTTCTTCTTTAACTTTATATCTGCCATTATGGTTCTCTTCTTATCTCCTTATTAAATGTTGTTACTCTAACAATCGTAATATCTTTCAAATCTCAAAATTTTATGGTTAAAAAAATGTAAATTCGATAACCTAGGAAAGAAAAATGTCGACGTTTTAAAATCGGAAAGGTTTTTTCCTTTTTTGTTTCATAGGAAAATGGTGTCAGCCCCAACAGGTTGGTCACGAGAGAGTAGTAAATGGGCCCTCACTGTGAGAGAACTCTTATTTATAAATCAAACTGTTGAAAAGTTAATCTGACGACGAGAAGATTATCCTAATTTATTCTCTCTATTATTCTCAAAGGTACAATAATTTGTTACTAATAAGTGGAAAACTTTTTAACGAAATTGGATAAAATGTAAATTAAGCAGATAATAAGCAATGGAAAGTACAAGAGTGTGCTGCACAGAAGCACGGTGCAGAAAGAGAAGGCAAGAATGTCTTGGCCAGTTTTCTTGGAACCTCCTCCTGACTTTGCAGTTGGACCTCACCCTGCACTCGTTGATGAAGAAAACCCACCTAAATTCAACACCAAGAAATACAGCGACTATGTTTACTGCAAGCTCAACAAAATTCCCCTTTGATTTATAATCTAGCTTTTTTTTTTCTTTTTTTCTTTTTTTTTATAAATCGCTCTCAGTTTATTGATTTAGTAGTTATTTAAAAAAGTACTGCAGTGCTGATTATTAATTACATATGTGAAGTCATTATGTCAATATATCGAATACGATATCTTGACTAGTTGCAGATTTTTGCCTTGTATTCGCGAAAGAGAATAACACGTCAAATTAAAAACACGGAAGATGGATGTGAATTTTTTTTAAACAGAGCAGAACGTAAAAATACATGAAAAGTTTCGGTACTTAACTTATCACTTGTCTTTTAAGTAGGCGAATTTGCTTTAACATTGTATAGTTTATCCTATTTAGGAAATTTCTTTGTTTTTTGTGCATATCCATATGTTTTCATTCCAGAACTTTTTATTAAAAAAAATTTTGGCAATCTCTTTATTATTTTTGCTATTTTTAAACTTGACATTACCTTTTAGATGTTTTAAGATGCACAAGAAATTTGGTAATTTTGTCGTCGATAATTTAGCATGATCTACTACTCTCTATATATCATGGAAATCAACTAATTATGTGTGTAGACACGAAGGCATACAAGGTCTAATGTAGAGCTGTAAATATGGACTGGGTTAGACAGGTTAGTCCGTAGCTCATTTCTGCATGATAGGGTCGAGGTTTTAGGCCCATGAGTGGGCCCAATCCTGCCCACATATAACAATATTAATTTTTCCCTAACAACCTGTAGACCATTGGGCCATAGGGCCAGGTTGTGCCGCCCCTTCCTTCCCTTAGGGCTAGACTGGCTCGCGCCGCTTTTTATATGAGCAGGTTTGGGTCATATTTATGGCACTAGTCTTATGAGGGTTAAGCCCCCACTCAACTAACTTTCTACTGTTCAGAAAGCAGTAAGGCGCAATTGGATTAATTTCTGTCGTGTGATTTCTTTTTGTGTGGTGTAGGATTAACTATGTAGGACTTGGAATGCTAAATCCTCTCATCTGTAGTGAACTTGGGGCTCACAAAACATGAGATAAGGATGGTTTGAAAACAACACCCAACCACCCCATCAAGAAAGAACCAACCTAGAATATAAATGCACAAAAATTGGGTTGAAAATAGCATATTTTTCAATATCGAGTAGGGGATCGAAGAAATAAAGGAATCAAAGGCACTACTTTGATAATCATAAGAATTATATGTATTAAAACACGATTCTATTCAACCTTGCAAAGAAATTCGAAGTGAATT
This sequence comes from Ficus microcarpa, assembly GCA_025413485.1. Classification (NCBI taxonomy): domain Eukaryota; kingdom Viridiplantae; phylum Streptophyta; class Magnoliopsida; order Rosales; family Moraceae; genus Ficus; species Ficus microcarpa. The sequence goes on along the minus strand of CM046377.1, from coordinate 47,172,437 downwards.
CTCAATGTAATTGGCACCCATCTTTGTGGGGCTTATTGTATCTCATACGGAGCTGACTACATGACGAGCGCCCTCAACTTTTTCTGTTGCATAAAGGCAATAGATGGATGGTAGATTGTATTTGAGAGAGAGAGAGAGAGAGAGAGACCATATTAGAGGGAAGGTCAGATAAAGAA